>JBANSL010000003.1:67408813-67896313 GCA_037127255.1 Persicaria tinctoria
CTAATGGGATGTATAGGGGCAATGTTGTATGAGGATATCGAGTTTAAAACATAGAAATATAAATCAAACCAGATTCGTGCCCACGCAAATAATTACAAGACTTCCTCCCGATGCAGCAGTAGGAAGTCAGGATCGATCCACGAGGAAGCACGTCAGCGGGTCTTAGGTAGCTATAAATCTCACAGACGGAAGTAATAGACAGAAAGAAAGACAAACAAAAGCAAAAACGAAAGTAAAGCACATAACCTACTCAATATCGAGTACAGTTACTCGATACCAACTAACTATATCGACAACAGTAACAGAAATCAAACACAGAAACTCGATCTTGGCAAAAGTCTCCTCGATATCGAGTAAGAGGTACTCCATATCGACAACTCTTCCTTGGAATCGACAAAGAACGGAAACTTAAGGATGCAAACTTTCGAACACAGAACGCAGATTTTGATGAATAAATTCAATAAACTAAAAGACTTCCAAGGCCAGGGTATTAACAGCACAACGATAACCATGGAAAGTAACACATAAAGGCCTAAAAGATCATGCTTTTCATCAAATAACTTTCGTTATTAACAAATAGGAATATAGAGGATGCAAAGTAACACAAACAAGGATCACTTTCGCATGCAAAGTAACCCTTTTCACATAATTAACCCAAGTTGTATTAAGATCACTTTCGCTTCAATAACACAAACAAGGATCACCTTCAACTTTCGCAAAAGAATCATGCTCACAAGGATAGAAGATGAATTGCATAAAAAGATCAAACCTTTACCGCATCACTTCACATGGCTACCGTCAGGCTCACCCCGACCCTAGAACTGGGTGGACTACTCGCTCTTCATCATCAAGAAACTCATCAATAATAAAAGGAAATAACTTTGCATTAAATAAACTAAAGAAGGCTTACAACCAATCGAAGTCAAATCTGTTTTCGTCTTTCCAACTTCTCTTGCCACAAGCTCTCTCTTTACTCTCTCTCTCTCTCTCTCTATGTAACTAATTGTGTCTGAAATTGAATGCTTAAAATCCAGCCCCTAAGGCCTTATTTATAGGCTTCATTCCCTCTCTAATTAGGAAAAAAGATCATATCTATATCTATATCTACTTACTTAAGATAAATAAATGGAATAAAACAATTAAATCCAAAAAGGGAATATATCTAAAGTAGGTAAATATCTTCTTGTGTTGATAAACCTTCTCTCCATAGATAGAACTTGATAGATGTGGATAGGTTCTCGGATTACTTCGCTCCAAAGCAAGCCAGCTCAACACGGACAGCAAACCGCGTAACGTGGCCCAGGATAACTTTCCTCGATATCGAGTAAACTACTCGATATCGAGTAACTGTATCGTCGACTACAACCTCTGATCTTGGTTGAGCAACTGCTCCCCGACACTGGCTCGGACAGGTGGTTCTGGGGTTCTCGACTTCTCGACTCAGCATCTTTCCTCGACTAAGGGCATGGCATGTGGAGTTTTGTCGATATCGAGTACATTGCTCGATATCGAGTAAAGTCCTAGAGTCGGGTTGGCTTCGTCTCTCAGCTCCTCGATTAGCTCCTACTCGACCAGGCACTGCTCGGACATCTTTGTCGATATCGAGTAAAAATACTCGATATCGAGTAACACTTGTTCTCCATCTTAGCTTGTAAAGGCCCGGATTTTTAAATAATAAATTTCAACAAATATTAGAAAAGGGATTTAGGTCGAAAAGAATCGGACATTTGAGAACCCTCGTCTTCACCTTAAAAATCTTATTTTAAAATCCTTAAAGCGGATTCCGGCTTAATTTTGAACCTTGAAGGACAATTCTGTCATTTTGCTTTGGGATTTGAAAAAAACTTTGGGATGTCGACACCTTCGAAATTTTAAAGCGTTATTTTGATTGAGTCGGGTTAATGTCGAAAGAGCGGGTTTCAGAGTTTATTGTAGGGGTTTTTTTTATGTGATTCGGGGGGACCATTTGAATGGTTGTCTTCTTCCCCTCTTTTGTATTCCTCCTCCAGCCAAGTTGTGGAGCCCCCTTTTCCTTGTGTGTTGTCGACAGTAGCTGAAGGCCTGAAGCCGACCCATCTCCAGCTTTTATTTTCCAGTTTTGGCTAATCACTCCTCCTTCTACTCTCCTCCTTCCCTACCTTGTTCCTCTATTCTTTGCAAGAGGCCAAAACGGTCCTGCTTTCTCTACACCAGTCACACCAAGCAGCACTTCCCTCCCCTCCTTCTTTCTCTGAGATTCAAACACCCAGTAAAACCCACAAACCCACAATTCTTATCCTCTCCTTTTCTTCCACTTCAGCACCACCACCAGGCACCATCTTCCTCCTCCATCTCCCTGTGAAGCCGCCACCGTGGCACCAGCCTCTCCTCTCCGCCAACGCTGAAGCCGAAGCCGGGGAGGAGCCTTCCTTCAAACCGAAGCTGCCAGAAACAACCTCTCCGAGTTCTTCTTCCCCACCTCCAGTTGCTTGCCGACGCCGAAGAAGGAGGCATCGCTGACCACCGGGGCCGACTCGCGAGTTTCCTCTCCTGTTTGTCTCCAAGGTCTAATTTCGTTTTCCTCGTAAATCTCGATTCTAATCCTCTCCCATCGCACTCGTACTCATATCTCGACCTTCCTAGATTCAAGAGATACACCTCCCCCGTCAATCGTAGCCGGAGCCGCCCTCGGAGCACCCCGGCGTTGGAGTTTCGCGCGAACGGTAATCCTTCTCTCTCCCTCCTCCCTTGTCACGTTTTCATCCTGGTTGTCTGGGTGAAGTCGGATTCGGGGTTAGATTGGATTGAGAGTGGGTGAGGCCGGAAAGGCGTTGCCGGCAGGCCGGATTCCCTCTTCTTCTTCCTCCGTCTTTCCTTCGGCGGTGACAGAGAGTTCTGTTCTACTGAATTGGGGAAGGAGGGTTCAGTGAACTGGTTCCTTATTTTCTTTCTTCTGAACCGGTCGGCTCAGCCTTTTCTTGGGTTCACTTAAATATGGGTTGGGCTTTTGGATCTGGGCCGGATCCGAGCCTTTTCCGGGTTGGGCTCTCTCCTGGGCTTGGTTTCGAGTTCTGTTGATTGGGCTCGTTGTAATATTATGATTTTGAAAATAAAATGTCGGGATCGTTGTAATATTATGATTTTGGGAAATTGGTTAAGGATTTGAATGATTAATGTCGGAATTTGACCAAGTACGATTTGAGAGATTGTTTTAAAAATGAGTTTTGAAATATTATTTTAATATTCAATATTAAAGAAGGGATTTGACGGAACTTGAACTATTTGATCTTGAGCTTGAAGTTATGTTAAAAGTGGCATTTCAAATGTCGGGATTTTTGTCTTGGTTTGATGATGTTGGTTTTGAAAAGGAAATTGGGAAAATGATTTTGGCTGATGTTTATTGTATCGGAAAGGTTTTGGAAAAATGGTTTCGATATCGATTGGTTTTGACTTTTGAGGATATGGAGAACTTGGGTTCAGGTGTGTAAGAATGTTGGTTCGGTAGCTTATGGAAATGTCTTGATGATAGGTGTGTGTATTGCTTTTGGATTGCTTTGGACTTGCATTTGGGCCCTTGCTTGTATTATCCTGCTGTTCTGCATCTTCAGGTAAGTTCCCTAGGGGGCTTACTCAGGTTGGACATTCATGTCTGTTGTTGCATTTTATGTTAGGTGTTGCATATGCATAAAAGCATGCCATGTAGTACCCTGTTTAGGTTGCACTAATTGAATGAGCATGTGCTTGCTTATTGCGTTTGAAACAGAACGGCCGTTATCTGTGATAGTCCTAGAGTCTTTGCTAGGGTCATAGGGTAGCCCAGCCTCATCGGGTACCCTGAGTCAATCGAGTCATGAACTTCCTTATATTATGAGATGCTTGCGGGCTTTATTGTGGAGCGGGTTAGGCATGCATGTCGCCCGATTATGATGGAATGCATTCAGGAGCTGGCCAGTCTCCGCCCTATCGGAAGGGGGTGGAGGTAGGAGAGGGATATGCCATTTGGCATTCTCTTGGGCCCTTTACAGTATTTCTGCACATTATTATACCTAGGTGCATCCTAGTGTGTTTGACTTTCGTACTGCATTAGAGCATCTTTATTAGGTATAGCACATACTATGTGGCCTCAGCGAGGACTGCCGGTCCCGCATGAGTGGCTCGATCTGACTCCTTTCCCCTTTCTTTTTTTAAGGTATTTTCTGCAGATTTTTAGTGCTCGGTGTCTATATGACGTGGTTTCATTTTGGCGAATTGAAGAACCTGGCTAATTATCTAACTTGGTATAAATGGTAATCATTCGCTTACGTTTTGGTTTTGACTCGGCTCTGCCGTGACACTTTGTATCTTAACTTTGTTTCCGCTTTATATTCATTTGAACTGAATTTCGCGACATAGTCTTAGAACAGGTTAAGGGTACCCAATGGCCCTTCGAGGTTTTTAGGGTTTGAAATCCCTGTTTCCGCTAATCTTAAATGAGTTTGAAACCTCGACCCGTACCTGGATTGCAAGATCCGAACAAGGGGTTTTATCCCTTGAAACGTAACCTGGAAATCATAATTCTGGGCCGTTACATGGCTCGTCTTGATTCCATCGTTCTTTGACTTTGGACTTCTGTTGTTGACTTTCGAGCTTTTTGTCCTTTCTAAGAACTGCTGTAAATTTCCTCGAATTCTGCGAATTTAAACAGAAACTAGTGTAGATTCCATAATTTGGCAAATAAGCATAAACTACATAGATTCTGTATTATTCTAGCCCAAATGCATGAAATGTATACAGAAAATGATATAAAAGTTACTGTAAAACATGGTAGATTCTTGCTTACACTGGCTCTAAGATTCTTGCTCACACTAGCTCCAAGGCACCTATCTTATACTCACACTAGCTCCAAGATCACATAAAGCATTAAATTTGTATTGACCAAATCCAATGGTTATAGCAAACTTACCTGGATCTGGCCTTTTCTCAAGTACGTCCATATGGCTGCACTCCTCTGTAATCTCAGCCATTGAACGGTTCTTGCTTAGAATCTCCTTGAGGAATTTGATGTAGGATGCCATTTCATTGAGAGCCTCTGTGAAGGGTATGGTGACATTGTGCTTCTGAAGCATCTTGATGAAGCGCTGAAACTTCTTTTCTGCTGGATCCTTTGGAGATTTTGTTGGGAAGGACAGCTTCTTTTTCTGGTTTGGAGCCAGAACAGATGTCGGAGGTGTTGCAGCTTTCTCGATGTCGGGTTGTTGTGATTTGCAGATGAAGGATAGTCCACTTTGTCCTCGACGTCGAGTTGGCCCCCCTCGATATCGACCAAAGTCTGGTCGACATCGACTTGATGCTCGTCGATATCGAGTTGTTGTTCAGCTCTTTCGTACTGTTGCATTCCGACCTCTGGCTCTTGTAGTTGGTGGCCGCTTCTGAGTTTTACAGTAGCGATGTGTCCGGTCTTCCCCTTGGGATTTGGTTCTGAAGATCCAAGGAGCGAACCTGACTGTCTAGGAACTCCTGCTGCTAGCTGGCCAATCTGTGCCTCCATTGATTTCCGCCATATATCAATCTCCACAAGCCTAGAGTTGACACCTTGTATCTGAGTGTAGACCGAGTTGAAGGACTGCTTGGTGTATGAATGGTTCCTCTGTATTTCCTCTAGGACGGTCTGTAGATTATCCCTCTTCTGGTCTCTTTCCGGATGTCCTGGAGCTCTATATGGCAGGGGTGTTCCTAGGGGCACCTTGGTTCCATTGTGGTTGCTGAAACCTTTGGTCCCCCATGTAGCGATTGGGACCCCCTGCATAAGCTACCTCTTCGTGGTACTCTGCCAGCCTGACTTGTTCTGTGTGTGGGCACTCAGTAGTGGTGTGCATATGTGATCCGCATTCGATGCAGGGCCGGTTGACAAAAAGATAATTACTTGCTTGAGGAGCTTGCGATTCTGATCTCTGTAGTATTGCTCATTTACATCTGGATCAATCTCTTTTGAGGGCTCATAGAGGGGCATGGATGGTGCTGGCCTGGAATAGGGATTCTCTTCATAGTTGATTGGAGTCTCATACTTGTTATCATAGTTGGTCAGCTTATTGAGGGCAGCCCATGCGTCAGCTGGCGGCATTGTCAGATACTCATAATGGGTGTAGGTGTTGATCCTATCTTTAGCAGCCAGGTCAAGAGAATTGAAGAAGATCTCCTGAACGATGCAAGGTTGTTGTCCATGTGTAGGGCAGGATCGTAGTAAATCCTTATAGCGTTCCCATGCCTTTGCTAGCGTCTCTCCAGGCTGCTGTTTG
The DNA here is from genome assembly GCA_037127255.1 of Persicaria tinctoria. Lineage (NCBI taxonomy): Eukaryota > Viridiplantae > Streptophyta > Magnoliopsida > Caryophyllales > Polygonaceae > Persicaria > Persicaria tinctoria. Next base: position 67,415,068 of record JBANSL010000003.1, read on the forward strand.
AAAGATGTAGTTTTTTGGCAAAGGATTGCTGTCTTGGAAGGAGGAAAGAATTTATTGAGAAATTCCTGCTTTACTTGAGCCCATGTCGTGAGGGATCGTGGTTTTAGTCCTTCCAGCCACTTCAATGCGGGACCAGCGAGAGACCAACGAAAAGCCTTCATCAAGATGTACTCCAAGGTGGTACCTTCAACAAGAGTACGACACATATCAGTAAAGTTTGTAATGTGTTTTTGAGGGCATTCATTTAATCTACCATGAAAAGCATTATGTTTAATTTCTATTAAGAAAGGAGTGTGAATTTCATAGTTATTCTGAGGGATTAGAATAGCCGATTCAGGCACGACGAGCGTCGGGTGCATGTAACCCTATGCAGTGGTAGGATATTGGGCAAGCTCATCTTCTACTTGCCTTGCACGCTCAGCTTCATGTTCCCTTCTTGCTCTCTCAGTGGCGAGAGCAGCATCCTTAGTGGCTAGTTCTCTCCGAAGCCTCTCAATTAGCTGTTCTTGTGTTTCTGCGGCCGCCATGACTCTTTTTAGTTTAGCGTGGACGTGTAACAGGCGTTCCGGTTCATCTAAGCTGTCAAACTCAGGTGGTTGACCAGAACCGCGCATACACCTGCGAAGTAACTCAAAGGAAAAGTGAGATCTGACTACCTAAGGCGCGAATAATTGCTTCCTCGGCAACGGCGCCAATTTGTTGTAAAAGGAAATCGAGTTTAAAACATATATATATATAAATCAAACCAGATTCGTGCCCACGCAAATAATTACAAGACTTCCTCCCGATGCAAAAGTGATAAGTCAGGATCGATCCACGAGGAAGCACATCAGCGGATCTCAGGTAGCTGTAAATCTCACAGACATGAGTAATAAACAGAAAGAAAGACAGACAAAAGCAAAAACGAAAGTAAAGCACATAACCTACTCGATATCGAGTACAGATACTCGATATCACCTAACTATATCGACAACAGTACCAGAAATCAAACAAAGAAACTCGATCTCGGCAAAAGTCTCCTCGATATCGAGTAAGAGGTACTCGATATCGACAACACTTCCTCATAATCGACAAAGAACAGAAACTTAAAGATGCAAACTTTCGAACACAGAACGCAGATTTCGATGAATAAATTCAATAAACTAAAAGACTACCAAGGCCAGGGTATTAACACCACAACGATAACCGCGCAAAGTAACACATAAAGGCCTAAAAGATCATGCTTTTCATCAAATAACTTTCGTTGTTAACAAATAGGAATATAGAGGCTATCACATAAACCCTAATTGTTACTAACCCTTTTCACATAATTAACCCAAGTTGTATTAAGATCACTTTCGCTTCAATAACACAAACAAGGATCACCTTCAACTTTCGCAAAAGAATCATGCTCACAGGGATAGAAGATGAGTTGCATAAAAATATCAAACCTTTACCGCATCACTTCAGATTGCTACCGTCGGGCTCACCCCGACCCTAGAAGTGGGTGGACTACTCGCTCTTCATCATCAAGAAACTCATCAATAATAAAAGGAAATAACTTTGCAATAAATAAACTAAAGAAAGCTTACATCCAATCGAAGCCAAATCTGCTTTCGCCTTTCCAACTTCTCTTGCCACAAGCTCTCTCTCTACTCTCTCTCTCTCTATGTAACTAATTGTGTCTGAAATTGAATGCTTAAAATCCAGCCCCTGAGGCCTTATTTATAGGCTTCATCCCCTCTCTAATTAGGAAAGAAGATCTTATATATATCTATATCTACTTACTTACGATAAATAAATGGAATAAAAGAATTAAATCCAAAAAGGGAATATATCTAAAGTAGGTAAATATCTTCTTGTGTTGATAAATCTTCTGTCCATAGATAGAACTTGATAGATGTGGATAGGTTCTTGGATTACTTCACTCCCAAGCAAGCCAGCTCGACACGGACAGCAAATCGTGTAACGCGGCCCATGATAGCTTTCCTCGATATCGAGTAAACTACTCGATATCGAGTAACTGTGTCGTCGACTACAACCTTTGATCTTGGTCAAGCAACTGCTCCCCGACACTGGCTCGGACAGGTGGTTCTGGGGTTGTCGATATCGAGCAAACTCGTCGATATCGATTAAAGGTTGTTCAGCATGTCCAGTCCTCGGCTTCTCGACTCAGCATCTTTCCTCGACTCAGGGCATGGCATGTGGAGTTTTGTCGATATCGAGTACATTGCTCGATATCAAGTAAAGTCCTAGAGTCGGGTTGGCTTCGTCTCTCAGCTCCTCGATTAGCTCCTTCTCGACTAGGCACTGCTCGGACATCTTTGTCGATATCGAGTATTTTTACTCGATATTGAGTAACACTTGTTCTCCATCTTGGCTCATCCTGGTCCCGTCGTTCTTTAACTTTGGACTTCTGTAGTTGACTTCTGAGCTTTTTGTCCTTTCTCAGAACTGTTGTAAATTTCCTCGAATTCTGCGAATTTAAACAGAAACTAGTGTAGATTTCATAATTTGGCAAATAAGCATAAACTACATAGATTCTGTATTATTCTAGCCCAAATACATGAAATGTATGCAAAAAACGATATAAAAGTTACTGTAAAACATGGCAGATTCGGCTTGTCACATTGGAAACACTTGATAGAGGTGCAAAATTGTGTTTTGATGTAAGCATGGAATTTGGAAAAAATGGGAAACACTTGAGATTTAAAGTGCAAAGAGAAAACCCATAAGAAATGTGTATAATCATCAAGAAACAGAAGGTAATACTTATGACCCTCCTTGCTAGGCACCGGAGATGTCCAAATATCACTATGAATAATATCAAAAGGGGCAAACGTAGTGTTTAAAGACCGCTGAAAAGAAAGTCTGGCATGCTTTCCTAATTGACAAGAAGAACATAAACTAGAGCGAGGATCTTTATTACATTGGACAAGACTCTCAAAACGAAGTAAATCTAAAACTGCAGGACTGGGATGACCAATGTGTACATACCAAAGACTGGATGATGATGCCGAGAGGGCGACTAGACTTGACGGGCTGGATGGTAAGGGCGACGACATAGGATAGAGTTCCCCGGTGCTATTAAATCTCAGGCGAGTAACCCCCGTAGTAAGATCCTTCACAGAGAAACCAAACAGATCAAACACAAGAGAAACATTATTGTCAATGGTGAACCGACGGACAGAGATAAGGTTTTTGACGAGTTTGGGGGCAACAAGGATGTTGTTAAGGTGTAATGGGTTGGTTGGGGTTGGTAATGTGGCGTGGCCAATGCCCGAAGTAGCAAGGCGACCACAGTTTCCGACGATAATAGAATGGGCAGGACCCTTAAAAGAAAGAGAAGAGAGAGTACCAAGAGGGGCGAGGGGTATCGTATTGCTGCGCCCGCCGCTGGTTGCTGCGGCCGCGGCCGCCGCCTCTCGATCCCTGCTGGTCATTGCTACGGCTAGGCTGTGAGGCATAGGTCTCGTTGATGTAGCTTGACGAGACCAATGTCGTCTTGTCCTTGGCGGCTTTGGTAGTCTGACGTTGAAGGCGACTCTCCTCCAGGATCGATTGAGACCGGGTCTTTTCGAATGTAGGGAGAGGTTCCGTCTGCTGGATATGAGTAGCAGCAGCATTGTATTCAAAGGGAAGACCCGAAAGTACTTGGAGGACAAGGCGGGTGGCATTGGGTTTGGAGTCGATGGCATCTAGTTGATCAGACAGGGTCTTGATGTGCTGAAAATAGGTGGATATCGACGGAAAAGAGGAAAGCTTGCAACTTGAAAATTCGTGCTCGAGATAGACAACACGGGTGGACTTGTTGTCTTGAAAGAGATTCTGAATTTTCTTCCAAGCATCCAAGGCGGTGTCTTTGGGGTTGAGGATGGTGGCCAATAGATCTTTTGAGATGGTGTTGAAGATCCATTGAAGGACAATGGTGTCGAGTTGAGCGAAGAGATCATTGTCTTCACTTTCAGGGCGATTGACGGAGGAGTGAATGTGGTGGAAGACTTTATGAGCCTTAACATGGGTCTTGAAGAGGTGTGACCACATGGTGTAGGAACTAGATTCATGATCAAGGATGATGGGGATGCAATTTTTGATGTTGGAGATGGTGAGGGCGAAATGGAAGGGTGGCTTGGTAGCGGTTGTTTCGGTGGCCATTGAGACGAGAAGGAGAGAGAGAGAGAGAGAGAGAGAGAGAGAGAGAGAGAGAGATGAGAGGAGAAGTGTGAGGGGGGGTCGGCGGCTAGGGGTGGCCGAGAGGGAGAGGTCGACGGTGGTGGCCGAGATGGTTGGGGAAGGTAGCGGCAAAGAGAGGGAGGTGGTGGCAAGGAGGTGGCGGCTAGGGTTAGAAAAATAAGAAAATTAGGGTTTTTGGTGATCTTAGGCTGTGATACCATGTAAGATCATGAGATTGATTGTAATGTCCTCCTTGAGGGTTTCCATTCATTGATAAACATATATATATATATATGTTACAAAGATATTGGGCCTTTGGGCCCACTATACATGAGGAGACATATGTAATCTATTAGCGACTGCAATCAAATCACGTTGGCTGGGACATGCCCAATCTACTCCTCTAGTTCCCTTCTGGCGTTGACTTCGCGATCTACCATTACTTCCAACCGTTGTTGAATTTGTTGATATTCCGCCTCTCGCCAGGCGTGCTCTGCTTCTCTGGTGGTTAATTCCTGAATCCGTAGGCGGAGTTTCTCAAGCTCATGTGCTGGTGTGAGCTGGACCTCATTCTCGTTGTTGGGAGGAGTCGTCATAAGTCTCCTTCTAAGCCTTTGTTGAAAGTGGAAAAAGCGTTTGGGCTCAAGAATAGTGTCGATAGGTGTGCGATCAGTTCTTCGCATGCACCTGAAAAACAAAAAGAAAAACAAAAAGAGAGTAAAAATAAATTAAAAAGGGCGCGATTGATTGCTTCCCCGGCAACGGCGCCAATTTGTTGTTGTAGAAGGATTATATGTCTAGTATTGAAGTAAATAAAACTTATAAAAGCAAACCAACTCCAGTTCAAGCAAATAAATACAAGACTTTCTCCCGTTGTAATAGAAGGTCGTCAGGATCGATCCACTAGGAAGCGTGTCAGCACCCGCCTTTTCAGTTCAAATCACCCTTTAAATTCGACCAGAAGAAGTCCTCGATATCGAGTAAGGGTACTCGATCTCGACTAACCTCAGTCGACAGAACCTGCGAAATAGAGAAAACAGAAAACGAAAAAAAAAAACGAAAGATGGTCAATGTCAAGTAAGTTACTCGACGTCGACTAGGCAGCACTCGACGTCGACCAGTGCCGTCAATGTCGAGTAGAAAAGAATCAAAAATCATAACTTTTCGAATAAAACACATGTAAACACGAAATTGGTGGGAATAAAATCGATAAACTAAACGCTCCTAGAATCGGGGTATCAATACCACAACAATAACCATATAAAATAATGAACAAAGACGTAAAAGATCATGCTTTACATCAAATAATTGCCGTTATTAACAAGTAGGAAAATAGAGGCTTTCGCACATAAACCTTAATTGTTACTAACCCTTTTTCACATAATTAATCCAAGTCGTATTAAGATCATTTTCTCTTCATTAACACAAACAAGGATCACCTTCGACTTTCGGAAAAAGAATCATGCTCATAGGGATAGAAGATGAAATCGCATTGGCAGTTTATACCTTTATCGCATTACCTTACATGGCTACCGTCGGGCTCAACCCAACCTTAGAAGTTGGGTGATTATTTGCTCTTCATTATCAAGAAACTCATCAATAATAAAAGGGAAATACTTTGCATTAAATAAAACCAAAACTTACAACCAATCGAAGTCAATTCCGCTTTCGCAAACTTCACTCCAATCGGCCAAGCTCTCTCGAAAACTCTCTAACTCGCTATCTATGGTGGTAAACACAATTGCTTGTGGCTTGGATGATCCTAAAAACCAGCCCCTACAGCCTTATTTATAGTATTCAATCCCCGCAATCCAAGGAAAGAATACTTTATCTATATCTAAAACTATCTATCTAAAGACTTTAAGATAAAACTTTAGAGCAAAACAAATAAATCCAATAAGAAAACTAGCTAATGTGGATAAATGCTCCTTTGCCTTGATAGATCTTCATGTGGATGGATAAAATTCCACATATCTTCACTTGCAAGTAATCCACAAGGCTCGGACTTCTCCTCGTACTCGACTCGGATCGCTGACTAGGGTACTCGACATCGACTAGGGTTAGTCGACGACGTCGACTAGCTTTTCTTCTCTTCGTGTGCACTCGAACTCGGCTAGCTTCTAGACTCGACATGGGTACTCGACGTCGACTAAGTTACTCTACGTCGAGGAGTTTTGTGCTCTCAAGTGTGGCTCTGCTTGACTTGCTGGATTTCGACTTGCGAAGTACTCGATATCGACTAGGTTTGGTCGATATCAACTAGTTGTGTTGAGTGACTTCTCCTTGATTCTTGCTCGATTTGTCCTGTTTCATCTGCTACTTGACCTTGGACATTCTGTAGTTGTATTCGAGTATCTTGATGGTTTTCTTCCCTTTTCCGAATCGATGTAAAATGCCTCAATTTCTGCGAAATTAAACAAGAACTATCGTACATCTCTATAATTGGCAAAGAAGCATAAACTACATAGTTCATGTACTATTCTAAACCAAATTCATGGAATTTATACAGAAATCGATATAAAAATAAGTGTTAAACATGGCGAATTAGGGTCACAACAACGCGACCCAAGTTTATCTTTATGGGAACTTTTATATATCTTTTCTAGGGTTTTTGGTCTACGGAAGGAGGATATATTAGCTCATATTTCAGTAGGTTTTAATGGTACAAATCATCCATAGACGTAGTTTCATATTATCATAGAGAGATGAGAGGATTTAACTTTAGAGATTCAAGGTACAGTATTGCCTAGAATTCTTGTGGTTTTGCTATGATTCAGGACTTGGTTGGTTGATTGTGAGACTTGATTTCTATATTATTCATGAGTTTATTTATCATCTTGTTCTTCATTGTTTATATTTGTGTTCCTCTCCGTGACTGGCCTTCTAGTTAGAAATTGCATCTATGTTATGAATCCGTTGTTGGTTTCTTTATAGCAAACAAAGTCATTGATTTAGTAATATTTATGTGCCTTTGTAGTGGATCATAACAATTGATCTATATCATTAGATGTTGATTATGCAGATTAGGGTTGTTCCAATTGTGTCTTAATTGCATTGAATCGATTTTCCAATTGGTCTAAGAACTTGAGTGTTTAATGCTATCCTTTAGTGATATTGAATAAGGTGATTGCATATTTACGGATTCTTCAACTTTAGTCAAGTCGACATAAGCTTAGGAATAATATTGCAATCAACTCAAGGATCAAGTTAATCATATCAATCAATGCTGCGAATTGTAGGCACACCACACTCTTATCTTTTATCTTCTCTTTGTTCTCATTCTTATCTTTATTTTAGTTTATTTGCATTACCTATCTTCATTCATATTCATATTATATCTTTATTTGCATAATTGATAAATACACATTGCATTGAAGCACTTGTTTCTCTATGGGCTCGACCCTTTATCCGCTATACCAGGTTGCTAGTTAGTTTGTTAATTTGGGTTATTTCTTTGGCGAGGTGAAACCTAATGACATTTCCTTTCCGTCAAAAGTGGAGTCGTTACCGGGTAAACAAGTTTATCTCTTTGTTTTTTGTGTTTATTGATTTTTGGTTATATTTCTATTGTTTTTTGTTGATATTTCTTTGTTTTGTTTTATTTTTTCGGAAAAAAAATGTTGAGGTTATATCAAAACCAGGGAGAATTTTTTCACCATTACTTCAAAAGAGTGCAAACTCTAGTGAGCGGGCGTAAATCACAGGGTATCCATGATAGTGAGCGAGATATGGTTCTTTGCGTTTATGAAGGCGTGAGTCCTGAATTGAGAGAACTTATCAATGACATGGGTGACGATGGTTTGTGCAACCCTGGACTGTCAAGAATATGGGATCTCTTCCATGACCTGGCTAACGAAGCATTGGATGAAGAACGCAAGGAAGTAGTCGAGCAAAACAAGGAGGAGGACGCATTGCACAGGACGATGCCCACCACCTTTCACACGGCGCCTGCCGCCGCTGACGATGATTGCAATGAAAAAGAGGATTTAGTGCTTCCTGAAATGGAGTCTCATGAATCTACTCGTAAGATTTCGTCAATTTCCCCTTCTCCTTCATCACCCATTTTGACTTCTCCTTCATCATTTTTTATGCCTTCGCCCCTGTCATCCATAACGCCTTCTTCTTTTTCACCCGCTATGCCTCCTACTTCATCTGATACACCAATGTGTTTTGAGGATCCATCTATCCTAGTACCAATGAAGTTGTCACATCAGTCTAATGAGAGCTTCTTCCGATATGTTTCAAAGGTACTAGCCTGTATGTAAAACAGGCAATCAAAAAGCATCAGAGATCCCACTATTGAGATGATACATTGCGTCCTAGGGGGTGTACATTTGAGGTTAGTGAAGTATTTGATATGTGCATATGAGAAAGGGTTGTGTGGACCAAGACCATTGGGATTTTGGGACCTTATAGGCGATGTGGCCAATGACGCGATGACTAAGGAACACATCTATGAAGAAGAATTTGGTCCAAGAACCAAAGTCCTATCATTGATTGACAACCCCCTCTTGAGTGACGAAAAAGTAACCATGGGTGAAGTGGAGTTCCCAATGCCTATTGAAATGGAATCTCATGAGTGCACACATGTGGATCTATATGTTTTGGCTCTTGATTCATCCGAAGAGCTCATCTCAATCGCGCCAATCACAGAACCAATTCTAGAGTCGATTTATGTTGCTCCTGAGCAAGGCAATGAAATTTCTAACACTTTTGTGGATTATGGTGAATATTTGGATCCCTAGGAGCATTACTTCTATAAGACACCAGCGGAACTGTGTTGGTGGTCTTACATTTCCTCTAGAGAAGACCAAAATCAGGTAAAAATGTAAGTGTCAAGGCTTATCTCCAAGGTATCCTTAATTTTCTCATGTTTAGTGTTCATTAAAATTTTGGTTGGGCACAAGAATTTGATTTGCTTTTAAGGGCGTTAACAATGTCTGAATGAGTCTTAAGGAAAGGACATAATAATTTGTCGAGTCTATGACGTTAACCAAGGATGCTTCTTGGGAGGCAACCCAAGATATGTTCTTTCGTTTGCAAGTTTTTCAAATTCTAGTTAGAATTTAGTCTTTCAAATTCATTTGTGTGTGTGTGTTTTTGGAAGAGTCTTGAGGTAACCATGGCAGCTTTGCTTGATCAAATGACGGAGTTGGCGTTCTATATGACACGGCGCCCGCCACCCCATCCACGACGCATGCCGTGGTTGTCAGTGACGCGTTCCGGATTTTGGTAACATTGGAAGAGAGTATCTTTCTATCCTATTTTATTTTTATACTATTTCAATTTTTAGGTAAGTTCATATTTTCTATCTCATTTAGGATCCGATGTTTTCTATTTATCTATTTTAGGAGTAGATTTTATTTTATATATCTTTAGGATTAGATTTTATCTATCTTAGGTTAGTTTGATTTATCTTGGGTTATTTTCTATTTATATTAGGATTAAATTGTTTATCTTTCTATCTATTTTATATTTCTTTTATTATTTTCATTATTTCTAATTTTTCTTTTTCTTTTTGATAGATTATATTTTCCCTTTCCAATTAACCATATATCTCAAATCCCTAATTTTGATCATTCAAGCCTTTGTCTCCAAGCTAACACAAGAACCCTAATTTCTCGACTTGAATCTAAATTCAAAAACTTAAGCCTTGAGTTTCAATCAAAAGCCTTTCCTTTTCCCATCCATCATCCACATTCATCACTACCCTTCATCCATCAAATTCGATTCTTTTCATACCATCACCATCCCTATCATCAAAGGAAGACTTTGAAACCAAGTCATGATCTTCAAAGAGCTTGCTCCTCTTCCTCCTCGTCCTCAGACCCCGAGTCCTTAGCGGACCCCTCATTGTTGTCGCCTTCAGCATTCTCGTCATCACCAGTCTCATCATCCTCCTCTTCTTTTTCCTCTGGTTCCTTCTCAATGGGAACCTCTGCCTCGGCCTCTTTCTTGATTCTCTCAGCCTCCTCCTCGACAAGCTTCCTTGCCTGCTCGGCCTCTTCTTCGGCCTTCTTCTTCCTTAAAGCTTCCTCTTCGGCTTCCTTGACTGCATCCCTTTCCAGAATGGCATCGAGATCCTCCTCTTCCTCTTCCTCATCCACCTCCTCAGCGATGACCTTCTTTTTCCCTTTCTGCTTCGCACTGAGAGGCTTCTTAGCAGAGCGTTTTTTAGAGCCCTTGGTAACAGCAGTCGTGCTCTCAGCGATGGTGCTCTGGACAACAGCAGGGACGATGGCTTGAGGAGTGGGTTCAGGTGTGGGGGAAGTAGGAGTGACCTGACGTCCCTTGGGGGTGGCGCCAAGTCTTTTAGGTGTGGAAGCTTTCTTTGATTTGGGAGCCATGGAGGTAGTCGGCTAGGGTTTTTAGAACAATTTCAGAGGTTGAAGAAGAAGAATTTGGATAAGTCTGAATTTGTGAGGGAGTCAGGTACATACTTGGGTTTAAGTAGAGTGAGGTGATGGAGTTGATTGGACGGGTTTAGAGTTCCAAGGATAGTAATCATAACATTGCCAATTTCAAAATATTCCAATTCAAAATTCAAATCTTTTTCTTAACCATTTTAAAATAAGAGGGAAATATCCCAAATTATTTTGTTCCAAAAATATCTCAACGGGTAAAAATATGTGACAAATATAATTTTTAAAATCTGTTAAAAATATAATTGATCAAATATCTAAAAAGATATTAACCAAATATATGTGATCCGATATCTGTAACTTACCATTTAGTTCACAAACCTTGACATAATTCTCAAAGGTCTTGACACTGAGTAGAGTTTATCTTTCGTAAAGGGAAAGCTCCCCCTACGAAAGTGCATCCTTGTTAAGCATCCCAATCTCTTGTCTAATGAAGGTGAACCTGTCCTCTGCCAAAGTCTTAGTAAAAATGTCAGCCCATTGATAATCAGTTGAAATAAAGGAAATGGACACATCACCTTTTTCGACATGGTCTCTAATGAAATGATGTCTTACATCAATATGTTTGGTCCTTGAATGCTGAACAGGATTCTTTGTAATGGATATGGCACTTGTATTGTCACACTTAATGGGAATGCCTTTGAGGTTGATGCCAAGATCTCTGATTTTTTAGCTATCCAAATGATTTGGGAGCAACAAGCTCCAGCTGCTATGTATTCGGCTTCTGCAGTGGATAGAGCGACTGAGTTTTGTTTCTTTGAGTGCCAACCGATCAAGGATGCTCCTAAGAATTGACAACATCCTGATGTGTTATTCCTATCCACCTTATAGCCTGCAAAATCTGCATCAGAATATCCGATTAATGTGCAATCCTTTTGCTTTGGGTACCATAGTCCAAGCTCCTTAGTGCCATTGAGATATCGAAAGATCCTTTTCATAGCCACGAGGTGAGATTCTTTAGGATCAGCTTGAAACCTAGCACACATGCAAACACTAAACATGATGTCAGGTCTACTAGCTGTGAGATATAGTAAAGATCCAATCATTCCTCGATACTCCTTTTGATTGACACTTTTCCAAGTCTTGTCTTGATCTAGAGATAATGTTGAGCTCATGGGTGTCTTGGCTGCTTTGGATTGATCCATCTTGAATTTCTTCAAGAGATCCTTAGTTTACTTGCTTTGGGTTCACCCATCATGCTCATCTCAAATTCACATTCTCATCTAGCTTGTTTCGAAATACCCATCGTGTGCCAATGACTGATTGATGCTTTGGCCTAGGCTTCAAGGTCCAGACGTTGTTCCTTTCAAATTCGTTAAGCTCACTTTGCATAGCAATGATCCAATCCGGCTCTTGAAGGGCCTCATCTACCTTTTTTGGTTCAATCAGAGAAACAAACGCGTGAAAAGCACAAAGATCTTTAAGTTTAGAACGAGTTTGAACACTAGAGGTAGGGTCAGAAATGATATCCTTTAATGAGTGTGATGAGGAGTATTTAAATTTTCTTTTTCTAGCCTCAGCTCCTTGATTCGTCACATCAGTAGGATTGATTTGTGGTACATCTGACTCTGTGGTCCTGTTAGATTCAGTTACAGCAGTTTCTGACGTTTCAACACTGTTGGATTGGACACCAAGGGCTTTGGACGAGTCTTCAACACCTTGGGCTAATTCTTTAGTGTTGAGAATATGTTCATGCATGTTCCTCTTTTCTTTGTTCTTGGTAGCAGCATCATCATCTTCCTCGTTCTCTGCATGGATGTTAAGATCTATATCTGCAACACTTTCACTCACAGAACCATCATTGCATTCATCAAATATAACATGTATACTTTCTTCAACTAACTGGGTCCTTTTATTGAAGATTCTATAAGCTTTGCTACTTGTGGAGTAGCCAAGAAATATACCTTCATCACTACGCGCGTCAAATTTCCCAAGGTTATCTTTTCCATTGTTATGAACAAAACAAGTACAGCCAAAGGGTTTAAAATAAGATATAAGTGGTTTGCAGCCTTTGAAAAGTTCATAAGGAGTTTTCTTTAAGATGGAACGAATAAGACATCGATTCAAAATATAGTTAGTTGTGTTAACAACTTCAGCCCAATAGATTTTAGGTAATGCATTTTCTAAAAGCATAGTCTTGGCAATATCCTCCAAGGTGCGGTTCTTTCGTTCCACAACCCCGTTTTGTTGAGGTGTCCTAGGAGCAGAAAAGTTATGGGAGATGCCATATTTAGCACAAAACAAATCAAACTGAAGTTGATCAAACTCCCTACCATGATCACTTCGAATTGACACTATGGGCTCGTTTCTTAAAGTTTGCAACTCCTTACAAAGTTTTGAAAACTCAAATAAGGCCTCTGATTTTTCTTTTAAAAATGCAACCCAAGTATATCTAGAAAAATCATCAACAACGATTAGCATGTACTTTTTACCATTGGGAGATTTGACTCGCATAGGACCACATAAATCCATATGTAAAAGTTCAAGAGGTCTAGAAGAACTTACAACCTTTTTGGGTTTGAAAGAGATACGTGTTTGTTTACCTCGTGTGCATGCATTGCACATATCAATACCTTTGAAGTCCATCTCATGTAGCCCTCTCACAAGCCCTTTAGTCACAAGCTTCTGTAGTGTATGTGAACTCACATGACCGAGTCTCCTGTGCCAGAGCTTTGGATCGTCCGTCAAAGTTTTTAGATAGGTTAAGCTTCCTTGTGCCACATGATCAGCATTTACAGCGTATATATTGTTGTAATGATATGCAGTCAATATAACTTCACTTGTATCTTCTCTGCACACTAGACATCTTTTCTTGTTAAATCTGACATTGTTGCCACTATCACATAATTGAGAAACACTAAGCAAATTATACTTTAAACCATTAACAAGATAGACATTTTTAATACTATGGTTGGAATCACTTCCAACGCTACCAATACTAACGATGTCACATTTTCCTTTGTCGCCAAGAGTGATTGTTCCTGTGGATTGCTCCTTTAGATCATGAAAGAGAGAACTCTTCCCACTCATATGCCTCGAGCATCCACTATCAATGATCCATTTGTGCTCCTTCACCTTGGTGATCTCCTGCAAGACAAACATCAACCTTTGTGGCTAGACCAATAAGCAAATTTGGATCCATTATTGGGATAAACCATATTTGGTAAAATAGTGCCTTTTGGGACCCAAACTTGTGTTATCCGTTCTTTTCTCAAATGAACAGGAAATGTATTGCGAATGATATATGGATCCTTTCTTCTATAGGGGCAGGTCTCTTTTACATGCCCCTTTCTAGCACAGTGGTGACATATAGGAGAGGTTCTGCTTCTTTTTGCCTTCACAAAGGTGGTAATGTGCTGCTTCTTTAAAAACCTTGGATTGTAACCAATACCACTTTTGTTTAGAGAACTTTGTTGCTCACCCAACATCCTATCAAGAGTGCCTTTGGATTTTGTAAAACTTATGAGGGTTGTTTGTTGGTCTTGAATCTTATTATTCAAGGAGATCTTCTCGTTCTCTAAGTCATGATGTTCACTTCTTAGAGAGGAGAGTTCTTGCTTAAGTTCAGATTTCTCGGAGTCAAGAGTCTTGACTTTAATGTCAAGACCTGAATAAGAAGCTCCAAGACTTTTAACCCTCATAGACATATCCTCAATAGTTCTTTCCTGGTCCACAGTTCTCTTAATAAGAGTGTTAGTCTGGGCAATAAGTTCCACTTCATTGCCAATCATATTAGAAAGGAATTCCGATAATACCTCTTTTGGACTTGCCGTAAGTTCTCTTACAGTTACCTCAAGCTTCTTGTTGTGAGGAGGAAATCAAGTATGAAATATAATAAAATAAATCAAACCAGATTTAGGCCCACGCAAATAAATACAAGACTCCTCTAGTGCAGTAAGAGAAAGTCAGGATCGAATCCACGAGGAAGCGTGTCAGCGGATCCTAGGTAGCTGTAAATCTCACATAAAAGAAACAGAAACACAGAAACAAAGAAAGACAGAAATAAAACAGAAAAGAACAAACAAAAGCAGAAACAAAAGCGAGGACACAGAAGTTGGTCGATATCGACTAACTGTCCGCGATATCGACTATAGATGTTGACAACAGAAACTCAGCAAGCAAACAGACAACTCGATATAGACAAGCCAACTCGATCTCGACCAGTGTCTACTCGAGATCGACAAGACTCTACTCTGTATCGACTAAAATCTCAGAAAACATAAATTGCAATTTCTCGAACCCAAAACTCAGAATTCCGACGAAATAAATCAATATGCTAAAAGACTTCCAAGGCCAGGGCATGAACACCACAACGATAACCATGCAAAGTAACACATAAAGGCATAAAAGATCATGCTTTCCATCAAAATAACTTTCGTTACTAACAAATAGGCATATAGAGGCTTTCGCATAAACCCTAATTGTTACTAACCCTTTTTCACATAATTAACCCAAGTTGCATTAAGATCACTCTCGCTTCAATAACACAAACAAGGATCACCTTCAACTCTCGCAAAAGAATCATGCTCTTAGGGATAGAAGACGAATCGCATAACAAGATCTGACCTTTACCGCATCACCTTACATGGCCACCGTCGGGCTCACCCCATCCCCAGAAGTGGGTGGACTACTCGCTCTTCATCATCAAGAAAGGCATTAAATAACAAAAGGAACCAACTTGCATTGAATTAAATAAAGAAAGCTTACAACCCACAAGACAAATCCGCTTTCGCCTTTCCACCTTGCTTGCTACAAACTTTCTCTCTCTACTCCTACTTACTTGAATGGAATTGATTGTGTTTCTGAATGAATGAAAAACCAGCCCCTAGGGCTTTATTTATAGTCTTCTATTCCTTGCTAATCAAGGATAGAATCTTCTATCTATATCTACTTAAAAGCTTAAAGATAAATAAATTGCTTAAGGGAAATAAATCTTTAAAGGAAACTATAGCTAAAGTTTGCAAAATGTCTCCAATGTAGGTAGAACTTTTCTTCCATAGATAGACTTGATCAAATTGGATAGAATCTCGGCCAACTCGACTTCCTTAGGCTCCAAGGATTCCCAACTCAACAAGGACTGCTCAAACCGCGTAACGCGCTTCCGGACGTGGCTCGTCGATCTCGACCAAGGCTACTCGACATCGAGTAGGATTGTCGTCGACTGGTGTGGCTCGGCTTCTTGGGTAGATCTACTCGACATGGCTTCGGACTTGTGGTTCTGGCTCCTCGATATCGATAAGGACAACTTGAGATCAAGTTGGGATGGCGTCGAGGATGCCTGGACTGGTGATGTCGAGTAGGTGGTGCTCATCACGGACTCGGATTGGCGCCATGGGTTGCTCGATCTCGACAAGTTGTACTCGAGATCGAGTTGGCTTCCGGAGTCGGGTTGATCTGGATCTCGACACCGCTCTTAGTCGACAAGGTCTGTGCTCGGATAGCTTCGTCGAGGTCGAGTAGCAGTACTCTAGATCGAGTAAACTCGGGCTCCAAAGCTGGATTTGATTGGTTCCGCTGCTTATTGACCTTGGATTTCTATAGTTGATTTCCGAGCTTTTCTGACCTTTCTCAGAACTGCTGTAATTTGCCTCGAATTCTGCGAAATTAAACAGAAACTGGTGTAGATTCCATAATTTGGCAAATAAACATAAACTACATAGATTCTGTACTATCTTAGCCCAAATGAATGAAATGTATCAAGAAATCGATATAAAAGTTACTGTAAAACATAGCAGATTCAGCTGACAACAAACACCCCATACTTAAGCTTGCTTGTCCCCAACTAATACTTTTAATTGTCACTCAGGGGAAGAATTCAAACTCTCAACATCTTAGATTCATTCTCATATAACCCTGCAGTCAATTACCATCATTGAAAAGGTACTAATGTCACAGATCCTTGCATGTGCAAATATACAAAAGTAACATCTACTCACAAAAGGAGGGTTATGCAAAACATTCATTCGTGACAAAGCATTAATAATCAAGAGGATTTTAATTTAAGCTCAATAAGGAGTAGATTGGTAAAAGGCTTAAGGTGGGCAATATTTAGAAATGTGGTGTTAATAATCCGGGGAAATGGAGTACTTTCCAAACTGAATTTCAAACCACATTCATTCTCCATAAGATTCATCACCTTTCATGATGCTTTTTCTTAATAATAATGCTTTTACCTCTCTAACCTCAGCAATGCCTTCTCGCGAGTCGCAAACATGGGTGTCATGAATGGCCCCGGATACTTAGTGCTTTGGACTCCTCACCTGTGCGTCCCATCTCTCCAAACTATTATCTCAGAGAGCAGGGTCAATCTAGCTTTATCTCCAGAGGTGATTGGATTTTCTTTCACTCATTAAATTTTCCATATATTTCAAACAATTTCCCACCATACTCCAATAATGATAACAACACAAACACCATATAACATCTCCATAATGTAACATCATTCTCAACATAATCCCCGGATAGGAAACAAGGTAAAGAATGGCAATATTTAGATCATGTGGAGCAATATATGAAATAAGGCATATTATGGCTTTTTGTGATGCATCAGCATAGGTAAGGCTAGGATATACACAATGAGCATATATGGAAATATAAAGTCCTCCATCCTCTTATCATGCAACATGTCAAAAGCAATATCAAATTTTACCTCCTTTTATGTTTTTCAAGAAAATACGCACTTCATTGTGACTTCCCTTTACTAGGCAATTTCATGCTCTATCTCTAATGAATCCAATTTTGCATCGTCAAGTTCAATATAAGCTTCCATGACATTATTTCAAAATTTTCAATGGGGGTCATTTTTATAAACTTTGGAAAGCATGCATACAAGCACATAAATCAAATATGAATTCCAAAATAGCCATGTCTAAGCAATTCAAAAAATAAACTCTAAATATGCACACAAAATGTCAAATATGCACAAAGTAAGCCCTTCCCCCACCCCATACTTAAACATTACAGTGTCCTCACTGTATAAAAACAAGGGTAAAGAAAGAAACTCACAAGACAGATGTGCAGGGCCTCAAAATGTCGAATACAAGAATCCTGGGCCGAGTCTGAATATAGCTTGCTTCTATCCATGGACCTGAAAAGTGTAGAAGACATATACCCACAATAGAAAACTAAAAATGTTCAAAATCAAAAAACAAACAAAAGCAACAAAGTCTCAAAAAGTCCCAAAATAAATGTCTATGTACAAGCTCTAGATTTTATAGTCGCTAGGTCGACTTTCCATTTATGCTCAAGGTGGCATCTGCAGGGCCCATGTAGCCTGGGCCTCAAATAAGACTCCATTCTTGTCCATCAGTTGTAATCCTCCAGAGTGGATCTTGTTCACCACGAAAGGTCCCATCCTCTTTTTGTTGAATTTGTTGGGAAACCAATGATCCTTTGATTTAGAGACATAGAGCTTGTCTCCAATTTCATACTCCTTGGGCTCATCATTGGAAATCCTACATAAGCACACATACCAAGGCAAACCTCTCCCATGTATAGACAGATCTTTAATGGAAATAGGAGAAGAAAGATCCATACCTTGGCTTACCTTTGCAGAGACGGAATCGGGGACAACAGTGTTTGGTCGATCTCGAGTAGGAGTACTCGATCTCGACGAGCTTTCTGGTTCTGGTGGTGAGCTGCTTGAGGATGCGGGAGTCGATGAAGCGTGGCCGATCTCGGCCACACTGGTCGATCTCGAGGAGGCTGGCTCATCTGGTGGCTTCAGCGTCGAGGAAACAGTTGCTGGGGAGGGTGGGTGTTGGTCGATCTCGACAAGCCTGGTCGAGATCGAGGAGCCTGGTGGTGTCAGTGTTGAGGAAGCAGGTGC
The DNA here is from genome assembly GCA_037127255.1 of Persicaria tinctoria. Lineage (NCBI taxonomy): Eukaryota > Viridiplantae > Streptophyta > Magnoliopsida > Caryophyllales > Polygonaceae > Persicaria > Persicaria tinctoria. Next base: position 67,433,470 of record JBANSL010000003.1, read on the forward strand.
CCGAGGATGCAGAAGCTGGTGAGGGTGGTCGATATCGAGTACGGTACTCGATCTCGAGGAGGGATGAGTTTCTGTTTTGCTACTCGACGACACTGGTGCTGTTGGAGGCTCCTGGATTTGGTCGAGATCGACTAGGGTCCTCGATGTCGAGGAGTCTTGGTCGACCTTGACCCCATACTTGGTTCCTGTCAAGGCATCCGAAAAATAATTAGTCCATAACGACGTACCTTGGTTTGTGTCGATTGGATTCTCTGTGTCCTCCTTTAGGATTGCCATGATCTCCTCCACCTGGGCCTCCATATCCCTCTTTTCCAGCTCCTCAAGAGTCATGTTTCTCACCTTGGGTTCCCCGCAGGTGATGTAGCCAGCTGAGATAGATTTTACCTCTTCCATTGGACCTGTATTCCTTTCAGTTTTATTAAAGGAATACTCAATTACCTCATCGCTGATGTTGAAGGTGAGCACTCCTTTCCTTACGCTTATGTTGGCATCCACCGTCGCCAAGAAGGGTGTTCCTAGAATAATTGGACAAGCAGGATCTTCTTGCATATCAACAACTAAAAAATCAGCGGGGACAAAGAATTTACCTACTTGTACTGGCACATTGTCCACCATGCCTGTTGGAATGACCACAGTGTTGTTGGCCATGTAAAGTCTAGCATCCACAGGCTCTAGAGCACCTATCTTAATCTTGGACCAAATTGTTAAAGGCATTATACTCACACTAGCTCCAAGATCACATAAGGCATTAATTTTATATGGACCAAATCCAATGGTTATAGCAAACTTACCTGGATCTGGCCTCTTCTCCAGTATGTCCAAATGGCTGCACTCCTCTGTTATCTCCGCCATTGATCGCTTTTTGCTCAGAATCTCCTTCAGGAATTTGACATAGGATGGCATTTCATTGAGAGCTTATGTGAAGGGGATGGTGACGTTGAGTTTCTGAAGCATCTTGATGAAGCGCTGAAATTTCTTTTCTGCCGGGTCCTTTGGAGATTTTGTGGGGAAAGGCAGCTTCTTTTTCGGATTCGGAGCCAGAACAGACGTCGGAGGTGCTGCAGTTTTCTCGATCTCATCCCGCCCTTCCTCGATGTCGACCACGTCCTTGTCGATCTCGACCAGATTGGGTGATGTCGAGTTGTTGTGCAGTGCAGACGAGGGTTTTTGTATTTTCTCCTCGAGATCGAGTAGACCCTCCTCGAGATCGAATAGGGTTTTGTCGATGTCGACTTGCTACTAATCAACTTGTTGTTGTTTTCCGACATCTGGCTCTTGCAGTTGATGGCCGCTTCTGAGTTTTACAGCAGCGATGTGTCCAGTCTTTCCCTTAGGGTTTAGTTCTCAATATCCAGGGAGTGCACCTGACTGTCTGGGGATTCTTGCTGCTAGCTGACCAATCTGTGTATCAACTGATTTTCGCCATATATCAATTTTCCCAAGCCTAGAGTTGACACCTTGCATCTGAGTGTAGACGGAGTTGAAGGCCTGCTTAGTTTCTGAGTGATTCCTTCGTATTTCCTCCAGGACTGTCTGTATATCATCCCTTTTCTGGTCCCTTTCTGGTTGTCCTGGAGCTCTGTAGGGCGGGGGGTTCCTAGGGGCACCTTGGTTCCATTGTGGTTGTTGAAACCTTTGGTCCCCCATGTAGCGATTGGGACCCCCTACGTAAGCTATCTCCTCGTGTTGCTCTGCCAGCCTGACTTGCTCTGTGTGTGGGCACTCAGTAGTGGTGTGGGGTTGCGATCCGCATTCAATGCAAGGCTGGTTGACAGAAAGATACTTTACTTGCTTAAGGACCTTCTTGTTCTGATCTCTATAGTACTGTTCCTTTACATCAGGATCAATCTCTTTAGGAGGCTCATAGAGGGGCATGGATGGTGCTGGCCTGGCGTAGGGGTTCTCTTCATAGGTTGCAGTAGACCCATACTTGTTGTCATAGTTAGTGAGCTTGTCCAGCACACCTCAGGCGTCAATTGGCGGCATCGTCAGATACTCATAGCGAGCATAATGGTTGATTCTGTCCTTAGTGATTTGATCAAGAGAGTTGAAGAAGATCTCCTGAATGATGTAGGGTGGTTGTCCATGAGTAGGGCAAGATCGCAGCAGTTCTTTGTAGCATTCTCATGCCTTTTCTAGCGGTTCCCCTTGCTTCTGTTTGAAGGCGGTGATTTTCTGGCGGAGATGTGCTGTTTTGGCGGGTGGGAAGAATTTATTCAGAAATTCTTGCTCTACTTGGGCCCATGTTGTTAGGGATCTTGGTTTCAGCCCTTCAAGCCACTTTAGTGCAGGTCCAGCGAGAGACCAGCGAAAAGCCTTCATCTTGACATATTCCAAAGTTGTACCTTCAGCAAGAGTACGGCACATGTCAGAAAAATTTGTAATATGTTCAAGAGGACACTCATTAAATCTACCAAAAAAAGCATTATTTTTTAGCTCTATAAGAAATTGAGTGCGAATTTCAAAAGAGTTTTCAGGGATAAGAATCGCCGATTCAGGCACGACGAGAGTTGGGTGCATATAGTCCTCTGTCGTGGTTGGGTATTGGGAAAGCTCGGCCTCTGCTTGTTCCCTTGCTGCTTTCTCAGTTGCGATAGCAGCATCTTTAGCTGCCAATTCCCTTGTAAGCCTTGCAATCAGCTGCTCCTGTGTTTCAGCGGCTCCCATGGCTCTTTGTAGTTTAGCTCTGATGTGTAGGAGGCGTTCCGGTTCGTCTAAGGCGTCAAATTCAGGTGGTTGACCAGAACGGCACATACACCTGTAAATTAACTCAAAGAAAAAGTGAGATCTGACTACCTAAGGCTCGAATGATAGCTTCCCCGGCAACGGCGCCAATTTGTTGTGAGAAGGAAATCAAGTACGAAATATAATAAAATAAATCAAACCAGATTTAGGCCCACGCAAATAAATACAAGACTCTTCCAGTGCAGTAAGAGAAAGTCAGGATCGAATCCACGAGGAAGCGTGTCAGCGAATCCTAGGTAGCTGTAAATCTCACAGAAAAGCAACAGAAACACAGAAACAAAGAAAGACAGAAATAAAACAGAAAAGAACAAACAAAAGCAGAAACAAAAGCGAGGACACAGAAGTTGGTCGATATTGACTAACTGTCCTCGATATCGACTATAGATGTCGACAACAGAAACTCAGCAAGCAAACAGACAACTCGATATAGACAAGCCAACTCGATCTCGACCAGTGTCTACTCGAGATCGACAAGACTCTACTCTGTATCGACTAAAATCTCAGAAAACATAAATTGCAATTTCTCGAACCCAAAACTCAGAATTCCGACGAAATAAATCAATATGCTAAAAGACTTCCAAGGCCAGGGCATGAACACCACAACGATAACCATGCAAAGTAACACATAAAGGCATAAAAGATCATGCTTTCCATCAAAATAACTTTCGTTACTAACAAATAGGCATATAGAGGCTTTCGCATAAACCCTAATTGTTACTAACCCTTTTTCACATAATTAACCCAAGTTGCATTAAGATCACTCTCGCTTCAATAACACAAACAAGGATCACCTTCAACTCTCGCAAAAGAATCATGCTCTTAGGGATAGAAGACGAATCGCATAACAAGATCTGACCTTTACCGCATCACCTTACATGGCCACCGTCGGGCTCACCCCATCCCCAGAAGTGGGTGGACTACTCGCTCTTCATCATCAAGAAAGGCATTAAATAACAAAAGGAACCAACTTGCATTGAATTAAATAAAGAAAGCTTACAACCCACAAGAAAAATCCGCTTTCGCCTTTCCACCTTGCTTGCTACAAACTTTCTCTCTCTACTCCTACTTACTTGAATGGAATTGATTGTGTTTCTGAATGAATGAAAAACCAGCCCCTAGGGCTTTATTTATAGCCTTCTATTCCTTGCTAATCAAGGATAGAATCTTCTATCTATATCTACTTAAAAGCTTAAAGATAAATAAATTGCTTAAGGGAAATAAATCTTTAAAGGAAACTATAGCTAAAGTTTGCAAAATCTCTCCAATGTAGGTAGAACTTTTCTTCCATAGATAGACTTGATCAAATTGGATAGAATCTCGGCCAACTCGACTTCCTTAGGCTCCAAGGATTCCCAACTCGACAAGGACTACTCAAACCGCGTAACGCGCTCCCGGACGTGGCTCGTCGATCTCGACCAAGGCTACTCGACATCGAGTAGGATTGTCGTCGACTGGTGTGGCTCGGCTTCTTGGGTAGATCTGCTCGACATGGCTTCGGACTTGTGGTTCTGGCTCCTCGATATCGACAAGGACAACTTGAGATCGAGTTGGGATGGCGTCGAGGATGCCTGGACTGGTGATGTCGAGTAGGTGGTGCTCATCACGGACTCGGATTGGCGCCATGGGTTGCTCGATCTCGACAAGCTGTACTCGAGATCGAGTTGGCTTCCGGAGTCGGGTTGATCTGGCTCTCGACACCGCTCTTAGTCGACAAGGCCTGTGCTCGGATAGCTTCGTCGAGGTCGAGTAGCAGTACTCTAGATCGAGTAAACTCGGGCTCCAAAGCTTGATTTGACTGGTTCCGCTGCTTATTGACCTTGGATTTCTATAGTTGATTTCCGAGCTTTTCTGACCTTTCTCAGAACTGCTGTAATTTGCCACGAATTCTGCGAAATTAAACAGAAACTGGTGTAGATTCCATAATTTGGAAAATAAACATAAACTACATAGATTCCGTACTATCTTAGCCCAAATGAATGAAATGTATGCAGAAATCGATATAAACGTTACTGTAAAACATAGCAGATTCAGCTCACAACACTTCTCATCGTGGGATTCATCTTCTGAGGCCATAAGACAAACATTGGCCTTCTCATCATCGGAGTCAGAGTCAGAATCGCTCCAAGTTGCCACCATGGCTTTCTTTTTCCATTTATCACCCTTCTTGGACTGGCTCTTTGTCTTTTGAGGGAAATCCTTCACAAGACGATCTGTTTCACCACATTCAAAACAAGAAAAATGTTTAGTCTTATTATCATACTTGTTGTATTGAGACTTACCTCAAAATTTAGAAGACTCTGATCCATCCTTGTTGTTGAATTGTTTCTTCATTTTGAGGATTCGGGCAAGGCCTCTTGGGATAAGAGCAAAAGGATCATCCTCATCGTCATCTTCAACTTCGGAATCAGATCCATCTTTGGGCTCGTCCTTCTTAGACTTGAGTGCCATGTTCTTGGTGCTTGTTGGAAGTTCTCCATCGTCTTCATTAAGGATCATCTCGTGAGTGATCAGCTTCCCAAGCAGGTCATCAAGGGGTAGAGTGGTGAGGTCATGTGCTTCCTCTATGGATGTTACTTTAGGACCCCATTTTTCTTTTGGGAGGCACCTCAGTATCTTCCTCACTTTCTCAACGTTTGTAAAGCTCTTGCCGAGAGAGTCAAGATTGTTGGTGATTTCTGTGAATCGTGTGAACATGGCCTTGATTGACTAATCAGACTTCATTTTGAAAAGCTCATACTATCGAAGGAAGATACTAATCTTAGTGTCCTTCACTTGGCTAGTTCCTTCATAGGTGACAACCAGCTTGTCCCAAATCTCTTTAGCTGACCTACAAGATGAAATACGGTTAAACTCATCAGTGCTAAGACCACAATATAGTAAGTTAATAGCCCAGTAGTTTTTGGAAACGAGCTCAAGATCCGCTTGGATGTATTCAGACTCCTTCTTTGCGATTTTGGTTCCTTTTGGTCCGTCTTTCTCTGGAATCCTTGGCCCATTCTCTATAATGTTACAAAGTTCCAGATCTTTGTCTATGATGAACATCTTTATCAATGATCTCCAGTGGACAAAGTTATTTCCTACAAAGAATGGTGGTCTGTTGGTAGACCTTCCCTGTGCAAATCCTCCGCTTGCTTCACCAGACATGATCGAAAACTCACAAGATTGTTAGATCAAAAGTAGTGAATAAAGCTCTGATACCAATTGAAGGTTCGATAAAGTAAAACAAAGTAATATAGAAATACTCTAGAAGAGGGGTTGAATAGAGTATGCCGGTTTTTCGCAGATAGTCTCAAGACTTTTGAAGCTCGTGCAAAACCCTTTGAGATTAGACTTATTCTTTTCTCTGAAAACATGAATCACAAAGTTAAATAATCGAACCAAGTGCGGAAATAAGGTAAAGCAGTAAATAAAGGACTCGATGAAATGTTTACGAGGTTCAGCACGAACTTGGCCTACGTCCCCGCCTAGGGTTCTTCCACAACCCTAGGATTCAACCCGCTTTTATTGATTCATAAGACTTAGGATCCTAGTAGCTCCCCGAGAAGCCTCTCTCCTATACAATTGCAATCTAGTCAACTCACGTTCCCTTGGAGTCCTAGACCAATCTAGAAGAGCCCCGCCTCTCTATGCTATCTAGTACAATCCTCTTACACTTAGTGAATCAATCGCCTAGTGTTCACTTCCTGAGTTACAAACTCTCGAGTATAACACTATAACAAAATATATCCTATAAGCTCACTGTGTAACTCTCAAATGCTTTGAAATGAAATAACAGACTCTTAAGGACTAGCAGAGAGCACACGAAGAAGACAGATCTCGCTTGAAGGCTTGAGTGTATGAAAGCTTGTGTTCAACAGATGTATCGTTGTCTTCTCCTTCCTTTTCTTTATATTGAAACGAATCGGCGCCTAAGAATCTTCACCAACGGCTAGACTTGAGCTGGATCTTCTATCTTTGGAAACTTCAAAGGCCATAATCTTCCAATTTGAATCTTCTCCAATTTCAACATAAGGAAGAAAATAATATTCGAAAATACTTCCTGAAAGGTTAGTGTACATATGATAATATAATGGAAGCATATAATAAAATAATATTCGAATATAATATCATATAGAACAGGTTTTGTGTTTCATCAACACTGTTAAAGCTTCAAGACATTTGACACAAACAAACTGTCAAGGCCTTTGAAACTTATTCCGATTTTCATCAAGGGAGGGAGTTATCAAAGACGAACCTCCAAGAAAATTTTCGGAATATGGAGTCGCCATGATGCACACCGCCACGACCCTAGCCAGACCCGACACCGGACGCACGAGCCCCAACTCAGATCAAAATCGCCAAGAACAACCTGAAAAACTGTTGTGAACCATCGTCTTAGAGAGCGCACCTGCAAACCCTTTCGAGGATTTGTCAGGACCCTTTTGGGATTTTATCAAGCCCTTTCGGGATTTTTTTTGGTGGTCTAGCTTGGCTTGCAAGGCCAAACTAGCAACTTGCACGCCAAGAATATGAGCAAGGGGAACAGCACTGGCGTGTCTGACACACGCATGCAAGGCACGGAAGGAGCAAGGCCTTGTCAAACCCGGATAGCATAGTAGACTGAACAGAATCGCCGGAGAGGATAGCGGTCGAGAAGGAATCTCAACGGCGGCCATCGGTGGTGCAACAAGAGGCAAACGAACCCACCACTGACGACGAACAATGGAGGTCGAAGCAGAGGTGAAACCCACAGCCGCTAGAGTTCACACAGGGGTGATATTGGGTGATATTGAGAGATTACACAATAACACCACCGGGAGACGGGGAAACCAAATCGAAACGAAATGAAACAAATCCGACCAAACGAAATCAGAATCTGAACACCACGAATCGAAAACGGAACACCAATAGAGCGGTGGTAGACTAGGGAAGAGGAGAGGGACGACATGGAAGGAAACCGGACAACCGAGAAGGAGTCGGAATCGACCAAGGCGATGGGATGGGTGATCTTGTGGATTGAATCAGTATACCGGGAATCGATGATAGGCGGAGAAGAAATCGATGAATCGTGTTTGGATATGGAAGATTGGGCCAAAATCAGATTGATTGGAAGAAAGATTGACAAAGATAGAATTGGAGTAATGGAGCCTGGGGAGAATGTTTACTCATCTATCTAAATATAATGATAAAAAGTTCCTAATTAAAATAATTAAAACAACTAAAATTCTCCAGGGTAATTAAGGGAATTACTAAAGTGGAAAAAGCCTCTTCAAATATGGATAGACTATCTTTCCTTCATGGCCAAGAAAACCACACTCGGACTCGGACTCGAAATCGGCTTCTGTGGATCCACTCGTTATCGACTAGATGTAGTCGATATCAACTCGTCTTTGTTGCTTCACTTGATCTTGACTTGGAATTGGCTCCTGGGGTCGGTTTCGAATACATGTCACTCGATATCGACCGAGACAGGGTTGATATCGACTCCTCTATTCAGCTCTCGAATGCTCGGCCGATTGCTGGTGAAAATGTCCACTCGATATCGAGTATAGGGACTCGATATCGACTTAAACTATGTCGAGTCAAGTGACTTCCTTTTCTCTTGTTCGATTTCTGGTCCTCATCTCCACTCGATATCGAGTTGAAATGGTCGATTCCGAGTGCTCTTGACAACTTTCTTCTCTTCTCCGAATTGCTCGTAAAATGCTTCGATTTCTGCGAAATTAAACAAGAATTTGTGTAGATCTCTATAATTGGCAAATAAGCATAAACTACACAATTCCCGCATTATTATAACCCCGAAATATAAAATATGTACAGAAATCGATATAAAAGTTAATCCAAAACATGGCAAATTAAGCGCACATCAGTTTGCAGCCAACTCAAGATTTCGCTAACGTCAATGTGCCTTTACATCATATGGTGGCGCCTCAACCTATTGTAGAACAACCACAACAGTGGGGCTGGGCACTACCATATTATTCGGATTGGACGAGATCAATGGTTGCAGATTTTTTTTCATACTCAAGTAGCAGGCTGGGCACCACCAGGAACCCAAGTTCCCCCTACAACACCCGTGTCTACTTCTAACTTCCAAGTGAGGGTTGAATGACACCTCATCTTGTGATACTTTTGGATCGGATATGATCAACCAAAAAAAACAATAACCTCGTTGTGTTAACGAGACCTTAATCTCGTGTTTCACACTAATCTCTCGCCAGTGCCAGTTTGTTTGCTTAGAATGAGTATGAATGGCACCCAGTGCTTCTCTTTATAGTGATTTTGGGATGTTGTACCTCAAATTTTCACAATTTGAGCAACTATGGCAGCGAATATAGCAACAATTTTCAGAACTGTGGCCATAGGAATTCTCACAATTTTGAGAACTGTGGCTGGCATAATCTTTGCGGTTTTGAAAACTGTGGCTACCACCGTGTGTTTGTCGAGAAATTGAATGTGCGATGAGCAAGGAAAATGTAGAAAGACTTATGGTACAGATTGTGTCTTCCCAATAGGCAGTTTTAACAATAGCCTCCGTCTTCCCAATGGGCACTTCAATCTATGTAGAAAGATGAACCTTTCACAGCTGACCCTTCACAAAGAATAATTGCATTTTGCAACCCAGCTTAAATTAAAAGAAAGGAATTAACTTTCAACAATTGCAACACTCAAATGACCGAGCAGAAGAATAATGAGACCCACACAAAAGGAAGCAACTCACCCCAACTGTAAACAAATTTTACATCTGGAACTTGAATCTACTCTCTTCTCCAAAACATGACCCCATTTGAGCAAACTCACATGACAATCTCAGGCTTCAGAATGCTGGATTTGATCTCCTTGTGAGGCAAAACCACACCCCCATTGCTGTAGATCTCATCACACACATGAACATCCTCGCCCAACACTGTCATGTTCTCGACACGGGCCCACTGGCCAACCGTTGAGTGCCATCCGATGATACTCCCTGAGACACAAGCATGCTTCTTGATGCGGACTCCACGCATCACGGTGCAGTGAGAGAGCCTGACCCCCGACTCAATCACACAGCCAGGGCCGATTGCAACATTTGGGCCGATTAGGCACCCGTCCCCAATCTTAGCAGTCTCGTCCACCAAGACATTGCCCACAATGTGTGAGCCACTGGCCAGCTTTTCTGAAGACCTCTTTCTCAAGGAGTCAAGGTATAGCCTCAGGCCTGTGATGTAGTCTCTTGGTTGCCCAATGTCCATCCAGAACCCTGGCAAGACCATCGCAAAGAGCTTCTTTTCTGCTGCAATCTTAGGGAATACCTCTTTTTCTATGGATGTAGGTCTTAGCTCAATTCGATCAAGAACAGATGGGTTCAACAGGTAGATTCCAGCATTGATCTTGTTGCCTACAAATATCTTGGGTTTTTCAACGAACTTATCAACCTGTCCAGTTTGCCCATCCAAGACTACAACACCATACTTTGATGGTTCATCGACCTATTATAAGAGCAAAAATAATAAAACATAACTACTAATGTGTACAGCAAAAGCAGAATGGTGGTGAACAGAAAAAGAGAAGGAAACTGGGCGTCTTTTTATTACATACCTTTGTCACCATAATGGATGCCTCCCCACCATGAGATTTGTGGAATGCAATCATCTCTTGAAGTGGGTATTCACTAATAACGTCACTGTTGAGGACAAAAAAAGGCTCACCAGATTTGTCAACCAGTTTATCCCTGGCTAACGCAAGAGGACCAGCAGTGCCTAGAGGTTCAGTTTCTTGGGAGCATGTGATCTTTATCCCAAGTTTGGCCTCAAAATCCTTCAAGAAGTTTAGCATAACCTATACACGGAGGCAAAGATGCTATCATAAAAGCATATTTGAACAAGTTTAACAATACACACATCTCAGCACAAATCAATCAAACCTCTGGCTGGTAATTGATAGCCAGAACAACTTCAGTAACTCCAACAGCCTTGAGAGCTTCTATCTGAAAAAAGACATCAGAAATGCATTTATATCATCAAACTTGATTTAACAAACAAGATTAACTCACTTTTTCAAGTGGAGGCTCAAAGTGGGCAATTAAAGAAGTATCGTGTATCATGACAAAAAAAATCCATATAGAAAAGCATAACCATGCAATTCTGATACCTGATGAAGTATCATGGGCTTGTTAGCAAAGTCCACCAGTGGCTTTGGGAAACTGAGGGTCAGTGGTCTCAACCTTGTCCCAAAACCACCAACAAGAATTAGTGCCTTCATCTTGAAATGCTGATTTTTCCCTGTTGATTATGTATTAAGACCTCCAGAATGACCAACGAAGACTACAGAAATAACTTCCAGTATAAAATAACAGAAAGATAGTTGACCATTATCAATTGCATAAAAAGGATGATGCAGTTGACTTAGAGAGTGAGATACCACATGATCACTTTTAAAATGAACCAGCAGAATCAATAATCAATAACCTCTTAAATCAGATAGAAATAGAAACAAGAATCTAGGTTCATAGATTTAGCCTTAACCCTTTTGTGGCCTTATTCATAGTGGCCAACAGCTGATCTAGTATAGTTTATGCTAGATCAGATATATAGTTCTGAACACATTAAATTGCGCATATCAATTGCGGATTGATCAAAGGGACATAAATAAATCTACAAGTGATCCACTTGATCCTGATACTAAAAGGTTTACTGCACACTGAATCTACGTAGAAACTATATAAATAGCTGAAAGAAAAATATATGATTGCTTATCAAATTTTTTATATTTTCTGTACCGTTGTAACTATTTTGAGTTCCATGATCTGGCATTTATAAAGCAGAGCACAATCCAGAACTGACATAAATCAGATAATTAAAAGTGGAAGGCCGAAACACTAATTAATTCACAAGATCTACAAGTGAAATTGCAATAAAATCATTTGAATTAATCACCTGGACAAATTCAAGGCAAATAGAATATGATCAGCGTATCAGACGGCATATAAAACAGAAAGAAACCAACAAAGCGAACATGTTTAGATCACAGAAACTCCAAAAAAAAACAAGCCAATTAACCGAACCACATTGGGAGTTTACAACCAACATTCAAAAAACACAAACTGAGGACAGATCAAGAGCAGACACTTCAGATCCAGCAAAAGCAACGATACACAGCATCAATCAACAGAAGAAATGGCGAGAAATTCTGAAATTGGAAGCGAAAGAGTAGGATTAGAGAAAAAGAGACCTGCAAAAGGACCGGAAAGGAAGAGAGGAGGCAAATGGGAAAACCCGATTCCAATGGGCTCGCCCGAAGGATCTCTTCTCTCTCTGTCGGTAAGCTTAACGTTCACAGGATGAGAGAGCTAGAACGAGGTTATATAAAATACTCCGTATCAATCAATATATATAATGTACTGCAGTATTATATAATAGACCTGAATTCCTATGCGTCGGGTAGAGCTGTCAATTCGGTAATTTGGGTCGGGTTATTGATGAGTCAGTTCAACTCGGGTAAAATTTCTGCGTCGGGTTTATTAGGATCAGGTCCGGTCCGGTCGGATTCGGTAAAAATAAATCTCATATTGATCGGGTTTTGGTTTGAATCGGGTTAGACTCATTCGGATTTTCCGTCAAATCGGGTCAGGCTCGTTCGGGCTTCGGGTCAGTATTCAGGTCGATCTCATTCAGATTTTAAGCAGAAGTGGATCTATGTTTGTTTCAAACTTTCCATTGTTTGGGTTAAAATTGTTGAATCATATTCATTTGGAATTTTCGAGTAATCAATTTGTAATCAAAAATAGTTATTATTCTTTTTTTTTAATGTGAAATTTACAATTTTTAAGGGAAAGAAACTATTTAATTATAGGTATTAAAGATATAATTGGATTTAGATCAAACAACCTAACGATGAGGGTAAATATGATAATATTGAAATTATACTCTTTCAACATTTTTTAATTAAAAAATAGTAGTTCAAGGATATTCGGGTCGGGTTGTGAGTCGGTTTGGGTCGGATATGGTTTGAGTCAGATATGGGTTGAGTCTGGTTTGTCTGTATTCTGGTCAATTCGGGTATCAAGTCAATATCAGTTGGGCTCGGTTTCCAGGATCGGGTTATGCATAATACTAAATTTTTAGGTTCGGTCGGGTTTCGGTTCGGGTGAGTCGATCGCGTTTTTGGGTTGGGTAAGATCTTGCCAGCTAGAGCTGGCAAGTCGATCGTTCGGGTCGGGTTCGGGTCAGGCTTGCTCGAGTCGGGTCACTAATGGGTCGGGTCAGTTTGGGTAAAATTTATGGTCGGGTCGGGTTCGAGTCGAGTTCGGTCATAATGAATTTTAGATTGGTCGGGTTTCGGGTTAAATCGGTTCATGCCTATTCGGGTTCGGGTCAAAGCGGGTCGGGCTCGTTCAGGTTTTGGGTGAAGAGGCGGATCGGTCTCATTTGAGTTTCGAATCAAAGTGGGTATAGTTTGTTTGAGTTTTCGGTCGAATCATATTCAATCTGTTTGGATAATTAAGTTGATTTTGACCCGGTTGAATACTTAAATATATATTTTCCTTAATTAAAATAAATGATTTTGACTCAATTGAACACTTGAATATGTAATTTTGACTCGATTGAATACACTCATTGTCATTGATTCATCGGTTGTCGACCGATTTTCAAAAAAGTCATAATCGGAAGTTCGGTATTTGGCAACATCGTCATTTTTTAAAAATTTAAACCAATTGATCGGTGCTATAATTAAATCAAATTAATTGTACATATAGGATTTAACCTTATTTTAACTAGCAAGTTGTAAATGGGTTTATTTGTGGTTTGACTATATCATTGGCCCATTTCATTTTCAATGCCCATTTCATTTGTAGCTTTTGACCCATTAGTTTTTTTTCTTTCATTATTATTATTAGCTTTAACAAATCTAGATATAAATAATTAATTCTATCAAAAATATAATAATATAGAGGCGGGTCGGGTTCATACTCGGGTTGGGTTCAAAGTCGGGTCGGGTTTAGAGTCGGGTCGGGTCGGGTTAGTCTGTGTTCGGGTCTGGTTCGAGTCGGGTCAGGTTCGAGTCGGGTCGGTCTCGGGTTCGGGTTACAGATGACTCCAGATTCTCGGGTTTCGGTCGGGTTCGGGTTCATGTGAGTCAGGTCGGGTTTTCGAGTCGGGTCAGATTTTGCCAGCTCTATTGCCAGCTCTAGTGTCGGGTACTGAACGAATTCGCTTTCTAACGTCACTATTTTTTACATGTTAATTAATGATAATTAAATATATTTAAGTCACGTTAGACAATTACCTCATCTATTTATCCACGTGTCATCCAACCTATCTGCCTTAATTGTTGTCTACAATTAATTTTTATTATAAATATTTAATTCCATATCTTACAACATCTATCATTTTTAATATAAATATTCATTAGAAAACAATAACATTTCCAAAAAATCTATCATAACTTAATACATCTTATCTTAACCATAATATATATTTAACCGAGAAGATTTATATCATTTTATCTTTAGTTCTTTTATCTTTAGTTATCAAGATTGGTTATATTAGTTTTTTTTTTACAGTAGGCAAGAAGTAGATCGACAAAGCGATCTTGAAGCCATCCACAGAGGACTTGAATGACCTTACGCAGAGGGTCGCCAGTCAAAAAAGAAAAAATTATCTAAAATTACAATTACATGATTTAAAATTAAAAAGGTGTAGAAAATTAAGACTCTAATTTCTTCAGATCTAAAATGGCGGCTTAGATGGTTTGCATGCAAGCCGATGGAGCAGTAGACATGACATTGTTGGCTTAGGAATCAGTGACTTCGCTAATCAAGCATGTTGCATGTGATGGCTCGGAGTTGACAGTGACGGTTGTGGTGTTGGTTCGGATGCAGTGCCCGATGAAACACTTGGAGGGACGGATGGGAGCGTCTTGCCTTTGTCAACGTCGGCGGCAAGGACGTGGATGGCCAAATTGGTTCAAAAAACCTGTTTTCAACCATTTTTTGGTTTCATTGGTTTGGTTGGTATAAAGATTTTCTGGAGATTGGTTAAATATTTGCTTGGTTGGATATGTTTCTGGGGTGGGTTTCATTTTTTTGGTGGGGAAGATTGGTTATATTATCATTAGATATAATGATCAACTAATATAAGATTGGTTATATTAGTTGATCATTATATCTAATGATAAGATTTCATTTTTAATACATATTTAAAAAAAATGCAACCCCATGAATTAATTGGCTACAAATCCTATTATTTTTATGAATATCTTTACAAAAATTTGAAAAAAAAAACTTAAATATTACTTTTATATTTGTTCGTTTTGCAAGCTTAAATATCTTAAAGATTGAAAACAAATTGAGATTTATTAATACTAATAGTTTCGATATTAATACCCATTGCAAGATTGCTTGAAAAATAAATTAAAAAAAAAAACAGTCATATTGTATTGGATTTTTTTTTTATGGAAAATTTTGGTGAATATCCATATTAGAAAATATTATTAGGTAAATGTCAACTTTTTCATAATTAACTAAATGTCAATTTATGACAATTTTACCTTTGTTTTAATTTCTCCCTAGATCCAATCTTCCTTCCCACAACAAACATGCTCTCCCTAAGGAAAGGTAGTCTCCCTCATCAGTTCTTTCAATTTGTCAGATGCATCCGATCTAAGAGGATTTTGGTGGATTCATAGGCGGTTTATCATTAGATTCAAACTATTTTCAGATTTCGGGATAAACATTGTCCTCATATCGAAGATTATTTGTCACTCAACAATCATATCGAAGAGGATTTCAATGAATTGTTCAGATTAGTGCTCGAATCGAACCGAAATCGGGTTGCTGCTAGAGATTATATCATCAAATCGAAGATAATTTGTCACCATTCGATCAGATTGAAGACTATCTCAATTGTTTCTGTTCCATTCATCATCCTTCTGCTCAAATTGAAGAGATTCGTCATCAAATTATCATCTTATATTGTGTTTTAGGTGATAATCATCTCTTTTTTTTTTCTATCCATGATGATAATGAATCCTCTTGTTGAATAGCTTGAATACAATTTAGAACTTGTAAGAGATTGGTAACATATAGCCCTTTTTATGATTGTTATCATTAAAATTTTGATTAATGTGTATTGATGACATATGTAAGCATAAATTTGACAGGTAGTTGGTTACAATATTGTAGAATAGTTTGAATACAATTTAGAAGTTGGTATGAGATTGGTGAAATATAACTCTTTTGATGACTTCCATCATTGAAAACTTGAGTGATGTACATTTGGTGACATGTGTTAATGTATTTTTTTTCATATCTAATTTGATAACATTGATGACAGCATAAAAATAATTTTGATAGGTAATTAAAATGCAAAAATAGAGACAAAGTTGCTGACAGTGAAATCGATTGAAGGCGGTCCAAAAATATCATGCATTTGCATAAAATATCATTGTCTAAACAAGCATCTATAGCCCAGTTAGTCTATCCTCCAATTATTTTTGAAATTATGATCCTATAAGTCTCATGGCATGATTGGATTGTCTAGCCTTGTACTATTTTTGGTTTTTATGTGAAACATGTTAGGTAAACTTAACTGAGCATGTATGATCTAAGTTCTTAGGCATGACTCAAATCCAACAAAACTTTGTCAAAGTGAGAATTTTTGGCCTTATAGGGATTACATATATATTCCCTTTGCTTTGTTGTGTGATGTTCCTGTTCTTATGCAATTATCTCTGAGTATTGACATGATTAGCTATTTTTTAGGCCAAATATATACATGTTCATTGCTTATAAGTTTCATATGATAGAGGCAAATATATTTCTTATCCCAAATTTATCCATATCAACCTTACATTATACCTTTGCTTGAAGCAAATTTTGAGCCTTTAGCCTTTTCATTTTGAAACTGCACAAAAATATATATCCCTAGCCGATAATGAGTCTGACCCATCCGGGAATTAGAATTTAGAGTTGGTTATGGATTGATCAGTTTGAGTGGAGAAAGAAAAGGTATGGTTTATGCTTAAATGTCAAAAGCTTTGAGAAAGATTTAATGTCAAAAAATATTATGCATTGCAATGAAAAGCTTTAGTTTTTATTTCTATATAAGAGAGTTGAATTAATGGTGTGATTAAGAAGTTTGTGCTTTATTTCATGGAAGCTTGATGTAAATTTTGAGTTGTTTTGGTATATGTTGGAATTTTAGAAATCTTAGTTCCTAGATTTGAAAGCACCACATGGACAAATAAACTTCATGCCTTTATGTTTTTATTAAGCCCCATTACAACCAAAAAGAAAGACCTCTTGATGTTGCTTATTTGCTTTGATGTATTTGGTGGAGATTTTGTGATATAAATGTCAATGCTTATATAGCTTTTTGTATAATTAATGAGTTGAGAGTTGCTCTTATAAGTCTAAACACATGAGAGCGAGAGAAACACATTTTTCCCTGTGAGGTTAGATGGCTAAGCATGCGAGCTACTTGATCATTCATGTACATGCTAGGACGTTTGTCTATTCATGTTTGCACTTATTTGAGATTTTTCTTTTGATGAGGATAATGCATGAAGATTATGATTGTGGGATGAATGGTTCATGTTAATGGTTTGTTTTGCTCGAGGACTAGCAAAGGTTAAATGTGGGGGAGTTTGATAATGCATATTTTTATAGGCATTCTACGTAGTTTAATTTAGAGTAATTTAGGTTGCATTAGATAGGAGTTTACAGTTAAGTCACCTTTATTATTTTTCTATTTGAAATTCAAAATCTACACGTTTTTATGTTAATTATGCAGACTCGTGAATTCGGACTCGAAGAGATGGTAATTGAGCCTAAACCTAGCTAGGATGGTTTGAAGATGAAGGGAAGAAGACCAAAGAAGAAGCTAGATAGAATCCAAGTGAAGAAGAGAAGAAAAAATGTTGGATGCTGAGGTGGTACCCAATGAGCTAGGTGCCCGCATGAAGCACCTCAGTGTAATGGCCCATGATTATGATTCTCGGGTTACGTTTCGAGGGACGAAACCCCTCGTCAGCACCCTGCGCCCCGAGTACAGGTTGAAGGTTTGAAATCAATAATTTCGCTTTGAAAGTGGGATTTCACACCCAAAAGACGAGAGGGATCGTTGGAATCCCCGTGGTAAGTCTCTTGTACCTACCCTATGATCTAAGTCATGAAATTCGTGGATCATACAACCAATGAAGTTTTCAAATGCATACATAAGAGTATCACGGTAGAGCCGGGTCAAAACATGATCAAAACATCCAAAACCAAACCGTTAATAAGTTAGTGAAGTGAGAGCCTCGACTCTCTCTTGCCACCATGTTAGACCTCGCGGTTATGGAGCCAAATTGGCAACAATAGTGATAAGCATAATGGATACTTGAAAATGTTAATGGTGAGCGGGATCAGATGATGCCCACCTGCTCTTTCCGCTGCCCTAAGCACACATATATGCTATACCTAATAATCATATTTCTAGATGCAAGGCGAAATCACTACTAGAATTGTGTCCATAGACATCGGGTATAAACCGATGTTAATAAAAAAAAATCGACGTGTTAGTGGGAGGCGTCAAAGATCTCAACTTTACCACATCGGTTTATAACCGATGTCTTTAATAATTTATAAAATCGTTTTTCTTTTTAATAATGACTTAAATACATGGATATAATTACTTTTTTATTGATTCATTTAATGTTAAACTATTATTATTTTTAATTTCTAACCGTTTGGAGGTATGTAGGGTAATACAAAATTTCAAATTAACATTGCTATTTTTTATAAACCTGATGTCTTACATTGCTACACACATCGATTTATATATTTTTAACGATGTAAGTGCTACATATACACATCTGTTTTTATTATAATTTTCATATATACTAAGTTTAGAAATCGATCTGTATCTTAATGGTCGGCGTATTTACAAACGTAAACATCGCTTTTCGCTTTCAAGTTCGATGTGTTTCATCAAATAAACCTACTAATCTATATTGTGACATTGTTTTGGCAAACAGAAAATTAAACAATGCAAAAGACCATAACCAATACATTAAATAATGACAATAGAGTCTAATACTCTTGACAACATTGCTAAATACAAAACAAAATAGATCAATAGTTTGATCTAAGCTTGACATAATATTACTTGAAAATAATGACAATAGAGTCTAGCTAGATGCAAGATGCCTACAATTCGAGGCCAAGATGCAACGATCTTCCTCTTCGTCATTCGTTGTTTCTTCCTCTCGTTCAAACCTTGTGTTGCCACTTCTCTTATCTGAATCTTGCTCAAATTAAGCATCCAATAGTCAATGAAGAGCAGATCTTAACTAATGCTTATAAAAAACACGTAACCATCAATGAAGAGTATGAAAATTCTGCATAAATACATCATGAATAAGTATAAGAGTGCAGCAATACAAAACAACTCAAACAAAGCATAATTGATAAGATAGAACTTTTCATACATGCTCTATTGGTAAAGATTAAATGTCAAAAATTAGAATTACGTACACATAGAAAGCATAGAAGAAAGCAACCCATCATTCAACAATACCATTCAGTTCCTAAAAATTAAGTTTAAATATAATTATAGCAGTAACATATGATGTGTCCTCGAGAACATAGAACTGATCAACTAATGCAGATTGAGATGAAAGATATCAAACAAAGCATAATTGATCGGATAATTAAACTTCATAGAACATCACATTACTCAATTCCACCCTACCCAGTCCAATATATATGATAATGATTGGCAAGGCAAAAGCATAAGTAAGAATCATAAGTTATAACAAGAAGTCGGCAAACAACAAGTTAACATGTAAAGCGGTAAAATAAGAGAAGAAATAAATTAAACGAGTAAGACAATGTACCCGTAATGATCACAAATCTAGGCTGGGTAGGACAATTAGATCGTCGCAAGTTACTCTTTCACATTGATTATGCTAACACTCCACGGGCAGTGTTAGCATAATCTCTCTGCTACTCTGCTTCTATCATTGCACCGGACTCAATTATAAGTTCAGTCAGTACCAAATTGATGAAAAACTAAAACTGAGATAAATTCTTCTAGAATGCCAAAAGGTCACACAATTCAATCTAACAACTAACACATTTTAATATCTACATGCTTGATAAACTGGAAGTCATTAAAAACTTCAGCAAATAATGTTATACATAGAAAACAGTCAAAACACCCAAACTCAGTCCATTCGATAGATCCATTCAACGTCATAAACTAAGAATGGATAAAGCACATATAACCATCACAAATTATACATAGAATGCAAGAGATATCTGAGATAAATTCTTCTAGAATGCCAAAAGGTCACACAATTCAATCTAACAACTAACACATTTTAATATCTACATGCTTGATAAACTGGAAGTCATTAAAAACTTCAGCAAATAATGTTATACATAGAAAACACCCAAACTCAGTCCATTCGATAGATCCATTCAACGTCATAAACTAAGAATGGATAAAGCACATATAACCATCACAAATTATACATAGAATGCAAGAGATATCTGAATACAAGAGTGATTTCAGCGATAAACCCAATAACCAGAGTAGATCCTAAACCAAGAGGCCAAGCAGAGACGGGCTGAGAGTGAAGAAAACACGAGTACAATTTCAATTTCAGCCGTATTGGGTGATTCAATTAGACTGAATTTCAGCAACACGAGTACAATTTCATCAAACAGTGCTTGAAAATACAGTGCTTGAAACAAAGAAATAAATTTCAACTTATCATCACTGCATTAAAGAGAAAATACAGCGCTTGAAACTTAGAAATAAGAGCCCTTCAAATAGAATAAATTTAACACTATCATAAGATGGCATAGTAATTGCTTTAAGAACATGAAGACAGAAGCTTCCAAATATAATATCTTTAATCACTCACCAGACTTCAAATACGCACCAAACCTCAGGCCTCTTTGATCTGGAGGCAACAATATTGCCCGTTTTCTAAGGGACTAAACCCTCAACATGCTTACGATATATCTGAAGCAAAAGTAAATAATTCTTGTTTTAAAGGGAAAAGTAAAATAGAATTGTGACAATATTATCAAAAGATTAATATACTAAGATACAACAGTGGCAACTACGGCTCCTATGAATCCCAATTTACAGCCATAATGCAACAGTGGGAAAACAAATATAGCAAAAACATTGACAGCACTTGCAAGTGACGATCAACCCAAATTAAGACTCAATGGTATAAGTAGTGTACAACTATGATCATATAAACAAAAAAACGAATGAAGGATACTTTAAAATTTTATCTACATGAAATTATAGTGGTTGGAAACTTTTTAGCAGAAAGGAAGAAGGTATAAACAAATAAGACCTGTTTTAATTAAATGGATAGACAACTAGATGCTACATGCAAATCAGAAAGAAAAAAACTCTCACCATGTTTAATTACCTAGGCAATAACTTGGTGTTTTCATATCCTTAAACCCACGGAGAACACCATGAAGGGCCAAAGAAACAACAATTGCAGGAGCACCAAGATCTTGAAGAGTAAAAAAATTTGTGCAGGGGCACACATAGATAAGTCCTAGAAAGAAGATAATCATAAAACAAAAAAAAAGGCCAAATAAGATTTGTCCTTGGTTGCTCATTTGAAAGTAAATTCAGGTTAAGCAACAAGTTTACAGCAAGATATCTTTCATGAGCAGATAAGATTTGTTCTTGTGAGGGATAAATTGAAACATGAGCAGATAAACTACCTTAACCAAATTTAATGCAAACAATCTTATCATACCATACCTTGTGGCTTGTAGAATCACCCATCCCTTATCTGCATCTCCCGAATCAATATTGTGAATCTAGATCTTCGAATCAAACCCTAATCAAGTTCCTGAATTGAAATAAGTAGAGTTCGAAAAGGTTACCTGGAAATGAAGAGAGAACACTCGGTGTCACGTGCGATGGGATTTCCGACGTTCGATGCCATTGAAGCAGAAGCAACGTTTCACAAGCAAATTGAGGATAGATCTCAACCTAGAAACTCAATTGATGAGTTCGAAGGTGAGTGAACTAGGTCTAGAGATTGAGGATGAAGAATCAATCCGAAGAACACTAGAACGGATATTTGGATTTGAGAGAGTTTAGAGGTTTGGAAATTTGATTTGATAATTGATTGATCTGCAAATGCCTGAGGAGGCGAGTACATAAAGGCAATGACGGGTTCAACCCAAAATAGAACATTAAACCGGTTTGACAAGGACCGGGTTAAACAAAATATATAAACAAACCCATAATATATGTAAACTTAAAATCCCTGTTACAGATCTCCCTTGTTGAAAAGATCCTTGTCCTCAAGGATCGAAGTTTGATCGGCTGAAACCTGAAACTTGTATCAATGCCTTTATCTGCAACCTTGAGGCATTCTCCACCGGGATCGAAGACAAATGAACTAACCTTGAGAGGCCAGGTTTGGACACTAAAAACAGCAACCTTCTTCCTCATTTTCTGAGTGGGATTTAATAGTAGCCGTAGCAAAGTACTCCCTCGCTTCACATCTGTCATTGGCAACATCAAAGCACTCTTGGACCTCAAATCTGTGTGTATTGTTTGAAGAAGTGACCCCTTTCCACCCGGATCAAAAACAAATATTGTCATCAAGCCTTCCCTCATCGTGCTAGCAGCAAGAATTGTGATGGCAAGAGCAAGAGCTTTGTTTTTCTTCTTGGTGCTGATGCATCTCAGATCAAGTGCTGGAGCATATACCTCTTCATCATATATAGCAAGATAGGTGCCCTTCTTCTCAGTAGCCATCAACTCACCATCCCATTCAAACATCACTAGGTGACCAATTAAAAGGTTAGCTTCATCCAATTCTGAAGGAAGAGTAACAATTTGATCCCTACTGATGCAATATAAGTGAGCTTCAAATAATTTGGCGATAATCAACCCTTCATATGTAATGTGTAAGCTCATTTTTCCTACGGCAATGGGTTCCGGATTATGGGAGTGATCTACTAACAATAATGCTCCTTCAAAGTCAACATCAGTGTGTTCAGCATAAACATTTGCAGCAGCTGTGACTGAGGCATGGAAAAGCAATTCAGCTGGACAATGATCCTCCCTATACTCCCGATGACTCTTCAAAGTTGCAACCAAAGGTGAGGCGATAACATCATCAGGGAACATGAGCATCCCAAATCTCAACCATCCTCTATGATAAAAGATCAAAATACTAATCCAGTCACTCATTAGATTTTCTGAAATCACCATTATGTGAATAAAGAAATTCCCAACAGATGCTAACACTATAATCGTCAGCCCTCCAGGATAAAAAATCAGCACATATATCTTCACCTTGTGAATGCGAAAATCAAATTGGTATACATTAGTGCCACACCAATTAGCTTGAAACATGCCTGTCATAACACTCAACTTGACATAGGTGTATTGCCCATTCCTAACTCCTGCACGAATCGACTCTAATTCAGTATAGCCCTCACCAAGTGACGTTGCTTCTCCCGGACAAAAGCTTATAGCAGCCCCAATGTGCCCGTACGAATGCTTCTCCATTAATCTCACTAGATGAAGGACCACATTAAGTTCTGTAGCGCCACCTTCATCTATGATACCGGGATCGAAAACAAGCTGCAATGTAAACCCAACAATCAGTTTAGTCAACAATGCTCCTAATAGGCTGAGATCAATTTCCTTCTGAGCACCATCTTCTATCGAATTAAGAAAACTACCCACAAGCTTCATTGCACCTCTAGGATAAAAACTCAAGGTAGCCTGTTCCATATTGAAGCTTGCTACACTCTCAGCTAACACAATATCCTTAGAATATGCAGCTGACAGCTCAGTTCCCTTCTCTATCAATTCTGGCATTTTGTCGAACACTTTGTGAGCGCCTGAATTGGTAAGATCCTTTGCAAGGTTAGGACCATCACCTCTAAGCTTAGGCGATTCCCCCCGCAAACCATGGCTGTAAACTATCAAACATACTCCTCCCGGATCGAAAGACAGAGACTCATCATCCCCCTTTGTTGTAACACAATCATTTTCTAAATCAGTAACTAGATCAATAGGGGATTTACCTGCCGGAGGGGTTCGTAGTTGAGTGATCTCTTTGATTTCCTTTGGGGATTCATCTAAACACTCATCATTTTTATCAACCGTCCTCGTCGGCATTACCTCGAACACCTGGTGTGCGATCTGATTCTCGCCTAGCACTTGGAGAACAACCAGATTCGTAGGCTCCTTTTCGACGATTAGATCGTCATCCACCATCTTCGGCCTTTCCTCAAGCACCTGAAGAGGGAGATCTTCTTCTTCATCGTCCATTGACTCAGTTAGCCGGTCTGATTTGGGCAGATCTCGAGGATTCGGCGCAGGCACAGTCGATAAACTATCGACTACACATGGAGCATCGATCTCCTAAGGTTTGGTTGGGCTGTCCAGGAGTCCATTCGCCGCTAGCAGGGCAGTGAGCATCTCCTTCATTTCACTCATGCACCGTTTCATCTCCGCGTTCGTTGCTCTGATCTCCCTGATTTCGTCGGATTCGTCCTCAAACGATTCTTGCAGCGTCTCGATCTCCGAAGGCTCGTTCCGCTCTGATACCATTGCGACGGGATTTCCGACGTTCGATGCCATTGAAGCAGAAGCAACGTTTCACAAGCAAATTGAGGATAGATCTCAACCTAGAAACTCAATTGATGAGTTCGAAGGTGAGTGAACTAGGTCTAGAGATTGAGGATGAAGAATCAATCCGAAGAACACTTATTTGGATTTGAGAGAGTTTAGAGGTTTGGAAATTTGATTTGATAATTGATTGATCTGCAAATGCCTGAGGAGGCGAGTACATAAAGGCAATGACGGGTTCAACCCAAAATAGAACATTAAACCGGTTTGACAAGGACCGGGTTAAACAAAATATATAAACAAACCCATAAAATATGTAAACTTAAAATCCCTGTTACATCACGTGAACTCAGAGCCGAGGAAGAGAGAGGGTGAACATCCCCTATTAAAGGTTAGATAGAGGCAAAACAAGATCTGAAACCTCTGATCTGAAAAAGGGTTAAAAGAAGGGTTAAACAAAATGTGAGAATGCTTACTTGAAAAGGTTTTGAGAGAGAGCAGTCCTCTTTGAAATTTTCGGTCAAAGGAAGAGGGAAGGGATGAGACGATGAGTGTAGTCGGTATTGGCCATCTTTTCTCTACTTCTGTAGTCATCGACAAGAGGGAAATGAGAGGAGACGAGGGGAGAGGCGGACTTCTGTAGTCGTTGGCCTGAGGAAGCCTGAATGGAGATTTTAGGGTCAAGAAGGAGGAGACGATGGAGACTTCTTTAGTCGCTGGCCAGAGGAAGCCTGGATGATAATCATGATATTTTATCAAGTGTTAAATTTTCCCAAATTTTGAAACACCGCTTTTTTTTTTTCAAGTTTCCCATCTCGGGCGTTTCAATTTTTGGAATCCTATATCCCGCGTGTTTTAAATTTTTTTAGCGTTAACCATTTAACATCAGTCGATAACAATAAACGATGTCAAAATTTAATTTAACATCACAAATTTAATAACCGATGTAATATAATAAATTAACATTATGCGTATTTCTGACTGATGTAAATAATGTGATGTCTATTAATAGAATTCTAGTAGTGAATATTAAAACACTAGCATGCCCCTAATTTCAAGTGCATAATAATAATAATGAATGCCTTAACACCCCTCTTCTCGATAGGGCGGAGACTAGCCAACTCGTGAATGCATTCCATTCCATTATGATCAAATCGGGCCTGCAAGCCCGACCCGTAATCATATATAAAGCCCCCAGGCAACTCTCGTAATCATGCTCATAATACTCATGCTCTCAATATATGTAAAGGTGATGCCATATGACTCGAATGACTCATGACGAGACCCGATGAGACTTAGTCGTACTATAGCCCTAGCAAAGACTCTAGTTACTTCACAGATAACGGTCGTTCTGTTTACATACGCATAAAGAAATAACATGCTCAACGGTCAATGCAACCTAACATGATACTACATAGCATGCTGATTATAAATGCAAGCACCTAATATATCATGCACATAAGACAGGGAAGTCTCTCTGTCGATCTGAGTAAGCTCCGAAGAGACTTACCTGGATAGTAGAATAGCAAAAGTATAACCCGGCGAGCAGCAAGCTCAATCAAATAGTATCACCTAGATACATAGCGGAACATACAAGTCTACATCTAACTATTAAAGCACTCAAGCACACATCATTCAATAGGACAAGTAAACACATCGCAAATGTCATTCCATCGCATCATAACGTTCCATAAGACCACATCATTCTCCATATATCACTCAACCAATTCCGCATGCTCATATTCATCATATCCGCATATACATCCCAACAGTTCATCATAATCATAAGGTATAACTCATGCGATAACATAATCCTACTACTTCGTCATAATTATCTAACATTTAACCTCTTATAATAAATCACAACAAGTCATGCTATTAGTCACACATATCATAACATCATGCTAGTCAGTCACCGAACAATTCAGATTCCTAACTTAATTCAAACCCGTTTAAAAATTCGAGTCAAATAGTTAGAAATCCCGACCTTGGAAAAATGTTCGTCAAATTCCTTTTTCGAGTTAAATTCGATAATACCTTCTTAAATCTCCAAGTCTCATAATATTATATTCGTTTTAAATCACCATAATATTATGTCTTTAATCTCAAAATAATATTTTATATTTTAAATCTCAATTAACATTATATAATATTTTAAATACCATTTTCTTCTAAACACTTTCATAAAATATTTTCAAATCCCTTAAAAATCCTAACCATTTTTATTTAATAAAATCAGCCCTTTCTAAATTACAAAACTGATCCCTTTATTTGTTAAATACCAAACCAAGCCTTGTTTTAAATTACCCAAAACCCCAAATCACATTTTGTGAGAATGCCCAATTTGTGTTGATAGAATAGGCCCAACATCACTGATGTTTGCCCCACAAAAAAAATAGGCCCAATAGACCCATCTCCCTTCAATTTGAAATTTCAGAGTTAGAAAAGAAGAAAAGAGAGTGGTGGGACCGGGTGAGTTGGCAGCTGACATGGAAGGAGGGACCCACGGGGATGAAAGGGTGAGATGGGTGTACTATTCATCATCACCTCCCCGTTTCCTTGCGTTTAAAATTGAAAGAAGAAAAGGGGGAGAGGGAGGGTGGCACCGGCAACAACTGCGCTCCGACGACTCAATCCTACCCCAGAATCAAAGATTGAACAAAAAAGAGAAGGATGAGAGGTGCTCACCGAGTGACCTCGAGACTTCACCGGAAAACGCTCAACTCGCCCGATTCGCCTCGTCGGAGCAGAGTCTCGTCGAAGGTGGCCTAAGAGGAGTGTGGGGAGGTTAAGGTTAAAGCTTTGTCTAGTTAGGAGTTGAAAGGAAGAAGAACGGAGCCTTACCCGGGTTCGAATCGAAAACAGGGCTACGAGAAGAAGGGCGGCGGCGCTCTAGAGGACCTCCGACTGCTGCTGCTGCTTGGGAACGCCAAGGAGGGTGAGGCGGAAGTGCTTCTGCTGCTGGGCGTTAAAGAAGGAGAAGGAAGCGGAGTTACAGTCTCTCGTTGTGGCTTGTGGAAAGAGGGCTCGGAGCTCCTGCTCAACTTCAATGGAGCTGGACGGCCACGGCGAGGGTGATGAGGGTGGGGGATGGAAACGCTGTTATTACATAAACCGGTTTAATATTTTATATTTGTCAAAACCGGGTTTATCATATGTCAGTTAGTAGAACCTCGTGCTAGTCACGTGACTGTGCCTATATAAGCTAACCACTCCCTCCTTTCTCTGTAATGATTTCAATTCAATTGAAATAGAAATTCAATGCTTTCGTTGCTAGATTCAATGGCTTCCATCGTTCTATTTCTCCGTTCTTGATCTCGATCTTCAATTCTAAAATGGTATCAAAGCTTGCAAAGTTCGTGTAGATCTACAATCAGTTTTTTTTCCCCGATTCTATTTCTCTCTGTGTTTTTCCGCATATTATTATGAAATTATTGATCGATTATGGATGGTCAATAAGCGAATCAAATGGATGCTAATGATGTTCTGTATTTGCATCACTCAGATCATCCGAGTTACAATTTGTCAACTCATTTGCTAACCGAAACTAATTACAACCATTGGAGATGCGCTGTTGAAGTGTGTTTGGTTGCTAAGAACAAGATCAGTCTTGTAGATGGAACTTTCTAGATTCCGGCAAAGACAACGCCTTGCTATGCACAGTGGCGTAGGGGCAACGGAATGGTTGTTGTGTGGCTTATGCACTCGGTGGAGAAGGAAATCGCTGAAACACTTTTGTATTCTCGCACTGCTAGAGAGATCTGGGAGGAATTAAAAATGCGCTTTGGTTCTCGGAATAGTACAGAAGGAGATGTTCAACATTTCCTTGAATGACTCATCTATCACTTCTTATTTCTCAAGATTCAAGCTATTGTGGGATGAGTATATGGATCTAGTGGAGGCACGTGTCTGTGTTTCTTGTGGATCTGTGAATCGGGTTTCTAGATCATTTGCTAATCAATAGGTTATCCAATTTCTTGTTGGTTTGCCTAACTTACAATGGAGTTTGAACAAATATCTTGTTGATGAAACCAACTCTGAATATTGCTGATGTCTATCGTATGCTTATTGATGAAGAAGGCTAGAGAGGTCTCAACCATTCGAGTTCGATTAATGGTACTACATCTTTCAATGCGTATCAAAGGCAAGGTAATCAATCTGGTAGTTCTCAGGTGCAGTGGATCTCAGTTTGGTCTGTTTAACAATCAGAAGAGTATGGAAATCAGAATGGTCATTCTATCAACATGGTAAAAAAAGGGAAAGACAGTTATTTTTGTGATCATTGTAAAGTTGTTGGTCATTCTATCAACATATGCTTTAAGGTTCATGGATATCTTCCTAATTTCAAGGGGGGGTCGATCAAAGAAGTTTGCATCAAATGTGACTATGGAAGGAGATAATCCTGATGTTGCAAATTTTCTGACTAAAGAGCGGTATGAACAAATCCTGGCGTTTTTTAGCAAGCAAAGCACTGGAGAAGATACCAATATGGTTGCAGGTATCAAATTTTGTTTTAGTGTGTTTGGCAGTGATCATAGTTGGGTGATAGATAGTGGTACAACTCGTCACATTTATCCCACAATATCTATGTTTCAAAACTATCAAGTTTTCAACTTGCCTAGCTATATCACTGTGCCAAATGGACAGCAATCTAAGATTTGTCATATTGGTTCCATTGTTTTACAAAATCATATTGTGTTACATGATGTGTTACATGTGCCTGAATTTGCTTAGAATATGTTATCTGTGAGAAAATGTGTTCATGATTTGAAGGCATACATGTTGTTTACTCTCTCCCAATGCTTGATACAAGACCCTTCAATGAACAAGCCACAGGTGCTTGGTGAAGTGTCAAAAGGGTTGTATCTTACAACTCTCAAGAGCAATGTTGATATTGTTGACAAAGATGCATCTACTTTTCTGTCTTCTGTTTTCAGTTTAGATAAATCTGTTCAATGTAATAATGCTCGAGCTGTATCTTTAGAATTGTGGCATTGTAGGCTTGGGCATGTGCCTTTTGATCAGTTGTTTCATTTTTATTTCTTAAAGACTCTTTTAATGATTGAGAAACATTATGTTTGCAAGGTCTGTCCTAAGGCCAATCAACAAAGATGTTCTTTTTCTAAGAGTTCAATAAAATTCTTGGCTTGTTTTGAATTGATTCATGTTGATATATGGAACCCATATAAGGTTTCCACTCATAATGGTTTTAGATATTTTTGTGGATGATTTTTCTAGAGCTACATGGACACATTTAATTGCTGCTAAAAGTATAGCCTTTTCTCTATTAAAGTCTTTTGTTGCATTTGTGACAAAACAGTTTGATGCTAAGGTAAAAATTATTAGATCTGACAATGGTACGGAGTTTTGCAGTTCTGAGGCACAAGAGTTATATATTCAGAATGATACGATACACCAAACCACTTGTGCTCACACTCTACAACAGAATGGAGTGGTGGAGAGGAAGCACAAACATCTATTGGAGATGGCTAAAGCACTCTTATTTCAATCCAATCTCCCTATACAATATTGGGGTGAATGTGTTTTAACTGCTACTTATTTGATTAATAGGTTTCCATTATTTCCCATTCAGTTTAGAACTCCATATCAGATGTTATTCAATAAAGATCCAGATTATGCAATGTTAAGATCATTTGGATGCTTATTCTTTGTCAATACTAACAAGTGCAACATGTCTAAATTTGACTCCGGAAGCACTCCCTGCATTTTTATGGGATACCCTCATGGTACTAAAGGTTATAAGGAAACCCTCACTGCAAACTAGACATCAATAATAGGAACTAATTCGTACAACCGGATCTACGAGGAACATAAGTCGTACGCGACAATAACATGGCCATGCATGTATATGAAGTTATCCTTTAATTGAAATGCAATAGATGAATTTACTTACATGGAATGCAAGGGAAAAGTCGTACAAAGTGTAGCTGGTTCTAGGCACGTTCGGGTTAATCATGTGCAATAGCTTCCACTATGGCGCCCATAAGGCAGGCATGCGTCCTCTCATATACCACCCTGCCCCATGGGTAGGCGAGAAAACGATCGACATCTGCCTCCATTTTTACCACCCAATCATGCAATAATCGACGTTGTTCTCCTGCAAATAGAATTCCCTCCACCATTACTAGGAGCGCTAGCTTGAACCACCTAGACATTGATGACTCCAATTTCTTTGCTATCTGGAATTGCAACTCCAGATCGAAAAGCCAACAACACCTTCTCCCCAGCAAAGAAATCCTACCACGCTTCCTTGTCGTCATCTTTGTCACCACTACGGGGGATGGGCCGATAGTATCTCCGTCATGAGAGCAAACTTCTTTAGTGAGAAGCGAAGGAGGCACCCATGCACCATGTACCAAGTTTCCTACTTCTTTAACATCTTCAGCTGTCTCTACAAGAAGAAATGTACAAGTTGGGTGGAGAACTGCTCCCTCATACAAAGCTTTACAATGTCCCACATCTGATCCCCGTCCGCTCTGTCGAGGCGGTCATCCAATTTCTTAATCAGTGCTAACTTGGAAAAATAACTACACTTCCCTCAAAACTGGTCCTCGGGTAGGATATGGAAACTTCCAAATGTCATACGATGCCAGCTACCTAATAACTTACATAGTCGATAGTAAATGTTTGTACCTTCCCACTCGTCGGGGTGTCGAACCTCTTTCCACTAGTACATACCATCTTCGGGCACATTAATTTCATGTATTGTTATATATATGTAACGCACCAGTGCCATATTATACATGAATCTAACCAAATCCATACTCTATATTTCGCATCAGTACTAATTACATACCGCAAGTAAAAACTAACATGACACTCCTTACATTTTCATTGTGAGCTATTAAACATTGAACTTTCCCTGTCTTCTTACATTAGATCCTACCTGCCACTACTAAGGTTTTTACTCTCACTTTTTAAGTTTTACACTACATGCCTTCACTTTTCTAAGGCAGTCTCTTTTACACATATGTAGAACTCGAGTTACCCATCAGACTATAACCCATCACTTAACAACACTTTAATACAAAAGCAGTCATCTTTGTTCACCCACACTACTGATCCCAGCATCTCGTCCTCAATGTCACCCTTCAATCCATCACTTTGGTACCCACCCTATGTACACCCCATTTTCTATCAACCCTTCCACCCACCTTGTCATGCCATGTCCGCTGTTATATCCTACATTACGCTTCAAATTTTCAGAATGCTAACTGCTTCTTATTCCGTTCAATACAAACATTTGTCCAATTTTGGTTGACAATCTCACAATCCCATTTACCCTAAATTCCCACAATGTACCCAATATCGGGCAAATTGAACACAACATTCCCAAAACATATCCTTATTGTCACCCCTCAATCCCTCGCTTTGGAACCTACCCTCTACACAACCCATTTTCTGTCAATCCGTCCACCCAACTCATCTTCGCATGTCGCTTGTGAAATTATACATGACAATCCCAAAATTCATAGTGTCGAGTGTTGCTTTGATTCAATACCAAAAATTTTCCAATGTTGGTCGATGATCTCACATTCTCCTACAGTTCAACTTCCCAATTTCGACAAATTGAAAACAAAATTCCAAATTTTGACCCCCTCCTCTAACCCTAGATCCAAGTCAACATTGTCTAATGGTGGGATGCTTTATCGGAAAATACTAAATCATCAAGGGGGTATTTACTTGTCTCTGTTGTATAGGCGACATAAGTATTCTTCAACCTTTGTTGTTTCTTTTACCTTTGCTTTTCCTCTTCTCTTCTTCCTTTCTCTGTTTGGCGTTCAAGGGGGTGCTTGTCTCAGTTGTATAGGTGACAAGAATCTTCTTCAACCTTTGTTGTTCCTTTCACCTTCGTTTTTCCCCTTCTTTTCTTCTTCCTTTCTCTCTCGTGTTCAAGTGTTTCCCTGTCCTTTTCCTTTTCACTCCCTTGTGCGGATCCTTTAAACCCCCATCTGTGACGGTTGAAAGGACAGGCATTAACTTCAATTGACACAACTACTGCCCCTTTTCTTTCGCCCATAAACACAGTTGGTTACTCCCTTGTTTCCACTGGGACAGGGCTTGCAAATTCCGCTTGGAGGGTGTACTTTTGAAATATTTTAAGGGGAACAGTTTAGCAAACGGGCAGGACGGAAGGATCTATTTAATTTGTACAATTCTCTCCTATATAAAACGGCCTCATTATCAGAAGCAACCCTTTTACTTGGATATATGCTGTAATCGTCGTCTGATCAACAAGTCCTGCACTTCTCCATTAATTACCTTGCACCCCAACAAGTCCTGCACTTTTCCATGAACTTGCACTCTGCCTTGGGTGAGGTTTAGACTCTTTCCTTTCTCTGTCCATCACCATTCGCTTCTCTTTTCAAGACCCTAATCACAGCCTGCAGCCAAGGACCCTAGATAGCGGTGAATCACATTTCCACATGTCAAAGGTTACGTTTCCACAAGTGCACAACAAAAAGAACTTGATTACATTATCATAAGACATTTCACTCCTTCGCAGTAAATTGCAATGATTCCAGAAATGCAATACTCCGTACTAGACAATCATTCGAAAAATGCGCAGGTGCACAATCAAACTCTATAACATTGATCTTACAACAGAACACATACTGGATCATCCATTCATCAACTTCTTTCACCCCTTTCCCCAGCACCTTCGACTTTGCATACTTTCCCAATCAGGCTCGGAACTCTAGCTTCCCTTCTGTTTTATTCCTTTTCTTGATTATTTTTTTTCGTTTGGATTTATGGTGGTCAGGGAAGGAGGCAAAAAAATGGTTTGTGAGAATTCTCCTTATGTCTCCCCGATCATCTCAAGCACTGAACGGGAGGTCCTTGTGTGTGTACACAACTCCTTTGTCGCCATTTACAACTTGACCGTTGCCCCTCAGAATCCTGTAACATATGTAGGAAAGATTAATATGCTAATAGCAGAAATTAAGCGCAATTTGCAATTGAAAGTGCTAGTATAAAAATACTAATCTCAGCACTACCATCTAGTGGTTAGCAATCCTTCAACTCCTACAGGGCCTCGGGCATGAATTCTACCTGTGCTTATTCCAACCTGTTCAACCATTTTATGCAGAAGTGATACATCTTTGTACAAGAGTATAACAAACGCAATATAATGGTACGAGTGAGTAATAATACCTCAGCACCTAGGCCAAATCGAGCCCCATCACAGAACCTAGTACTTACGTTGTGAAACACTGCAGCACTGCAAAAAAAAGTGCATCCCCAAGTCATACAAGATGCACCCATGCTAAAGTATCAGCCAATATGCCTTTTATTTTATGTTTGAAACAAGAGACGAACTGGGCATTATTTGCTTTTTCACTGGAACACATGCGTTTGCGAGTATGCAAGTGCCAAAGATAGGACTCCACATACCTGTCAACTTGTTGTAGGAAAATTTCTGCAACCTTTAGATCATCTGCTACGATACAGTCAGTATGTGCACTGTGCAAAAAAAAAAGGTAGTTTAGAAACTAGCACAGAAATGTATGATTTTAAAGGGCAGGGAAAGGTGTTTAGTAACAAGTATGGGAAAGGTGTTTAGTAACAATTATAGAAATTGAGAGAACATACCTTCCATACTGATGAATATGATCAATAGCAGCATACACATCATCAACTATTTCAACAGTGCAAACCCGAGAGTTGTATTCACGACGGAATGAATCTGCTTGTTTGTCCACAAGACTTGGGCCACTCAACGAACATATTCGTGGGCCTCCATATATTGTAACACCTGTACAGAAGATGTATCATTCATGCTAACAATTTGAATCTTGGAAAACAAGAGTTTTATGATTGGTGGAGCTGGTGCACCTTGAGTCCGAAGATCGACAATTATCTCGCTGAGGCATCCAGTTTGGACCAGATCTTTGTGTACAAGGAGTGTTTCCTAAAAAATTAACAGGCTGAAAACGTTAACTACACAACTGAAGCAACAGAGTATGTGATCCAGATGACGAAAAAAGGAAATACCATTGCATTGCATGCAGCTGGGTAATCGAGTTTTGCATCCAATACAATCTGCTTCGCCGTTTCCATTTTAGCAGATTTGTCGACATAAACATGACAAATACCATCTACATGGAACCAAAAATTAAAATCAAAATATTTCCCTTGGGATAAATAACCACAACTTTTTTACCCAATGAAATTAAGCCTGGAAAGCTTTCTACCTGCATGACCTAAGACTGGGATTTTCGTTGATTCCTTGATCTGAGATACAAGTTTATTGCTACCTCTAGGGATAACGAGATCAATAACATCATCAAGCTACAACCAGGGAAAAAAACAAGCTCAGTTTAAATTAAATGTATGTAGTTGTGAATTTACGGTAAAAGAAGTGATTTCTTTTGGTACTTGCCTTCAGTAGATTCGGAATCTCCTCTCTCGTGGTGATTAAACCAATTAGTTTCTGACCAACTTTATCTGGTATAGCCGAGGTTATTACCTTGATCAATTAGACTATCATGTGAGAAATTTTTACAACAAAGACAGACATCAGGAAACATAATATTAGCAGCTCAAGTATAAAATATTAATAGCAAACCTTATGTAGGACTGCATTTGATCTTTTAGCTTCCTTTCCACCCTTCAGAAGAAGCCCATTTCCAGATCGGATTGCCAATGATGCTATCTATTGGATCAAATAGCAAAGTAGAAACAAAAGACAAAAGAACAGAAGCAACTATGAGACCGACGAGAACACAGCTTCAACTTTCAAGCTTTCAGACAGCCAATCCATTGAGAATTGCATGTCAACTAATCGATCCCTATAAAGCATACTAGTATTATACATAATTCGAGAAAGCACTACAGAATTGCAACCCATTTACCTGAACTAAGGCATCAGGACGCGATTCAAACACAATCAAGAGAACACCCATTGGGCTTGTTGTTTTCTCCAGGACAAGTCCCTCTGCAACCTAAACAAATTAAATGTTTACATCAAGTGGCAATTAGGCATGGGACGCACAGCTCAGACTGAAAAATCACGATGACAAAAAGCACAAAATAATGTACCAAATGTGTCTACCCCCGAAAAAAAAATCCAAAAACAATAAAAATTTCACAAGAAGACCAACCAATGAAAACATTATAAATTTTACTTGTATACCTCTCAAGTAAAATAATAATTTTTTTTATATTGTTAAATTATACAATCATTCTATTGCCACTAGTTGTATCCACCCTAACAAGGTTAGGGTTGTTTGGCTGAAAGTGTAGAATAGAAACTTCTATCCTTGAATTGGTAAATAAAGAGCGGCCATCCGGGGTTCGAACCGGGGACCTATGGGTACTACCCACAAGTCCTTTCCGGTGAGCCATTCCGGAATGGTTAGAAACTTCTATCCCAGTACTATTATGAAACCAGAATCGGTGTATTACATCCCTAGGGAGGTTAGTGTGCGGCCTTGGGGTATAATTAAAGAGTAGGGAGTAGAGAGGTATCCAGAAATATTATTATAGTGGTTTTCTTTTGCCAATTTTGGAGCCAGTAAGAGAACTCTCTGAGCTGGTCGAGTTCAATCGATTCACTAGAAACCAAACATGCTTCTCTGGATTTGGAGTGCCTGTGTTGATTGTGTATGACTTCTCTGTTGTGTGTTTGATATTCTTGAGTTCATCAAATTTATCCTAATTCTTGAATAATCCCAAGTGGAATTAACATGAGATAATAATGAAACTAATAATAGAATCTAACAACCAAAAGATTGATGCACAGCCAATACTAGCTTACCTCAGTCCTCTTTAGAATGCGGCCGATAGGTTCTTCCATGTCAGCAAGGACACGAATTGATTTTGCGAGTGAAGTAATCTAATACATTAAAAAGCATCCATAAAATGAGAACTTGCCAAATAACAATATTAGGGTCAGAAGGAAGAGAAAATAACAAACATAATGAGAGCAGCAAGCAACTTAATTCTGTAAATGAAATATTTATCATCCAGTGCTACCTTACCTTTCCAGGCTTTAGGAACAGCCGGGATACAAGTGATTCTTCATAGCCAGCCTTTATTGCAGCAGCAACATCGGCATCATTTTCAACTTTGATAAGTTCTATGTTTTTTTCCAGGGCATCAGCTATATCCAGCAGAAGCTTTTTACGTTCTTCTAACGACAAAGCCTGATGTCAATCCATAATTGGGTGGAAGGATCAGTACAAATCTTCATAAAACACTTACGCTCCATCCACAGAATACCAATCTAAAAAGTACTCTGATGTCCAGAAGAAGGAAGTGCAAGCAACAAAAACTCAGCTGGAAGAAATTAGAATACCTGGAGTCTTCTGGAACTTTCCCTAGCTGCGACTGCCATCTCACGTGCACTAGTGTCTTTACTTGGAGCCAACAAATGCGCATTCTGGTGAAACAATGTTCCAATATGTTGACCTTGAAGTACTTTAATAATACTATCACCAGCGAAGCCACTACATAAAATGTCATTTACTTATTTATTAGGTGACAGCCAGGCACTGCCAAACAGGATTGACCAATATCTAAAAAAATTATCTAAACAAATCTTTCTTATAATTTCAACTATACACTACAGATGGAAGTATGGAACCCTTTAAAAGACTAACCCTAAGAGATTGAAATATCAGTCCTCAAGAGAAAGGATGTACGTATGTTTTTATCAACATATTTTATTTGAAGTAATGATAGACATCAGAAATAAAAGAGAACCTCCATGAGTGAGATATGAACAGACTGAACAATATTGTCAGATCAAAGAATAGCCAGGCAAGACTGTAAGAAGATTAAATATACATGCGTATCACAAAGGATATCCGAGAACCGAACCCCCACTATGATAGAAGTATACCTAGTAATAATCACTGGAATTCCACCATATGCTGCATAAACAGCTGCTTTTACTTTTGCAGTCATACCCCCTCTGCCCACCCTCGACTTGTCTCCAAACGTAATTTCCGTTTGATGCTTCTCCTTAATGTATGTGTGGATCAGCTTTGAATTTGGATCACTTGGTGGGCCACTGTAAAGACCCTCAACATCACTTAACAATACAAGGAGATCAGCTTTCAACTCCAAAGCCAATAGTGCAGCTAAACTATCATTATCCCAGAAAATTCCAGAAGAGTCCTGCCAAAATAGTGTAAAGAAGAAGAGATGAGGCAATCTGATAAATACCTAATTTAGATTCAAATACAGATAATGTGATCTGGCTTCCTATATATATTATATATACTCCGTATATAACATGCACCATTTGCTATTGGTTCAAAATTTAGATCAAAGACACGGGAAGGAGAAGGGGAAAATATAAAGGAAAGTGAAGTATCAAAAGGACAATTTATGGAATTAGCTCAAAACCATATCATATCCAGAAATATGGATGCCTATTCATAAGTCTAACACTGCTGATGTTAAAACAAATATTCTCTCCATTGAGAGTTTTGAAATAAATCATTTTTTCTATTCGAGAGGCAAACAAGATGGGAAGACAAGAGTGCAAATATAAGCCAGTTGCCTGATAAATTGAGAAATTTTAATGATCAAGAAATTCAAGTTCTCATATGAGAAAATCCTTCAGGTTATTTCATGGTACATCCGTGAGATAACCTAGCTACCTTTCATCAAAGAAAAGAAAAAAGTAGTAGACCATTGAAAGTCCTTAAAACTTTAAAGTGGATAGGACTATCACAGTTTCACTAGACTAGATTCCTAACAGCAATCCCTTCCCCTCTGCAAATCATTTTATTTCAACAATGCAAGAATCACCTACAATGAAAGATTGACCAAAAAATCTTTATCAATTTATGTCTGAATGTTTAAAAAAAAAAAAAACATTACACTTCTCATATGATGGAAACAGGTCAAGTTGATGTAAATCCCATAAAATTATAGAACACAGATAGCAGTTAGCACAATACCTCATAAGGAGCTCTTCTGGTACTGACAGCATCATTCTCATTAAATATAGGTATCACTTTAAGACCTAGCAATGAGCTAACAGTTTCAGACAACTGTGATCTGAATTCCGGGTCTCTAAAGTCATTATCCGTCACAAGGAGTTGAGAAGATGTCATATCGAGCTGAATAGTGTAAAAGAATGAGAAGGCAAAATGGAGTACATCAACTGAAGTAACGACGCACACAAATAGTTATAAATAACCACATCACAATTTGATAAAAACTTACCTGGCTAAACAGTGAGTCATACAAGGCCATAAGACCATTTTGCCCAACGGCTGCACATGCCTTTCCATCAAGTTCCACTTGGGGTTTTTGAAGATCGGCAAAACTGGAAGAATACAAGTCCAACACTTACCAAAAAAATATTTTATTTTTACAAATAAAAGCATAATGTATACATAAACTATGGAATATTTAAAAAATTCCATATTATGCCCATACAAGTATCTATTAATCTATTGATGTTCTTTAAAATCAATCCGAAGCTTTTTAAGAAATACTTGGATTTGCCACACGAAATATGATAGGTATGTTATTTTGCTTGGGTCTCCAAAAAGTTCTTCAAGAGCATTGGAGACAATAAAAAAATTCTAGTCTAAGACATCCTGAAATGATGAGTATTGCAAAGTAGAAGAGAATAAAACCTGCTATTAATTAACTTCCTGAATCTAAGCCTCTGACGACCAATACCAACAGCACCTGAACTAACTAAAATCACTTCATATCCTTGATAATTAAGCTCTTTGATCTGCATTTCATGAAAGATAGAAAGAATTTATTTCCTCAGTGTGACCCTATATAAAAGGGTAAACTGACTTCCTAAATGGAACAAAGAAATTTACTTGTTCACAAAGTGCACCAATTCTTCCAAGAGCTAATCTTCCATCAGCCCGAGTAACAACAGCTGTCCCAACCTTTTCAATCAAAACATAAAACAGTAGATGTTAGAGCTGGATTATGAATTCCTAACTTGATTGAGCTTCTAACATGATGTTATTTTCACACAATAAGAGAGCATATGTGATTCCTTGAAAATATTAAAAGAAATAAGCTGGATACAAAACGCCATATATCACAAGTAGAGATACCAAACAATTAAATAAGAAACAGCAAGCCAATAACTTTCCTTTGGCATGTTAGCGGCTGCAATATATTTTTCGAAAAAACAATCTCACTTTTTTTTTAATAATTCTGATTCTTGATATGAAGATAGAAATTTTGATTACACTCCCCGTATTTTACTACTGCTGATTTTTTAATGTATAAGAGAATAATAGTCCCATTGAAAAGGAAAGAGAAAATGTTCAAACGCACACAGGCATGAAGAAGGGAGCGCATCAAAAGAAACTTGTATCCTAGAGAACCAGCCCATCTTTTTGTGTCTTTGTGTATGGATTAAGACCCAAACCAGAAGTATATTCATCATACTGAAACCCCTTGTTTTTCTCAGCTATCAATAAACCTATTTTTTTTTCAATGCACCTGGTGAAATACAGTTATCAATCAAGACATATCTGTCTTCATCTATTCCTAATCAGTAATCATTCATATGTCTCCATAATTGCTAAGTTTGAGTACATGAAGTGAACACATTTCAAATATGCCGACAACATAAAGAAAGAAAATCGCAAAACCATAAAGTACAAATTTTGTTTCAATATTTACAAGATCTAATTTTCAGTTCAAAGAGAAGTCTAATTCAAAAGGAAATGAGTGCATGAACAAATCCAAACTATTCTTTTTTCCTCATCAAAGCCACCTTAATAGACCCCAAAACCATCCACAATAAAGTGCGGTATAAATGAAATACAATTCCATCAAAAGTATCCTCACAAAAGCTGTCAGTTCATCTCCTCTCTTCTTTTGATGTCGATTGAAAACCTGTTTAAAAAGCTTAAATTCTCCAGAATTATTACCACCGCTTGAATTCAATTTAATGTTGTGGAGGAGACAAAAATGTCACAGTGAACCGACAACAACAGGAAAGGCCGCCGCCTTTTGAGAAAACAACACATGAGCCAACCCCTTGAAATGCAAAACCACAAACAACTAGGCATGCCTAACACAATCGATTGCTAACCTATGCTACAAAATATTGAGCTCTTCCAACATTCATCGTGCAAAATCCGAAACGACGGGTAGCAATAGAAACATTCCTAGAAACGAAAATGTCGAAAGAGTTTCCAGTCAGAAATGGAACAAAAGACAGAAAATGAGAAAACCTAACGAATAATTTCGAAGTTGGAGCAAATAATCAACCAGAAATTGGAGCAATCAACCAGCGATTTACATATACAAGTGCAGCAACAAGAAAGAAGAAACATCGTACCTTGACGACTACACGCTTCACATCCTTGACAAAAGCTCTGGAGGAATCCATGGCTAAGAATCACAGGCGCTAGTACGTTATACAACGGGTGAACTCAGTCCACGGAGAGAGAGGGAGAGAGAGAGAGAGAGAGAGAAGGAGAAGATCCGAGTCGGGCGAGTTGAAAATCGTGGAGGGCAGCGTAAAATGGGTGAGATTGTGTGCGCTGCGCACGATACAATACCAACAAAGATTAGACGATGTCACAGGGCCACATTACTGTGTATGTGATTATTATACTCCGTACTATACAACTTTTATTAAACTAAAAAATAATTTAAGTTTGGTTACAGCTCCTACTTATGTATATCTGTTCGCGCTGGCCCTTACGTTATCCCCGTTTATATGGATTAAGCTATTTATTTACCAATTCAAGAATTAGGTTCGCTTATTCGGCTGTATAATCCTGCATTTGTATGTTTTTCACCATTGATACAATACATTTTTTATGTTATATGCTTAGACGGTTCGCCGTCTATTTATTATGTTATATGTTTTTCATCATTTATTTATACATTATTTCTTCTTCCAATTCACTTTTTTTTCCTTTCAGTTCAATGAGTGTTGATATACTATTGTTTTTTTCCTATTATGATATATTATTTCTTTATTGATTTTTTTTACAATTTTTATACTAACATTAAATTTCTTTTGTTTATTGTCTTTTTTTATAGTGTTTTTGGT
This sequence comes from Persicaria tinctoria, assembly GCA_037127255.1. Taxonomy (NCBI): domain Eukaryota; kingdom Viridiplantae; phylum Streptophyta; class Magnoliopsida; order Caryophyllales; family Polygonaceae; genus Persicaria; species Persicaria tinctoria. Next base: position 67,474,831 of record JBANSL010000003.1, read on the forward strand.
GATTGGTGAAGAAGAAGAAACATATATTGAGAAGTGAAACTTGAGGTAAGTAGTTGTAACTTGTAATACATTCCTTGATCGATTTAGACTTTTGTCTTTTTTATTTTTGCTTTCATTGAAATTTTTTCCCTTCTTTTGATATTTGAGTTCGTAGTACTATTTCATATTTTCCTCTCTATACTACCTACTTTTTTTATATCATATAAATAAGTAAATAAAAATTATCCGAATTCGTTAGTATCACTTTATTTTAATCCATGGAAATTTTGTTGCTAAATGTTTGTTTACCCAGGTTAGAATGTCTATTATTTTTAAACAAAAAGATAAGAAAAGTAAACGTATCCCGCCTTTCAATTATTGATTCTTTTCATATTATAAAAAATCATAACATTATCAAATACATGAAAATTTTTCCATCATCAATTTTTTCTCAAATTTGATCTCTTCACTCATGTGTCTAGATTAATGTTTTTTTTGCTATAGTATGTAGTAGTATATATTGTATTTTTAATAATAATATTTTAATTTAATTGATGTTTGTAAAAACACACTGTGCTATTATTCTATTCTTTTAAAAGTTTATACTCCCTCCGTCTCGCAATAGTTGTTGTTGTTTTGGATTTATGCACACTTATTAATAAAATTTATGCTTCCATTACTTTTATAGGATAAAATACATAAAAACATTAATTATTATCTATAAAAAGATCAATCATTACTTATAAAGATAATAACTATAGCTAAAACAACAAGTTTTTTTTATACAAGTTTACTACTCTAAAACAACATCTAATGCAACTTGCGAGACGGTAACTATAGCTAAAACAACAAGTTTTGTTTATACAAGTTTACTACTCTAAAACAACATCTATTGCAACTTGCGAGACGGAGAGAGTATAACATATTATTTTTTATTTTTATTTTATTTTTGATAAGGTAAAGATTTGGATGGGGTCAGACCCTCCTAGACCACCACCCAAGGGCATCCTTGCGGGTGAGGACGCGCAAAGCAGAATCAGCGAGAAGGTCCCGCGTGGACGTTGTGTGGATGAGTCGCGGGATCCTGTCGGCTGTTGAGTTGACCTCTCGGAAAACATGGCCGAATTGCACCTTTGCAAAATGTTGGAGTAGGAGCTGGGTATCGGATATCAACATCTCGATCTCCCACGGGCAACACCACAGACCTCGCAAACAATTGATGATGGTCAGGCTGTGTTATTTAATCTTTACTTACCAAGTCTGATTTCACTATAATGTTTAAAATAAAATCACATGTCCCGGCGTAGCACGGATCTGTCCACCTAGTTAATATAAAGAGAGAGTCAAATATAATAATGATATAAGATCATCAAAATTTAAAAGTAATAAAGGTGTTTTTTTTATCATGTAACAATTCGGGCGGACTGATCCTACCCGATAGCATCCTTACGGAAGATGTTTTGAAGACCTGAATGAGTATAAATGTTGAGACCCCTAGCATAGCGATAAAGGTGTGCAACCTTATTGACGAGAGGGTTTCTCGACCAAATAAATTTGTAGTCAAGACCCCGTTATAGGATAGTGGAGTCAGGTTCGTCCTCATGAGAGAAGTCAGCGGTTCTAGGTTTAGTTGGTTTCAGAGTTCGGGAATAGCGGGAAAAAGTGGCGAGGGTTGCCGTCGGCGTCGACTAAGACTTGGTCGATGTCGAGGGATGGAGGGGGAATGATGGTTTGATGTCGAGTATCTGTGCAGAATTTAAATAAAGAAATATAACAAATAAAAGTGCAAACTTCCAAGGTTAGGGATCACCACATCAATAAACATATGTGTAGTTTATAAATCACATAAAGATGCATGCTTTATATCAAATAACTTTCATCATTAACAAATAGGAATATAGAGACTCTCGCATAAACCCTAAGTGTTACTATCCTTTTTTCATAATTAATCCAAATTCATAATAAAATTACTTTCACTTCAATATCATAAATAAGGACCACCTACCACTCTCGTAGAAGAATTATCCATATAAGATAGAAGATGATAAAGATATAAAAATTCTTAAATTCATAAATCAAACACACATATCTATGTTGGGATCACCCCAACCCTAGAAGAAGGAAATTAGAAACAAAACATGATAAAAGAAACTAATTTCAACATTAAACTCAAACTAAGAACTTACAAAACCTTCCAATCTCTTCCTCCTCCTCTCCCACTCTTTCGCTTCTCTCTTTCTCCTCTCTCTCCGGTCTGCTTCCTACCTTATTGCGCCCGAAGACGACTTGACTTGAATTCAATGAAAAAAATCAGCCCCTACGGCTTTATTTATAGGCTCCAATCCTAGCTATTCTATGAAGGAGCATCTCTATCTATATCTAACTTCTATCTATCTATATCTAAAAATAAATGTTTGATAAGTAAAACAATTTGAACAATTAAAATTCACCGAAGGTAAATTATGGAATTACTAAAGTAGATAAATATCTTCCAAGTTGGATAAAATATCTTTTCTTCCAATGCAAGCAATCCAGCTCGGAATTCGGTCTTGGATTAGCTCGAAATTGGCCTCTGGTGGACACTCGATATCAATTATGTTCAGTCGATATCGACTCGGTCTTCTCAACTCACTCGATTTCGGCTTCTGGAGTAGATTTCGAGTCGACTTCACTCGATATCGACCATGTAGGGTCGAAATTGACTTATTCGTTTCTTCAGCTCGATGTACTGGCATTCCTGGCCGACTTGCTCCACTCGATATCGACCTCCTTGTGCTTGGTCAAAATGCCTTCTGGCTTCTGCTCGATTTCTGGTCCTCAACATCCACTCGATATCGACTAGGTGTGGTCGAGTGCTACGTCTTGAAACACACTTTTCCGAGTCCTCGTTCGTCTGATTGACGCATATGAATATGGGTTGGAAAGCTCTTTTCAATGGCTACAACACTCATGAAGACATCAGAACTTGATTCGAAATGATGAATGGTGAAAAGTGGCATTTTTTCTAGCTGCACTATCATTTGCTCTTCTTTAGCTTCTCCAATGTCTTCATGACTTTCCTTGAAGCTCCAAAGTGCGTCCGATTTCTGCAAAATTAAACAGAAACTTGTGTAGACCACCATATATTGCAAATAAACATAAACTACACAAATCTCATGCTTTCCCAATATAAAAGTATAAAGTATAGACAGAAATCGAAGTAAAAGTAGATACAAAACATGGTAAACTGAGCGCACATCAACACCCCATACTTAAACTTGCTTGTCCTCAAGCAATAATTTTAATGGTCATACAAGGGAAGAAATAAAACTCTCAACATCATAGATTCATTCTCATCTATTAATATTACTAATTCTGCTAGCATTTTGCTGACGTGTCACGCCCACAATTAAAGTTTAATTTTTTTATTCAAATGAGATTTTCTTTTTCGTCAATATTATTATGGAAACTTTAAAATATGTGTTTCCTATTTTAAATATGATTTGAATCAATTCCCTTTTTTAATTTTCGGTTATATTGCCGTAAATACTGAGACATGTTTCCATTTTTTTTCTTCCGATTGCAATATTCTCATAATTCGTCTACATACATTACCTTATTAAATCATTTTAAAAATTTGTATCGTATCTCTTTCCAACTAATTTATAAATTATAAAAAAAAAATACTTTATACATATTTTTGTTTTAAACACGTGTATATATTAATATAGTATTATATAAATATATAAAATGATGTTCAAATTAAAATAAATCAAGCTCCCGTGCCTTGAAGGCACGGGTATTACACTAGTATGTTCCTACAATCAATTACTATCCTTGAAAAGGTACTAATGTCACAAATCCATGTCCGTGAATAAAAGCAACATCACACATAAAAGGAGGGTTATGTAAAAACAATATATACGACAAAGCATTAATAATCAAGAGGACTTTTATGCACACGGTGAAGAAAAGGTAAAAAGTATAGTGGTGGGCTATTTTTGGGCAATGTAAAGCCGGGGAGAATTCTTCAAACTTTGCTTTAATGCTTTGATGCTCTTTATCCCTACATATGACATTTCCACATCAGTCATCCTCTCATAATTCACTCTTTGCTTTTTTCACTAATACGTTGTTACCTCTCTAATCTCAGCACTGCCTTCTTACGAGTCGCAAACATGGGTGTCATGAATGGTCCCGAATACTTAGTGCTTCGGACTCATCACCTTCACCACTAGAATTCTAGTAATAGACATCGGGTATAAACCGATGTTAATAAAAAAAAATCAAGGTGTTAGTGGGTGGCGTTAAAAATCAAAACTTTACCACATCGGTTTATAACTGATGTCTATAATTATTTTTAACGTCGTTTCTCTTTGTAATATCGACTTAAATGCATGAATATAATTACATTTTGATTGATTCACCTAATGTTAAAACAATATTATTTTTCATTTTTAGCTATCTAATGATATGTAGAGCAATAAAAAAAATTCACATTAACATCGATATTTTTTTTCCAAAAACAATGTCGTAATATCTTATTTACATCAGTTATAGGTGATTCATTTCATATTTATTAACTTTTCATTTGTATTTTGTCTTGTTATTTCGTTTAAGAAATAGTATACAACATTCAATATTTATAAAGAGAATGTTATATGTATATATTTAAATCAGTATATTTGGAAAGAATTATCTAAAAAGATTATAACATCACTTTCTTTATGAATATCAATGTATTATTTCGAAGGTAGATAAACTTCCGAGAGGAAAAAACTCTCTCTTCTAGATAGAGCCCAACCACCTTAATGGGATTTCAACTCCGCCAATCGAGTGCATATCACCGCCTCTGCCCCCCTTCGGTGACGCCGTTCGGGCTCCGGAGATTACCATAACCCCCTCTCTATTGAGAAAGCTCGCCAAAACCCTCCCCCGGGAGGCTGCAAAACGCGTCTCGAGCGCCCCAAATCACCTGTTTCGTTTCAATCCCTCCGTTTCTCGGTCGATTCGCTTCCGTTACCCCGTGAATCGACCTCAGGTGGGTGGAATAGCATGGCTCTCCCCCAAATCGTGTTCGATCTTGTTGTTCGACCTTCTATCTCCGACGCCTTTGTCCGTTCTGGTTTTAGACACTCTTCTATTTGATGGTCTGTGTTTTCCTTGGTTTTGGATGGTGCAAATCATCTGATCTCCTTCTCGCTGCAGATCATCTCCAGCCAGAAGCCTCGTTTCATCTCCGATCCACCCCGTGGCGACCCTCAACCTTCGTTGTTAGTGCCGTCGTTCGGCCCTTCCCCGTCATTCTTGTTCATCCGACCTCCCTTTGTCCAAACCGCGCCTTTGTCCTCCGCCTCCCACACACCGCCTTCTCGCCGCCTCTGTCCTCCGCCTCCCACACGCCGTTGATAGGCCAAAACCTACACCCACAAGTGTATGGGGTTCGGTTGTAGTATATCGAGTGTCGTATTCACGAGGACTAGTGGAAATATCGATTTCAATTCTGAACTAGTTCAACTAAATCCGAAAATAACAAACAGTTTTGGGATAATTTGTGTATGGCAAGTAACAAAATACCAAACAATTGTTGAGAAATATATATTGGCAAGCGTTCTAGGGTAAGGGATTTACCAACAATGCACCATCAATAGGCAAAATGCGTTTTCTCACTCAAACGATTCTGAAATCGAATGTGGAGGTAGGTCGTCTTAGGGTAATCGCAAATCCCTTTTCGGGTCTAACACGAATGTACCTAAATCGGTTAGCAATTCTCCTTTCGGATTCAAACAACCGATTTAGGCCCTTTAAGTTCGTAGAGTTTTAGGCAATAAGGGCACTAATGTCGACTTTCGGCTTCAAATAATCTCAAAATTGTCTAAAACATCTATGACGACCAATGAATCCTCAAGAAGTTCAGTTTCACATTCGATCAACTAAACCTCTAGTTTTAATCCTATGGTTCTGATGGATCCTAGTCGTCTTTCTGTCTCAAATCACCATCTATATTCCAATTTAGGGTTTTTGTCTCTCGATTTCAAACCCTAAATTAGCTCTAATCAACTCGCATCAATCAGAATAAGCACGATAGGATTAAATCACAATCAATTTCATAATCAACCGAGAGATGTGAAGAACAAGCTTATTTCCGCATTGTCGGGGCAATCCCGACCTTAGAACAAGAGATCTAGCCACTCATGGAGAAACTCATGCTCAAATCCATCAAATTAGGAAAGATAAACATGAATAGCGGAATTAGAAAATGGAAATTTACCAAAATATGATGAATAGATCAAGGATTCTCCAACAATCTCTAATCTCCAAAAACTTCCCTCTTCGGTCTCCCTTCTCAGGTCCCCCCTAAACTAACATAAAACCCGCCTTAAAAGTCCCGAGAAAAGAAATCCGAAAAAAATCCAAGCGGAATAAAATTGCGGAATTAAAGTGGACTCTAAAAATCCACACCGCTCGGCCGAGTGGTATTTCACTCGGCCAAGTGGTTTTGTCTTCCTCGTATATTCTCCCTTTCCGAGCCCGGTTCGAATCCATTGGCACATTTTCCCGATCCGGCGCCTCCTAAATTGTCCTTGATGACTCTCTAGCGCAATGGAAGGCCTCAGAATGTCCCTCTCATCCTTAGCTCAATAATCGACATCGAAACTGCTCCAAAATACGTAAAATCACAAAAACGAGCAGTAGACACCGATTCCACCAAACTAAACCAAAAAGGGCCAAAAATATATATAATACTTAACTCAAATGCCCTAAACACGATGCAAATATGCCCTGTAATCATCGCTAAATAGATGCTATCAAAATACCCCATACTTAACCTTGCTTGTCCCCAAGCAATTACTAAGACAATAATCACAAAATAGCATCTACTATTTCAAAATATTCGACAAATGTCATCCTAGCATATCATAGCCAACAACCAAGCTTGACTAGCTCTTCAAATCTCAACCTCAAAACTCATCATCCACAAAGCTTGAACAATCTCAGAAATCTTCAACGCTTGGAATTATGCACACAAAAAAATCATGAGGACTTTATAAGGTTATGATGGCATGGGGCTAAGGCAAAAATAGTTAGGTGTGGGAAAATTTAGGCCATTTGGTGCTAAAATCCGGGAAAAATGATCATGAGATAACAACCGTAAAAAAAATACCAACTTCAAAGAATCGAATTCAAACCAATCCATCAAACAAGCTCCATCACAACAACTTTTTTCATCTTCACTTTTGTCAACCACGTCAAAAAATTCTGTTTTTGTTTCTTTTTCTTCTTTTAAATTTTTTTTTCTTCACTCTCTAGCCTCGACACCGTTTTATGTGAATACAAGCATTCGTGATGAATGCACCCGGTTACTAAGTGTCTTGGCCATCTTACTTTACACTTCTTCCTCCTTGTGTGAATTTTATTCTCCACAAGCAGGATCAGTCACTAACCGTATTTTTTCTTTCTTGACTTTTGCAAAAGAGTGAATTTTATCCTACTCTTATCCCAAGACTTTCTTTTTTTTTTTTTTTTTCTCTTCTTTCAATCACAATCAAGAGAAATCATCTCATACTTGAAGCACATCCACACAACAAAACACACTATCATGACCTAAAATCCCGGATTGGGTAAAGGCAAATAGCGGGCTATGAAAATCTTGTGGAGCTACCAAAGAAACAAGCTTTTAAGGCTCAGAAGGCTTCAAGTAGATGGTCAAATGCAAGGGTAGGTAAGGATAAATGGGCTGACAACTTCCTCAATCATATTTCAATTTGTGCACATAAACCCAATAATGCGGTAACAAGCTCGAGTATCCAAGTATAAGGCAAGATATACATAATCGAGCAAGAGGATATACATGCTATCTATTCAAACAAGGCAACAACTCAGTGCTCGAGCAATCATCAAATATTCCAACCACCACAACATTCCAGAATCAGAGTTGTGTCCAATAGTTCAAAAAGAGCAAGACCCATGATAAAATATATATACTTGACACAAGATATACACATGACACAGACGATAATAATAAAAGTGCAGACTCTAAATAGAAACGAACAACAAAAGGAAAAAGACACAAATAGTACACCAAATGTGAAGTTCACCCCACCCCATACTTAAACGAAACATTGCCCTCAATGAGACCAAAAGAAATAAAATAGACGAGGTACTCACAATTTGGTGATAAGCGTGGAGGTCCAGTGGCTAAGAACCAGGTGACTCGGACACATCTGAGTCGGTCTACCCATCCTCTTCTTCCTTTTCAGAGTTCTCTTGATTCTCTTCGTCTTGTGGAGACTTCAGGTTACGCAACTGTGTTTTGATGGCATAAAACCGCCCACCGAAGTAATCTAGAGCTCAGTCTTCAGTTGGCTAAGCTTTTAATCGAAGTACTCTCTGTCGGTGGTGAATTGTGGGGGGGGGGGGGAGGGGGGGCTCGCTTGGCGCAACATCCATGTAGTCAGGTGCATCAGGGGTGTAAGAGGCCCTAGAAGGCCTAGTAGAGGAAGAAGGTTGTGCAGCTGCAGCTCCAGTGAGAGAATTCAGATGGACAGAAAGTTGTGAATTGTGGGGGGGGGGGGGGGGAGGGGGGGCTCGCTTGGCGCAACATCCATGTAGTCAGGTGCATCAGGGGTGTAAGAGGCCCTAGAAGGCCTAGTAGAGGAAGAAGGTTGTGCAGCTGCAGCTCCAGTGAGAGAATTCAGATGGACAGAAATCCCATCATACCGGTTATGCGCTTGCTTGACTGTCAGATGTGGGGGAAGATGGAGTGGTAGATGGGGCTTAGCGTGCCTATTTCTGCTGAGGATTGACGACCCCTCTCTAATAAGGAGCTCCTTGCGCACCATCTCTAAAATTCTTCACTCAACTTTAGAGTCAATGTCCTGATAGGGGGATATGTCGATACCAAGATCTCTAGCTAACAACGAGACTAACCCACCTAGAGCAATTGGGGAAGTGTGCCTCTCACCTTCGTCCATCGCTGTATCATAATGTATCCCAGGTTAATGGGTTGGTTGTTTAGTGCCCCATGCAAAGCCAGAAGTTCCAAGGTTTCCAAGCACCCTTAACTCCTCTCTCTAGCAAATACGGTGCTAGCAAGGAAACGGTGAAACATCCGAATAGATGGTTGTAGACATGATGAACGTTTAGCTCTCTCCGCCTTATATACAGATTCGTAGGTAAGCTGATACCAAAACTCGTCCCAGTCCCTCTTCTTTATCTTGAACTTTGCTCCCTTATTAGGGATCCCAAAAATAGTGTAGAATCGGGCTAATGGCATTAAACGGTTCTCATTCCCCAGCCGGAATGTCATCTTCTCCGCATGATCATCAAACTCAATAGTACAGACAAACTCTTGGATCAATTTTGGGCAAGGAGGCAGCCGGCAGTCCCAAATGGTGCGGAGCGAAAGGCGGTCAACAAGGTAATTCATGTCCTCAAGAAGCCCCAAATTCTCCAGCACACGAGTGTTCATGAATCTTGTCGGCCTAATGGCCCGTTTCTTTACTTCAATGTATCGTTTCCGTTGCTCAGATGTGATCAATTGGATAGATGAAGGGTCTCCCATCGAAAATATCACGTTCTTGAAGAAGCAGGGGAGAAAATTGGGCAAAGGAAAGGGAGAGGCGGAGCACAGGGGTGGCGGTGGCTGGCCGGCGTTGTGAAGGTGGCGCTGGCGTATGCTCCTCGTGGTGGCCGATGTTGGCAGTGTGGTTGCGCCCGCCGATGAAGGAGAGGGTGGGTGAGGTAGTGGAGACGGGGAGGATGAAAGGAACGGGAGGAAGGTGAGTGAGGTAAGAGAGAGAGAGAGAGGCTCTTTGTATCTGATTTTTGGGTTTTTTTTTTATCTTTAACTGAAAATAGGCCAAAATACCACTCGGCCGATTGAAATTTCACTCGGCCGAGTGGAAAAACAGGGTGTAGCTAAAATACAACTCGGGCGAGTGAAATTTCACTCGATCGAGTGGAATATTAGTGGATTTTTTTTAAGAAAAAAAAAAACAAAAACAAAAACAATAATGAGAACTTACCTCAGGTTGCCTCTCGAGAAGCGCTGGTTTAAAGTCTGAAGCCGACCTTCCATCACCTTCACGTTCTTGAATTGAGACGGTCAACAGAAATGACCATCTCGATCGGATGACCGGCGAAATACTTCTTCAAGCGCTGCCCATTCACCTTGAATTCGCCGGTCCTTTCACTCTATACATCAACAACTCCATGGGGATAAACCTTCTTCACCGTGAAGGGACCGCTCCATTTCGACTTCACCTTGCCCGGAAATAGCCTTAACCTCGAGTTGAAGGGTAGGACGATCGATACTAGCACCAGTCCCCGGCAACGACGCCAAAAACATGATAGGCCAAAACCTACACCCACAAGTGTTTGGGGTTCGATTGTAGTATATGGAGTGTTGTATTCACGAGGACCAGTGGAATATCGATTTCAATTCTGAACCAGTTCAACAAAGTCTGAAAATAACAAACAGTTTTGGGATAATTTGTGCATGGCACGTAACAAAATACCGAACAGTTAGTGAGAAATATATATTGGAAAGCGTTCTAGGGCAAATGATTTACCAACAATGCATCATCAATAGGCAAAATGCGTTTTCTCACTCGAACGATTCTGAAATCGAATGTGGAGGTAGGTCGTCTTAGGGTAATTGCGAATCCCTTTTCGGGTCTAACACAAATGTACCTAAATCGCTTAGCAATTCTCCTTTCGGATTCAAACAACCAATTTAGGCCCTTTAAGTTCCTAGAGTTTTAGGCAATAAGAACGCTAATGTCGCCTTTCGGCTTCAAATAATCTCAAAATTGTCTAAAACATCTATGACGACCAATGAATCCTCAAGAAGTTCAGTTTCACTTTCGATCAACTAAACCTCTAGTTTTAATCCTATGGTTCTGATGGATCCTAGTCATCTTTCAGTCTCAAATCACCATCTATATTCCAATTTAGGGTTTTCGTCTCTCGATTTCAAACCCTAAATTAGCTCTAATCAACTCACATCAATCAGAATAAGCACAATAGGATTAAATCGCAATCAATTTCAGAATCAATCGAGTGATATGAAGAACAAGCCTATTTCCGCATTGCCGGGGCGATCCCGACCCTAGAACAAGAGATCTAGCCACTCATGGAGAAACTCATGAATAACTGAAGTAGAAAGTGGAAATTTACCGAAATCTGATGAATAGATCAAGGATTCTCCAACAATCTCTAATCTCCAAAAACTTCCCTCTTTGGTCTCCCTTCTCAGGTCCCTCCTAAACTAACCTAAAACCCGCCTCAAAAGTCCCGAGAAAAGAAATTTGAAAGAAAGAAATCCAAGCGGAATAAAATTCCGGAATTAAAGTGACAGCAAAACCACTCAGCCGAGTGGAAAAACAGTCCACTCGACTCTAAAAATCCACACCACTCGGTCGAGTGGTATTTCAACTCGGCCGAGTGGTTTTGTCTTCCTCGTATGTTCCCCCGTTCCGAGCCCGGTTTGAATCCATTGGGACATTTTCCCGATCCGATGCCTCCTAACTTGTCCTTGATGACTCTCTAGCGCACCGGAAGGCCTCGAAACGTCCCTCTCGTCCTTAGCTCCATAATCGGCATCGAAACTGCTCCAAAATACCTAAAATCACAAAAACGAGAAGTAGACACCGATTCCACCAAACTAAACCAAAACGGGCCAAAAATATACTCCATCCGTCCAAAAATACATTGCCTTTTAGCATTTTGCACAAGTTTTAATAAAACACCTTACTTTTAAAAAAACGTCATCATTCCACTAACTTTTTCATAAATTTTATTATTTTTTAACACCCACTACACATTTTAACCAATCAAATTATTTTAAAAAGTCAACAACACACAAACCAATACAAATCATTACAACTTTTTACCTAGAAAACCTAAAAGACCATCTATTGTTGGACAAAAATTTACATCTAAAAGTCCATGTATTGTTGGACGGAGGGAGTATATAATACTTAACTCAAAGGCCTAAAACCCGATGCAAATATGGCCTTAATCATCGCTAAATAGATGCTATCAGCCGTCACCCCTTCCCTCGCTGCATAACTTCTGTTGAAGTCTCCTTATCCTGTTGCTGGGCCTAACTTGTTGCTTTGGGCCCAAGCATTTTTCTTGGGCCCGAACCAAGCCCGAAGAGAATTATAAAAAAAACATTGCTTATGTGGAATATATATATATATATATATAGGGAGTGGTTCCCTTGTGCACACCCCTTAGAGTATATCTAGTATACGAATCTAGGCCGTTAATAAAGACGGAACGAATGGCCATGATTAAAAGGGGTTTTTTTCATTTTCCTTTAATATTGTGTGGGGGCCACGTTTGAAAAATAAAACCCAACAATGTGCCATGCGCGTGTAGCCGTGTACCTGCTTGCTTTCTTCTTCTTTTTTGGCATGGTTTTTTTTAAAAAAATGTATAAAATAATTTTGAAAAAAAAATTGCTTATTTTTTGTGGGAGGTAAATGGTTTATATATATATATATATAGGGAGTGGTTCCCTTGTGCACACCCCTTAGAGTATATCTAGTGTACGAATCTAGGCCGTTAATAAAGAGGGAACGAATGACCATGATTAAAAAGGGTTTTTTCCATTTTCCTTTAATATTGTGCGGGGGCCACGTTTGAAAAATAAAACCCAAAAATGTGCCATGCGCGTGTAGCCGTGTACCTACTTGCTTTCTTCTTCTTTTTTGGCATGGTTTTTTTTTAAAATGTATAAAATAATTGTAAAAAAAATTGCTTTTTTTTTTTTTTTTGGGAGATAAATGGTTTTTAAATCCACTTGATTCGGATTTCGTACATGTTACATATTTGTCAATTTCGCAGAATAATCTTTCACATGCTACCGAATAATGTTCCGTTATCTTTTTTTCAAATAGTTCAGATCAAAATTTACCAATTCCACTGCATAATTTGTCACATGCTACCAAATAATGTTTCTTTTTGTTCATCAATTTGTCACATGCTACCGAATAATGTTTTCCATTTCACTGAATAATGTTTTTTTTTGTTATTTGTCAAACCGACCTCCAAACTCCATATACTGATGAATAATGAATCATATTTCACCGAATAATTACCAAACTCATTATCACTAGTAATGAAAATTCAACACATACGTCTGAATAACTAAAGAACAATAAATCAAATTATGATATCGAAAACCCTACACTAAATTTAATAAATACGTTAGAATAATTCTTCGTTTTCCCTGGATAATTCGGAAATCACAAGTTGATTGAGTAACAAATCCCAACTCCAATTCGATTCCGTTGATTTCAACCCTAATCGATATCCACCCCAACGACCCACCGTCCCCCACCGCACCCGGAGGGATGGCAATGGGTCGGGTGGTGGGTGGATGGACCCCCATTTCACCCGACCCACCATGGGTGACCCATTTTTCCACCGATCACCCCACCCATATCCACTTCACCCATATCCACTTCGCCCATATCCATCGGGTGATCGGGTGAAATGGGTGAGATATGGGTGACATGTGGGTGATTTTTCCTAAATGCATGTAATCAAATTCCAATCAATTTGGTACACAAAACACCGTATAAAATATGATTTTCTTACACATTTAAGTCTTAAATAAGTCTTAAACATATACATAAGGGTGAGGCGCCGTTGGCGGAACTCCTTGCTCGGGCCCTCGCCGGCGAGTGCGAAGGAGGGAGGATTGAGCGAGCGCCGAGCGTATTACGTAACAAGAGAGAGAGACACGAGAGGATGAAGGCAAGCTGGGAAATTATGGTTTACAAAAGTGTATATATATTTTTTATATAAAATATATTTTTTTATATAAAATATATATATTTTTTATATAAAATATATATTTTATACGGGTCGGGTCGGGTGGCGGGTGGTGGGTCGGGTGCGGGTGGAGAAAAATTTCACCCCACCCGACCCACCACCCATATCCACTTCACCCACCTTCACTTTCCACCCGCTTTTTTTTCGGGTTTTCACCCACTTTTTCGGGTCGGGTGATTCGGGTTCGGGTCGGGAGCGGGTGAAATTGCCATCCCTACGCACCCCGCCACCCACCCGCCCCACCCCACGTCGTCTCCCTCGCGCCGGTTTACAGGGCAAGAAATTACCTCTTCCATATCCCTCTGATTTGAAACGTCGAACCAGTAGACCGTCGAAGGCAGCGAATTACCGTCACCGATCGCCTGTCCCCATCGCCACCGCAGATAGCCTGGATTGGATTTCGCCGCTCAATTCCAACCCTAATTTCTTTCCCGGATTGGATCTCCTGGATTGGATCTCGCCACCGCAGATCGTCACCGATCGCCTCTCCCCATCACCACTGCAGATCGCCTGGATTGGATCTCGCCGCCCCCGTCGATTTCACATCTTAACACCTGCTCCTCCTCCTTCAAAACCCGGACTGGATACGAGCCCAATTCGATTGGATCCGAGCCCGGACACCTTCCATCTGAACACCCGTCTCCATCTGAACACCTGCTCCATCACCACCGCAGATCGCCTGGATTGGATCCCAGCCCGGACCTGCAAAACCCTCCTCCGATGGCTTCAATCGTCCCTGTCCTCATATCCGATCCCCTCTCGCTCTCTTCTTCCCTTTCCCTCATATTTGAAAGGTCGAACCCGCGTGCTCCCCGACCCTCGAGCTCGAGAGCTTCAATGGTTCCCTACCTCTACCATTGATCGCCCTCCACCCCGTCTCTCTTCTAGATCTTGGACCACCCCTCGCCCACCCGTCTCCAAATCACTGTAATCCTTCTCATCCGACCACTCACGCGCACATCCAAAGAGAATAGGCTGATTTCCATGCGGGCCCCACTTGATTTGTATTAAAAAAAAAAGAAACGCACCTTTTAATCTGAAAAATCAATCACAACATAATAAAGGGTTCACAATTGTGCACAAAGTACACCCTAAGGGGTGTGCACAAGTTACTCATTCTCTCTCTCTCTCTCTCTCTCTCTCTCTCTCTCTCTCTCTCTCTCTCTCTCTCTCTGTAACGGCCTGGGATTATGATTCCCGAGTTACGTTTCGAGGGATAAAACCCCTCGTTAGGATCTTGCGCCCCGAGTACAGGTTGAAGGTTTGAAATTCTATCCTAACATTTTAAAGTGGGATTTCATACCCAAAATTCGAAGGGATCGTTGGAATCCCCGGGGAAGTCCCATGTACCTGTCATAAGTCTAAGCGTGGAAAACCAACAGTCATGCAAATAGTAGAATCAAGGTGTAATACAAGAGGGTGACACGGTAGAGCCGAGTCAAAATCAAATCAATAAGCGTATTTATCGAAATTAAATATACAATGTTAGTGGAGTTAAACCATTTCTTTGAGATCGTCCAAGAGAGTTCCCACGTCACGGAAACAAGGAATAATCATGCTGCAAAACAAACCTAAAAAAAATGTATGCGGGGCGGTGTCAGATCGAAGCCCTACGCAATATAATCCCAAACAAGCAGACATATATACACGCTAGTCCTAATAAAGATACTTCTAGATGCAAGGCGGAATATTAACACACTAGCATGGTCCTAAGATCAAGTGCATAAATATAATAAGGCCTTAGCACCGAATACCAAGTGGTATATCCCTCTCCTACCTCCACCCCCTTCCGATAGGGCGGAGACTGGCTAGCTCGTGAATGCATTCCATATAATCGGGTGGCATGCATGCCCAACCCGTATCCACAATAAAGCCCGCAGGCATCTCATAATATAAGGAAGTTCATGACTCGATTGACTCAAGACGAAACCCGATGGGACTGGGTCGTCCTATAACCCTAGCAAAGACTCTAGTTACTTCACAGATAACGGCCGTTCTGTTTACAAAAGCAAAGAGTAGACGAATGCTCAATCATGAGTGCAATCCTAGCATGATACTACATGACATGCTTTATTATGAATGCAAGCACCTAGTATGCACATGGCTACAAGCAGGGATATCTCTTTTCGAATCTGAGTGAGCTCATATAGGAACTCACCTGGCTATGCAGAACAGCATAAGAGAAGATCTGGAATACATCATTCATAATCACAAAGGATCACCTAGATACACATCAGAGCATATATATAAGTCTACGTCTAATCACCCAAGCACTCAAGCATATCATTCAACAAGAATAGCAACCATATTGCAATCATCATTTCGTCAAGTTCAACCATTCATCATATTTCCACATTCAACAAGGCCATATCGTTCTCATCATTCCATCAGCCACATTCATGTATTAGCAACAGTATATCCGCGATACCAATCCGCATATCATATAGAACAAGTTCATCATATTCATCATATCTCGAAGGCATAAGTGACTATACATAAGTCTAACACTTTATCACGCCATTAGTCAATCAATCATGCCATTAGTTCACACAAAATCATGTTATTAGTCAATCAATCATATCAACATGCTAGTTAGTCATTGATCACATAATTTCCCGAGTTAGTCCCGAAAACCGTTTCGAAAAATGAGTTAACTAGTTAGAAATTCCGCCTTGGAAAATGCTCCTCAAATCCCTTTTTCGATTTAAGTTCCGACAAAGTCTCGTAATATTTTATTTGTCTTAAATTACCATGATATTATATCCTTAAATCTTACTAATAACATTTTATGTTTAACACTCAAGTATTAATATTTAATATTTTAATTATCCTCTTCCATTAAACATTTCCAAATCCTTTAAAACCCCAACTATTTTTATTTAATAAAGTCAACCCATTATTTTATAAAAATTTATAAACCGACCCCTTTTACTTTGTTAATATCAAAACCGTCCCTCCCTTTATTTTGGAAAAATCCAAACCGAGCTCACTTTTCCAAAACTCCAAAATCAGCCCTTTTGTTTGTGAAATTCAAACCGAAATTATTTGAGGGGAAAAGGTCCAAAAACAATTTGATTTATATTGAAAGAATTAATGCTTGATCTGTACAAAAAATAAGGAAGAGGCCCAACAACATTCCCCAAATCCTGAAATCCGGAATTAAAAAGGAGAGTGGGCCCCGACTGACATGGCTGCTGATGTGGAGGAGGCGGGACCCACGGGTCTTCTTCCTCTATCTTCCTTCTGGCTTCCTCTGCGCGTTTGGTGCAAGGAGCGCCGCCGGAGTTCGATGGCTCCTTCTCCGTCCACCCTTCCTCGGCTCCATTGCTCTCCGGCGCTCACTCTCGCTTCTTCCTCGCTCCTTCTTTCAGGCGTGCTCCCGCTCACTCTCTCGCACTCGCTTCTCTCGCTCTCGCAACCGATCTCGCCTCTCGACCTCTCCGGCCTCACTGTTAGCTCTCGACTTGCTCTCACGCTTCCCTCTCCAGTTAAATCGAATGAAATAGGGTGAAATCAACACTGAAATCCAACAATGGAGGTCGAAGGATGTTAGGATGCTTACCGAGCGGATTCGAAGTCGGAAGCGTCGGAGGTCGTTCGAGCTCGTCGGAAGTGCGCGACTGAAATTTCTCAGCCTAGAACAGAGGTAAGAGTTCAAAGGTTGAAACTTTACAAGGATTTGGACCAAAAGAATGATGAAAATGCTTACCGAAGGTTTTGGATTGAAAGCAGGGAAAGGAGAGGGATGGCATCGGAGGTGGCTCGGCCTGGGCTCAGCGGTGCTCAGAGGCGCTCGACAAGTGCTCGATGAGCGCTCGGGTAGGTGCTGGGTTCTTAAGAGGAGGCGCTGGGTGCTGCAGCTGCTCTTGGCGGTTTCCTTCAAGAACAGGGAACAAGGGAGCTTTGAAGGTGAGGCCGACGGTGGTGACGATGGTGGCTCGGCCTAGGGCTACTGCTGTTGGGCGTTGTTGCAAGGGTGAAGAGGGCTCTTGGGCAAGGATTCAAAACAGGGGTTTGGAGTGGTTTTGAGGAGAGGAGAGATTGTAGATGGGGGATTGAAAGTGTGGGGATGTGTTGTGTTGAACGAGAATCAAAAGGCTGAGCTTTTTGGGTTTGGGTTTTGGTAATACAAGGGAGAACAGAGAAAGGGGGGAGGGTGTTGTTTCTGAAACAATCAGACAAAAGGAGGGATTAAAATTTGGAGTGGTGTGGGTTTTGCCTACTAGATGAAAAAGGGGATGGAAGTGGTCAAACTTTTTCTTAATTGCCCCAACACTAGTATAATTCTTATCCATAACCAATCCTCAAATAATAATTAATATAAAATTTGAATATGAAATGGAAAAAGGAGACAAGGGGAAGAAAACAAAGAATGTGATCTCAAGGAAATACTCGGAAATAAGTCTCGAAATTAGTTCTTGATGTTAGTCTCTTAAATTCCCGCTCTCTCGATCAATTAGGTTTTTAAAAATCACAGTTGCCATGTCAAGTTAGTTTTCAAAAAATTTATTTAGGTCGAAAATCCTCTTTGAAAGTTCTAAAATCCAAATTAGCGAGTTTTCCGTTCAATTCCGCTTTTAAATTCATTTTGTTTTTCCTTTTTCCGAAAAACTAAGATTTAAAAATCCGAGCATTTACACACACTCTCTCTCTCTCTCTCTCTCTCTCTCTCTCTCTCTCTCTCTCTCTCTCTCTCTCTCTCTCTCTCTCTCTCTCTCTCTCTCTCTCTCTCTCTCTCTCTCTCTCTCTCTCTCTCTATATATATATATATATATATATATATATATATATATATATATATATATATATATATCTATACAATTATAAAAGCATCAACTTGTGAATGAATAGTGAATTAACACTGTCAATTAACCCTGTCAATTACCTCCGTTTTCATTTTCGTCTTTCCAGTTGTGCCACTCACCGCCTCTTTGCTATTCTCCTGCCCACTCCAATCTCACTCTTCGATCTTTGAACCCCCCATTCTCTTTTCGATAGCTTCAACTCTCCACCGCACCTTCTTCACCTCTTGCCATATCACCTTACGGTATAAACATCAAGGTCAACCCCATGGATGCTCTGGGTGTAGGTTTACGTATGTTGTGGTATTCCTCTATTCGATTTCTTGCTGTTCATCCTTAATTTTTGGTTTGTTGCAGTATTCGATTTGGGTGTTTCTCTTCTTCCTGTGAATTGACAATGGCAGACGTGACATTTGGGGTTGAGACTTGATTCTTTCATAGGTATTTGCTGTATTTTCTTTGAATTGAATTAAGAAATCAATTTGGGGTTGACTTGCAGTTTATTATGTTGGAATTAGGGTTTTGATTTGGGATTGTGATTTGCCAATTAGGGTTATGAATTATGTTGGAATTTGGGTTTGAATTGGAATTAGGGTTTCGCCAATATTAACATTCATGCTCATTTCGTTTTGGGTTCTGCCCGAAATGGATCACAATCTCAGTTTCAGGTATCAGCAGGTTCGACGACTTACCAGAGCTTTCCCTCTTATCTTCTCAGGTTACGATTCCTGTTTTCTCATTCTACAATTTAAAGTTTCCGCCTTTTGGCTGCTTCCTCGCGAAATGCCACAATATCAATTGCAATTTGTTTTTTTTTTCTTTTTTATTGTTGGGTTTCATTTCGTTTGATATTTTTGGCTGGAAAATGTTATGATGGGTGATATAATGTGCCCTATATTAAGGTTATCCCCACCATGAAAATTGTGTGAATGGGCCTACTATTATGATGTCTAATGATTATTCATAAGCAATGGACATATAATGGACAAAGAGTAAACTTCAACCAAGAAGATAAAAAAATATACTCCGTATCTCTTAATGATTCATCTTTTTACATGATCGTGAAGTAAAATTCAAGCTTTGTTAATTTAGAAAAATTGAGGATAATTTAGATATAATTTTGTATAGTTTTTTGAAGCTGAATAATGGAATGTGTTACTGGAATTTCAGAATTCCTCTCTTACATCAAGACAAATCTATGACTCAAATGCTTCTGGACTATATTCATAAATATATATAGCTGAATGTTGGGATCTTGATTCCAAGATGTGTTTTTGATGAACAAGCATTCAGATTTAATGGTTTGTTAAGTGTTTTTTTTTAGAGAACAGGAACCTAAGATAATTCACTGTCAATAATTTGTATCACTTGTAATCTGTGAGCTAAATGAATCCAGATTGTATATTTTCTCAAAAATTGATGGAGGACAAATGAAGAGCAACAACAATAATCAAGGGCTCGATCCATTGTTGTAACTAACTCATCTGGTTCATCCCATTCTCTTGAATCTGCGTAAGCCTCTCCTCAAATGGGTTTAAATGAACTGGGAATTTCTTTGTCGTTGATCACGACATTTACTGGAGCTTTGATCATCCTGACATTCATCGTAAATTGATTCCATTTCCTCCTTAGCTTAATTTCCATGAAATTGGCGGATTTCTAAATTCGATGTGTGTTTGGGTTGTGTTCTTGATGGAACTTGAGGGCCTCGATAGGATTTTTGTTGACGGAGAAATCTTACACCATGGTTGAGAAATTGAATTGTGTGGAGATACATTGATCGGGGGATTCAACATCTAAATCAATGTGAATGCGATGTGTGATTCAATAAATTCAAGACATAATAGAAAAGTGTGAGGAGTAAAATGTGAGATTGATAGTGTCATTGAAACGTAGATCCCTTGAAAGGGATTTAACTTGAAGTTTGATCTTTATTATTGTTAATTCTTATTATTATTATTAATGCTTTACATATCTATTGCTTTATGCACATTAAATAGCCTGTTGAATGACTTACTGATTTGTAGAATTTTGAGAATTGAAAAGGGCAACACTTATCCTTATTTGATTCTGAAGGTGTTCATTAGTATAAGATTGATCAGCAATTTTGAGACCCAAAAAGAATAGCTGTTGTTAGTGAACTTTAAAGGTTTTAAGGAGTTATGAGCATTTTTAGCAGATTATGGCTCAAAGTCCACGAAATTTAGTAATTTACTGCTCTCGTTTATTTATGTTAATACAGAGATTAGACTGATCGAGAGAATAGGTTCCATTTGAATAATGAATAGAAATCAGCATTTCACACAAATAATATCCTACATTCTCCCTTTAGAAAATTTAGAATAAGATATATAGTTAATAGTTAATTTTGAGATTAAAAAAACACAGAATATGTATTTTGTTTGAAGTTCAAACTCTACTTTTAGATAAATTAATATAAAATAGGGATTTGTAACTTGTGATGATGTTTCAATCAATTTATCAATGGAGCTTTAATAAACAGGTGTGCCATATGGTGTCAAGGTGTTAAAATTAGGAATTTGAGGTGGCTTACTGAATATAAACTAAAAGTTGGGGTTGTTTAGTGAAACTATACCCTCTCATTAGACTCATTACACAAACAATAGAGTTTGACAACACAAAGAGTTCGTCATGTCATTGATCTATACTGTCTACAGTTGATCTCTGTGTCACCTAAATTTGCAGATCGAAGATCTTAAGCACTGTTCTTTTGCTGAGGTATTAACATCAGTGGTGAAACCCATGTTTTCTTTGTTTGTCAGACATGAGTTATTTTGAGAATTTCCATCTCTTGAATCATCTCTAAGCCAACCATTGTGTTATTTCAGATCTATTGGTATTTTACTGATACTTGGGAGCAGTTTAGAATAAGTGGAGAAGTTGAAGTTATTGATGCTACAGCTGCTGATACAATGAAGCTTCAGGTGAGAGTGAGACTCGCTAGATCCTTGCAAAAAACTTTACACTTTATGCCCAATTGAGTTTTGTTAGTTTTCACTTTTCAATAGAAGTCAAACACGTGAGGAGCAAATTTTGTGCTCAGATTGTTACCGATAATTTTTTTTAATATGATGAAATTTTAGAAGTGCCATCTTTTCATGGAAGTGCAGTGATGAAATACCCTCTTGTATTTCTTCATTTTCTAATCAGGTTTTTGATATTCTTGACCTTATAATTTAGTTATTCATGACCAGACCCTTGTCATTTTTGGTTGAATAGAATTTTGATGGGCACAAGGATTTCTTCAAAAAAGATGGCATCTTTTTACTTCTTGTTGGTATGTCTGACGAAGATCTTCAAAGGGCAAAGTTTCTTCGGCAAAGGTAGATGAACTCTCCTGGCTTGTTTTAGTTCTGCTATAGATGGACTGGTTGAACATTGAACACAGAGTAACCATATCCTAATTTGTTTGAAGATGTCCAAGGATTCAAGTATATGCTCTTCAATCAAATTCTTTGTTTTCCAGGAGCAAAAATTATAGTTCTTTGGTCCATCTTAAAGGAATACATTAATTTCCCCATCTTATTGTCAAACACTAAAAACATTATCATATGTTTCCAATCTACATTCATAGCTTGTGCAAAATTCAGCAATGCAATGTAAAGTTAAAAAAATCAATAAACGCTTTGCGAGCCCTGACTAGACCGCGCGCGTTCGCGCGCGGTTTCTGACCTAGTATATATATATATATATATATATATATATATATATATATATATATATATATATATATATATATATATATATATATATATATATATATATATATATATATATATATATATATATATGGATTAAAATCCCGCAAGGGTATTAAACTTCGCTCGTATATGGGCGTGTAATAAATCTTGTTAGGGCTGACTAAATCATATTATGATTTCTGGGTGCTCTTTAGTCTGATAGTGTGCGGCTCTGCAGTGGCGTGACTTGGCGATCTTTTCCATGGATTTGGTTTCTGGTTGTCAGAGTCGGGATAGGTTGGGGTCGTGGCAGTGTGTATCGTGACGTCTCCACTACTCGTCCTCATTGCCGACAGGATGATCGAGTCCTGATATATCGCTGACCTACGGTTCTGCTTCAGGGTGGGGCTTGGCTTCGTTCGTCATCTTCAGCCACGTCCTGTTTGGTTTTGGTCTGCTTGGTTTCGTTTTTTTTGTAGAGTATGTTTGCCTGAGTTAGCACCGTTTTTTTATTTTGTTGTATGTTCGTTTTTTAGAAGGTTCTCCCGTCTGCCGGCTTAGCCAGCCCTCGAGTTACAAATATGTATGAACTCGAATTCTTACCTAATAAAAAAAAAGTATTACTTCGCAAAAGACATCAATTTTATTAGTCGTTTTGTTGTGTTTCAATACATTTTAAAATTGCTTTTTATTTTATTAAATGATGTCTCATTCCATGTTTGTATCCATTAATAGACTACTTCTCAAATAATCAAAATCGGTTCAAATACATGATGAAATATCAAAAATATATTCAAATCCAACTCTTATTACACTCAAACAAAATCAAGTTCTCAACTTATCTTACATTATTTCATCAAGTTTCCTCATCTATCTAGCATTATTAACCACCTCAAACAAAATCAGCTAGTGGGAAAAATAAGAACATTATATGGTAGTCCCACTTAGCGGCAATGAGACCGATGAACTCAGCAACAAGAAACTCAACAAATAACATTTCACGACCAATCACCCTGTGAAAGAAATAGTAACTAGAAGAAATGTTCACTTACTAAGATACAACTTTCTTGCATGAAAGTAAAGATTTGAATCAAATAATGGAAAACAGATGTGTTATTACTCCTATAATAGGAATAAAGACTACACCAATCAATGAGTTATGTAGTGCGTACTTGCAGTATTGTACATGTTAAATATGTAATATTTAAAATAAATGAATGAACAAGTCCAAAAATTCTCTGATCAAACAAGGTCAATTCCACCTACATATACCATAACACTAGACACGATCAAAGGTACCCTTCCATTTGAGAAATACCATTTAAGTACCATGACATTCGAATCACATCAATCAAAAGACAAACAATCCCATTTGATTTAGTTTCAGTCCACACCATTTAAAGTATAACGTGTTTATATAGGCCTAATTCATTGCTTGTATAATTTGAGATTTGTAATATTTTTAAAATATATTAGGTTGGAATTATTATTCTTCTAGATTCTTACGATCGGTGATTGAACTTACGATCAGGTCAAAAGAACCCTAACAGCAGTGTCTTTCATACAGACTTAACAATTTTCATTTTAGTGAACAAAATTCAGAGGTAGCTCAATTTCATTTTCAGAAATGGCACCTTGGTTATGTGTAATTATGCTAAACGTAGGTACATGATCTGATGTTTTCCTAGCAAATAAGCTAAAACAGAAGAACAAAAACAGCAATGTTACCTCAAACCCTCAACCACATCATCTCAAATACACTCGAATGAGAACCATACATCCAAATTGATGTGCATAAATAGCGGATTCAAAGAACAATTTTAACTAGATATTCTAGGTGTCACTTAAAACGGAACCTCGGGCATGATATTAAATTGCATGATACAAATGGAAACATTACCTTAACGTGTTTGAAATTCTTCTCCATTGCCTTGACTCGCTTTAGCTCGTCTTCTTGTTTTCTCTTTTCTAACTATTTTCAATTTAAGGGTCAGGAAAGACATACTAAAATATTGAACAAGAATCAAAATATGCAGAAAGTCAGCCAACCTGAAGTTTCTGTTGTCTATGTTGACACTTCTAGTAGTGACAGTTGAGGACTTCAAACATCCTTTCTCTCAAATATGGATTTCTAATGTATTCAGGGCTTTCAATAAACATGATGATATAATTCATGATCTTATGGCTAGTCCATCAGCATTATAAAATATTTTCTACACTTTCAAGATTTAAACAGTAACTACTGGACATAGCTAGCAAATTAGTGACTTAATGATTTCAAGTTGTAGCAAAAAAAAATAAAGAAAGCAGCGATTTCAGATCTGATCAATGGTACATGCCCTAGAATTGGTTTTAAAAAAGCTTAGCACCTTAATGTGCTCGCATCCACATACTAACCTTGGGTATGAAAACACTACTAGTCGTATTCTGCGTAAGGACTTCAATAAGAAGGGAGTATAGAGTAGAAGACAACGTTGAGGAATCATTAGGAGGATCCATTTTCTTTCTATTAGCATAAGCCTCGACAACAGTCATCTACGAATAAAACAGGAATGGTCTTCACAGGCATAGACAGTGCAAATTTGCATATGTAAACAGAAATAAGATACATAATCTCATATGTTCAAAGGTAGATGCATAGAAAATTGAAACCTGCATGGATCTACCTTCGGGCATAGCAACTATCATCAAAATTATAGGCATGGCCACAAAAATACCTTTAGCAATTGCATAGGAGGCAAGTTAAAATGTTTCTTTAGCTACCAGGAAAAAGGCAACACTAAGAAGGAATGCCCTACCTAGTCAAAAGGACTATTAGAACGACGAGAGCACCTGGCAGCCCAACTACCCCAATAAAAGTTGTAAGTCCATTCAAACGAACCTGTTATAGACACAATCACCAATGGTGTGAAGTGAACCAACGCGCAAGACATCAGTCTTACTCTCTCGTCATGCTTGAATATATCATCAACTCTAAGTGAATGACGAGCTACCATAATTCCATCATCATGAACCTAATGAATAAGCATCATCTCTCATATAAGCAAAAAAGACAAAAGTATGATGGGTAACCAAACTAAGGAAGGGAAAATAGGAAAAATACATCACCTGTACACACAATATAACAACATAGAGATATAGACCATCCCACTGCACACTTATTTAAAGAATTATTTTACTTATTTGTTCTCTTACTTGATATTGTGCTCCAGTCAATATGGTGTTTCAAATTCTAACATTTAGAAACTATAATGGTCTAATCGAGACATGCTTACAATGCATAACCATGAGAACTTAGGATATTTGTGCCACTCTAAGGGACAAAGGTTATTATGAATTGGAATGCAAGTATATATGGTTTAAAAATCTCAAAACAAGTTAGTTGCATACACCTTCATCTAGAGACAGAAAGCAATAATGAGATAAGGAATTAAAATTCTAAGAAGCAAAAAAATCAAATTCTTACCTCCAAAACCTCTACTACTGTATCCAGATAACTATGATAGAGCTAATTAAAGTACCTATCATACAATAAAATCAAATGATCGACTCAAAATGATTTATTAATTTCGATCAAACTTGTATCCTTCCAAGAATAAGAACAACATATTCTCCTTATGTATGCATAAAAAAAAGATAAAGTATCACCAAACATCAGTATTGAATTAAAACGGAAAATGCGTACCTTTCTAATGTGTTCTTGTCTTTTCCTTTGTTTGGAAAGGTTGTATCAGCAGAAGAATGGCATTCAAACTTCACAGGCTCATCACACATTGACAATATAAAAGATGACAATGAATTAGAGGCTGCAATGTTCAAAGATACCCCAAAAAAGGGACTGCAACTCTCCTAGAGGGAGCCATAGATAAAGCGAGTTTAACCTTCGATAGTTCAAAAACCCTAACATTCGAGAGTTCAGAAACCTAGAGGGAGACATAGAGAAAGCGAGCCTAACATTCGAGAGTTCAAAAACCCTAACCTTCGAGAATGCAGACTTCACAAGCTCATCACACATTGGCATCGACTTCCATCCCCTGGTCGATGACAAGTTCAGAAACCCTAACCTTCGAGAGAGCAAGCAACAGAGAGCGGAGATCAAAAGAGAGCCATAGAGAAAACTACTAGATCTGAAATTGGAAGGGAAGTGGGTCGTGATTCATTTACAATGAGAGGGAGGAGGCAGTGCAGAGGCGGCGGGGATGGAGGCGAGGGATCTATACTCGCATCTCATATCTCAAGAGAGAGAGAGAGAGAGAGAGAGAGAGAGAGAGAGAGAGAGAGAGAGAGAGTCACGGTGACAGGACCGTCGGAGAACGAATTGAGGAGCAAGAAGGGAGACGGAGTAGGGATCTGGCCGCCGGAGCTATTAGAGATCCCGACCTTCCATCGATGGTCACGGTGAGAGTGAAGGTTAGAGGGAGATTGAGTCTAAGCGAATGAACGACAGAATGAGGTTAATCGAGAATTTATTTTTTCAAGGGCTGGGATTTTTTTTAAAGTTGAAAATCGAAATTTCAAAATTTTTGGCTAAGTGTTTGGGATCTGGCAATATCTTTACCGCTTTTATTTCGGTAGAATTTCAACTAAGGGTATTCCGTGCCTTGTGGATATTTTTAAAAAATGATTTTTAACGTTGTCCAAAAAGTTAAACTGATGTATATTATATTATTATATCAATGACATCGAAAATTTTTAACCTGATGTAATAAATCTGTTTAACAACATGCGTATATCCGACTGATGTAAATAATGTGATGTCTATTAACAGAATTCTAGTAGTGCTTGGTGTCCCATCTCGCCAAACTAACATCTCAACGAGCAGGGTCGATCTACCTTTATCTCCTGAGGTGACCGAATTTTCTTTCTCTCATTAAATTTTCGATAAAATATCATTCTTCTGCCAAACTCCAAATATAATGATACAACACAACAACAATATAATAATCTCCATAATATGACTTCAATTTCTCAACATACTCCCCGGATGGGTAATAAGGTAATGAAATAGGCATTATTTATATCATGTGGGGGAAATATGAAATAAGGCACAATATGGCTTGTGTGATGCATAATAGCATAGGTAAGGCTAGGATAT
Organism: Persicaria tinctoria; assembly: GCA_037127255.1. Lineage (NCBI taxonomy): Eukaryota > Viridiplantae > Streptophyta > Magnoliopsida > Caryophyllales > Polygonaceae > Persicaria > Persicaria tinctoria. The sequence goes on from JBANSL010000003.1 coordinate 67,502,238, forward strand.
AGGGTAAGAATGTATGGAAAATAAAGTCCTTCGTCCTCTTATCATGCATATGTCAAAATCAATTTCAAAATTTACCTCCTTTCATGGTTTTCAAGAAAATATGCATTTAATTGTGACTTCCCTTTACTAGACAATTTCATGCTATATCTCTAATTAATTCAATTTTGCATACTCGAGTTCTATTAAAGCTTTCATGACACTAATCAAATTTTTTTAATGGGGGTGATAAAAATAAACTTTGGATAATAACATGAGGCATGTAGATAAATAGACAAATCCAAAGTAACCATGTATGAACGATTTGATAAAAATGACATAGATATGCACAAAGTAAGTCCCCCCCCCACCCACTCCATACTTCAAGATTACAGTGTCCTAACTGTATAAAAATAAGGGCAAAGAAAGAAACTTACTAGACAGACGTGCAGATGCTTGAAACAAGTGCTGGTGATTTTTGCTTGGTGGGTCGATATCGAGTGGACCAGTCGATATCGAGAGGGTTTGTTGACCAAATAAATTTATAGTCAAGACCCTGCTATAGGATAGTGGAGTCAAGTTCGTCCCCAGAAGAGAAGTCAGCGGTTCTAGGTTTAGTTGGTTTCGAGGTTCGAGAATTGTGGGAAGAGGTGTAAGGTTGTTGTCGACGTCGGCTAAGAGTTGGTCGATGTCGAGGGATGGAGAGAGAATGGTGGTTTGATGTTGAGTGGCTGCGCAAAAACTTGAAAATAACAAATATAGAATAGTAAAAGAGCAAACTTACAAGGTTAGGGATCACCGCAACAATAAACATATGTGTAAATTATAAATCATATAAAGATGCATGCTTTATATCAAATAACTTTCGTTATTAACAAATAGGAATATAGAGGTTCTCGCATAAACCCTAAGTGTTACTATCCCTTTTTCATAATTAATCCAAATTTATAATAAAATCACTTTCACTTCAATATCATAAATAAGGATCACCTACTACTTTCGTAGAAGAATTATGCATATAGGATAAAAGATGATAAAGACATACAAATTCATAAATTCATAAATCAAACCACATATCTATTGTTGGGATCACCTTAACCCCACAAGAAAGAAATTAGAAAGAAACCATAATAAAAGAAACTAACTTTAATATAAAATAAAATTATAAACTCACAACCATGCAATCGTCTCTCTCCTCTCTCCTTGCGCCCGAAGACGACTTTGCTTGAATTCCTAAAAACTCGTCCCCTAATGATTTATTTATAGGCTACAATCCTTGCTATCCAAGTAAAGAAAAATTCTATCTCTATCTAAATCTATCTATCTATTTTCTATGATAAAACATTGATCAATAAATTAGGTAATTTAGGGAATTACAAATGTTGATAAAATATTTTCCAAGTGGATAAAAGATACTTCCTTCCAATGCAAGTAATCCAGCTCGGAATTCGGACTCAGATTGGCTCGAAATCGGCTTCTGTTGGTCACTCGATATCGACCATGTTCAGTCGATGTCGACTCGTCTTCTCAGCTTCACTCGATCTCGACCTCTGAAGTAGATGTTGACCATTCATGTACTTGATATCGACCCAATCTAGGTCGATATCGACCTCCTTCCTCTACTAGTTGATTTCAGGCTCAGCATTCCTACTCGATATCGACCATGGGTGGTCGATATTGACCTCCTTGTGTCTGGTCGAAATTCTGTCATTGCTTTCAACATTATACTCCGTTTTGAAATGCACTTTCCTGAGTCTTCGTTCGTCCGATTGACGCATATAAATATGCGTTGAAAAGCTCTTTTCGAGGGATACAACTCTCATGAAGACACCAAAACTTGATTCAGAATGATGAATGGTGAAAAATGAGCTTTTCTCCAGCTGCACCATCTTGTGCTCTTCCTTAGCTTCTCCAATGTCTTCGTGACTTTCCTTTAAGCTCCAAAGTGCGTCCGATTTCTGCGAAATTAAATAGAAACTTGTGTAGACCTTCATAATTTGCAAATAAACATAAACTACAAAAATCTCATGCTTTCCCAATATAAAAGTATAAAATATGGACAGAAATCGAAGTAAAAGTAGATGCAAAATATGGTGAAATGAGCGCATATCAACCCCCTCCACACTTAAGCTTGCTTGTCCTCAAGTAATAATTTTAATGATGATACAGGGGAAGAAATAAAAACTCTCAATATCATAGATTCATTCTTATATAACCATGCAATCAAGTTGCCGTCGACCTCAAAGCGTTCAACCTACTATAGCTTCTTCCATGATTCACGTTGTACAGAGCTTTGTTTGGAGGTCTCGATGTAGAATTAAGGCTCAACCGTTAAAAAACAGAATTTTCGCCTGGTGCCCCTGAGGTAAGGGAAAATTCGCCGGGTGTACAAAAGTTTGGGATAATTCGCCAAATGCCCTTGAGGTTTCGTTTTTTTTCGCCTCGTGCCCCTCAGTTGAGTTTTTTAGAAAAACGTTAACCCTCCGTTAAAAAATACTCGTAGTTAATTCTTCAAAGGCCATTCACGACGGAGAGAGGCAAGGACTCCAAGGAGCTAGGGGAGGGGGCAGCTAGACGACTCAACGCCGATGGAGGGAGAGGATATTGATGCCGACAACTGCAACTGCTCGATCTTGAGGCAAGTCTCTCTTTTCAATTTCAACTTTGGGGATATATATTTTCAAGGTTTAGAGGTTTTTCGATTTGTGATTTTTTTTTTGAGATTATCGTTTTAAGATCTTCGAATTGTGGTTTATTGGTTGGTTTTATGGATCAATTATATGTTAAACTATGACATCTAATTGAGTTAAATCCCATCTCAATTTCTAGTTTTGCTATTTTATGGTTTGGGGATTTAGGGCTTTACTTGTTTTTGAATTTAGTATACGTTGTTTTGTTCGATTGAGGGTTTACTAGTGAAAGAGATCTATCCGAGCTATTCGATTTCGTGTTCAATTTGGTGTTGTATTAATTAAACAAGTTAGTTAGAACTGTTTGATTTATGAAGGTTGTTCGATTGCTGTTCAAAATTTCTGTTCGATTAGGGCTGTTCGAAATCAAAATCTATGTTGTTCGATTGCTAATGTTGTTCGATTTCTGAGGGTTGTTCGACTACTGCTGCTATTGTTCAATTTGTTGTTGTTGTTGTTTGGTTGCCCTTGTTGATGGCAATAAAGTTGTTATTGGGGTGCTTACTGTCGATAAATTTCCTCAACTGTCATGACTTAATTTTTTAGAAGGCGTTTACTCTTTTAGAAGGAGTTTTACGCCTTAGTCTTTGAGAAATTTGGTATTGGGTTGCTAATGGTTTGGATACAAACCAACATATCAATTTCTTGTCATCTTTAATGGTCTGGATGCTTTTAGATGTTGAAGGTTTGCATAAACTTGGTTCTTTTCTTTTTAATGTATTGTTTGGGTTAGATACTTCTTTTGATGTATTTGCCATGTTTGGAGCTGCAAAAATAATTGCTGCTTGGTGTCCATCAGTTTTGCGCTTGATGAATCAAAACTAAAAACCGAACAATGTCGTTTCAAGTGTTTGAGATCGCCGTAGGGTGAATTTTGATATGTAGCTAGCTAGTATCTGATTTTAGCCTATTAGCTCAAATGGGAGAGCAATGTGCTCATGCACAAAGACGTGGGTTCGAACCCCACATAGGCCAATGAATTGAGTTCCTAGCTTGACCGTATGTTATTGCTCTGAGTTACCACATATGTTACTGTTATAAGATAGTTTCTGTCAAAACTTTGCTTCCCTTAAATTAATAGTAGTTGAGTCTTCCCTTAAAACACTAGCTGCAAGCCCCTGATTGATCATTATAGGAATTTTTTTTCATCTGATTCATTCATCCTGGCAATGACAAAAAGCTATCAACTTTTAGAGAACATGATATCACAATATCTAGATGTATATAGTTACTTAATTAATGTGCATTACCTACTTAATTGATTTAGACAGCAAAAATTTACCAGATTAAGAGCTCTTATACTGATGGCTTCTTGAGTTCTTGGAGCTCTTATACTATTAGCTTCTTTGTGCACTTGGTTACTTGAAAAAACTACACATAACTATATATATAGACTATGAGATTTAAAAGCCTATGTGGGATTTGAACCCACATCTTTGTGTGTGAGCACACATCGCTCTACCATTTGAGCTAATAGGCTTAAAAATTACAATACCAAATGAACCAGAGCCCACCACTCTTTCTGCCATATAGCTGATGGTCTGCAAAACCATTATTTGTCAGATCCAAATACATATAAAGGAGAAAAGAACAAAACAATTGCATTACAAGAACCACAAAGACAAATAACTTGAGGCATGACCCGTCTTTAATCCAAAGGTACAGTTCGCAAACTGTAGGCTTATTGATCGGTCATATGACTTGTTAGCAAGCAATATGTACAAGACAGCAGCCAAATCAATCAAGCAAGCCACTTTTGGTAAAAGATTAAACGGTAAAACCATGCCAACCACAGAATGAATTGATCGAAAGGGGAACCTCAGTGAACAATCAGAGCGCAGCCACAATCCATCAGCAATTACCTGCTTAGGCTCTCCATTTTTACCCCCAATTGTAGTGGAAATTATGTGACCAGTGACTGAATCATTTGTATCCATCGCCTGGGTTGAAAGCACCTGCAACAAAAAGATGTCAAAATGCCAGAAGTATGATCAATTTCTATTTAAAGAAACACAGACAACCAAAATCAAGGGAAAACATTAAACGTTTGAGAAAAAAGAGGAGTAATTGGCCAAATTTTCCCATGGAATCTACACATAAAGCGCATCTTAACAGTTGAGAATCGAATCTGAAACTGATCCATACACTTGAAGCATAAAACAACAGGAAAGTAAATCAAAATCAAAGGACTAGAACCATACGATGCAACAAGCATTGCTGAAACACCAAGCTGCTGAAACACAAATTCAATATGAGTTGTTCATTACATAATCCCCTCATTGAAACAAAGAATCAAAATCCTCAAATTCAATCCCTAAATCCCCCAAAACATCAACTCCAATCCCTAAATCCCCAAGCAGTCAGACTTGATTTCACCCTCACACTCAAACTAAAATTGCAAACACAATCCCTAATCTGTAGAATTTAGTATGAATTTCAACAATCCCTAATCAAAGTTTAGTATGAATTTACAACTTCAACAATTCCTCAATCTCAATTTTTCAACCCTAATTCGAACTAATCCAAATTGAAGCCCCAAATTGTAAACACAAATCGAAACCCCAATTTGCTAACCCTAAATCGCCTTACCTAGTTGGCTGGCGGCTCCACCACCACCTCCGGCGAGTCGAGTAGCGCCTCGGACGGCTGCCTTGTTTATCATCGATTCAAGGACGGGCCTCCTCCTCCTCCAGGTCGGGCGTCGAATTGAAATCTCCTCCTCCTTCGTCGGGCCCTCTTCTGCAAGTCCTCTTCCAGGACGGGTTGCTTCCTTCTCCACCTCTCCTTCCGGTGGCCTCGGACTCGCCGGCGATTCGTGCCTCAGGCGCCTTTCCTCTCCTTTCTTCCCTTCCCTCAGCGTCTTCTGATAGAACGAGGAACTAACGTAACGACATAGTTAGTTTTCACTCACAAGGGGCACGAGGCGAAATAAACACAAAACTCAGGGGCACCGGGCGAATTTTTGAAAACTTTTGTGTACCTGGCGAATTTACCCTTACCTCAGGGGCGCCAGGCGAAAATTCCGTTAAAAAAATTAACAAAAAGTGAGCTTTTATGTGGGTGGGTGGGTGGGGTGGGGGTGGGGGGGGGAGTGGAATGGGTTTGACTAATGTTAAAGAAAAAAAGAACTGGGCTTGCTAACGCTTTGCTAGGAAATTAATTGGGCTGATTAAACACGTCGGGCTTTCATTAAATTTTAAAGCATTGTTTAGGCTCAACTGCAGCCGAAGGAATATGCAACATAATTACATAGGTTACTATATGTTCCTTAACTTCACAATGGCCCATGAAATTACAAAAATAAAAATAAAAATTATCATTAGCACAAATGAAAATTGAGTTTGACAAAACCCATAAAGTTAGCTCATAAAAATTCATCGCTAATTAATTTTGGTGGGTCAACTTCAAAAATTGATTTCTAAATAAAAAAGGAGTCAAAATCTTAGAGTCAAAATTTCTCAAATTCAAATGGTTCTTTCAAAAGAACTACATAAGATTCGATTCCACTTAGTCGGATATGTAGGAAGTCTGATACTAGAGCTGGCAAAATACAACTCGACCCGAAAACCCGACCCGGCTCACCCAAACCCGAACCCGACCGGGACCCGAAAATCTGGAGTCATTCATAACTCGAACCTGACTCGAACCTGGCCCGACCCGAAATAGACCCGAACACAGATAAACCCGACTCAACCCAAACCTGACCCGACTCTCAACCCGACCCGACCCAACCCGACTCCAATTGAAATGGTTATTTAAAATCAACATTTTAATACTTGAAAGTTAAATGTTTATTTTTTATTTTAATACAAGTTTGTGATTATACTTTAACATATAAAACACCAATTATTTTTGTTAATTGTTATCATATGAATAAGAACCCAAGTAAAATCAATAGATAAGCAGATAAGTCAATGAGTCAAATAAGTCAACCGCCATACATCAAATCAAAACATCGATACATATTACGAGTCAGAAATGCTAAAAGTTCATTAATCATTGTAGACCCAACAACATATCCTTCCAACAACTACTAACAACCCAACAAAATATCCTTCTCGGAACCAACAACAATCAGCAATACCCCCGCAACAAAAGAAAGTAGCAGAATAGCATAATAGAGTAATAGCCTAATAGCAACAACACAATCACAACAAGTTCAACAACACAAGTACACAACACAAGAAAGCAGCATAATAGCAGCATCACAACGATACAACCCGCAAAACACAAGCTGTAGGATCACTCTTCTTTCAAAGATTCACCTTTTGCTGCACAATATGTAAATAAACATCTAAATGTTACAAATACAATCTACATACAAATTTAAATTTTATAACAATATACGGAGTATAAATTAAGTTATGTACTTAGTATCTTACCACTATATCCATTCAACCAATTTTGAGTGGTCACTAGTGCTTCCACATTATTTGGTAGAAGAGAGCTCCTCCATTTGTTTAGAATTCTTCCTCCCGTGCTAAAAGAGGACTCTGAAGAAACGGAAGTTATTGGAATGGCCAATACATCTCTAGCCATAGAAGAAAGTATGGGAAAGCGGGAAGAATTCTCTTTCCAATAATTTAGCACATCTAGCTTCGTTGTAACCGGTAAAGTGCCCTCACTCAAATAAATATCAACTTCTGAAGTATTAACTTGATCAAGAGTAGCAAATTCCTATTTTATGAAAACACAAATTTGTAATATAAGTAAGGTTATACAAATAGCAAATATCTATATATAAAAGAGAGGAAAGCCTTATGAATAGTAACAAATTGATTCCAATTTTGTCCCCATTGCCACCAAATTTGACCAAGTGATGGGCTTACCTAACACCTTCCCTTCAATGTACATATTGGGCCAATAAAATTGTATTGCCTAGCCCACAAATTCAACAATTATTCAGCCCACTAACATTAAATATAACCCAAATTAATAGATCATACACACTACATTTTTTAATTATCAGAGTGTGGTACATACAGAGTATTTTTTTTCGGACATGATCTCACTACTCTATACTAATCGTAAGTATTATAATAATAATAATAATAAATAATTATTACTTTTGTTATTTTTAAAGTGGGGTTTCAAAATTATCGAATAATATATATGATGAATGTTTTCTTGACAAACCAATAAAATGTAATAAGTATATCTACCATTTTTCTAAACCAAGGAACTGTTATAAAACAAGAAAATTCTATTACCTCGGTTTAAAAATATATGTTCTTTTACTTTTTAATATGCTTTTTAAGGAGTCAAAAATTATATTAAATATCAATTTATTATTATTATTTTAGTATGCTTTTTATTTTTTAATTACGGCCTTATATACATATAAAATTCTAGATTCCAATGGCCTTTGATGGGGGATGACCAATTAGGGATTCGGGTATATATAAAAAAAATCAGGATTGAAATTGTTTTTTTTTATAGCGATTACCCATTAGTAGCAACTATTTAAAGTGTTGGGCTTGGTAAATACAGTACATAAACATAGATCAATGTACGGACAATAAATCTCAATCGGTATAGCTTAGAATTCTTGAGTTCTTGTTTTTAAAGTGTCTTTATTTTCCTTAAGCATCAATTTCAAAATCAATCCAAGTTTATTTCTATTACATACTGTAATAAGCTTGATTTTTAAAAATGTACTAGGAAACATAGGTAGACTCTTTTCGATCTAAAAAAACGTTAAATTAAATATCAAAAAATTATTTCATTTATACATAAAAAATAATACTCTTTTTCATCTAAAATAATAAATTTTAAATATTCAATATGTTTTCGAAGAATTATAAATAGAATATAAATTTTAACACCAATTTATATATACAGAGAGAGATTTTTAAACTTAAAAAAGGCATGCAAACAAGTTAAATATTTATTATTTTTTAATAAAAAACCATTCTAATCAAACATCAAAAGCATTCTACTCACTATCTTAAGCAAAATATGTGATCTTATAGGGTTAATTTTGTATAGAAAAACATACAATATAGATATTTTTTTTTGGTCAAGAAAGTGGCTACTGCCATTTTATTATATAGAATAGAATATAAGTTAACCCGCAAGAGGGACTACAGCAACCGACTCAAGAATTATGCTACAGCAACATACGATATAGATTGTACGGGAAAACGTGTCATTATTGATATTTTGAACTGAAAATAAAAATGTCATTTTAATAATTAGTAGATTGTATATAAAATGTACAATATTATTTGTTAATCAAAATGACTAAAATAATAAGAGTGGGTGTCCGCACGCGTAACGTGCGGCGCCAACTAGTTAAATATAAGTAAGATTATACATACCTCAGGTCAATCAAGACTCTCATTCTGAGATGAATTGTCATTTCGCATGTTAGTTGTAGCACCTCCATAAGCAATATAAAGTTCATCAAATTGAAGCTCCACTTCCTTGGTTATTCTTTTTCCCTCAACATTTCCATGTAGTTTACTTAAAGCAAAGAGCACAAACCTCAACTTGAATCTTGGGTCCAACATAATTGCAAACTTTAGAATAGGCACATAATCAGACCAGTACTTGTCGAACTTTGCTAGCAAATTTCAAATCTCAAGACTTTAAATACATCGAATATTCGAATCCATCGAAGATGAAGTATTTATAAGTTTTATTTATAATTTTGGTTTTTTAAAACGTGTTTCTTTTTATAGGTATAACTTATAAGTTATAACTTATAAGTATAAATGTAATACTTCTATTGGTTTTCATAACTAAGTGTTAATAATTCTATTAATTTTCATAAAGCTAACTCTTAAGGGGTTTTTTCACCTAAAAAGTTATATTAGACTATTAGTGTTAATAATTATATTAATTCTAGTAGTTTTCGGTTTTTATAAAGAGAAAATTTGTGCCACAGGCACAAATTTTCTATCTAATTTGCGTTTCGGCCAACGTTTTGTAATATTTACAAAACCGTCCGCGTTTATAATTTCCGCTGGAAATTTTACGATTTTGCCCCTCCATCCTCTTTTCTGTTATTCGCCTTCATCTCAACGACATACCCCCCGGTGACGTTCTCTGTGTTATTCCTGGCAATTTTCGACTGAATCTCCTTCGAAAGAGTGATTATTTCATTCGATTATTGCAATTTCGTATCATTATTGCGCATATGGCGGAAATCTCTTGTAGTTCAGGTGCTGATTTTGCTCGAACGTTTTCCCTGTTGGTTAGGGTTTTTGTTTTCTGCGGGTTTTTTGCTGGCCTAGTGTTGGTTGGTGTCCTGATAGCAAATGCTGGATAGTTGTTCGTGTTTGTATTATCAAATATGCGATTTCTACTGAATAATTCTACATGCTCCTATCGTTTTTCCTCTTCTGATTTCTATGTTTTCGTTTTTATCAGGTTCACTTACTGATTTATTGAGATACAGAATGCAATTTGATGTGAGTTTTTTTTTTTTTTTTGATATTGATCTTTTTATCCTGTATGCCTATATAGTGCTGTATAGTGCTGTTTATTTATGTTGATATGCATTTATTTTTGACATTTTTGCTTGTTTTTGAACAGAACATTTCTTATTGTATTCCCGAGGATGAGTGGTTTCATTCTAGATCAAACAGATATTCTTATCCTGATGTTTGTCAACTCATCAAAAGTCATCTGTCGGATAAACACTATGAGATATTGTGCAATAGCTGTGTTGGGTGGGTGCTGACACAAGGAACCAATATGGTTTCTAACTTTCAGCTTATGCATCAGATTATGTTGCGTCGAGTTTCCACCAAAAAGGAGATGGAGTTGTGGTTTAAGGTTGATGGATTTTTGGCTCGGTTTTCTCTTGTTGAATTCCATGTGATTACTGGTCTTCCTTGTGAAGCTAATGATTGCAAACCACCCAAACATGTGTCTTCCCTTGATTTTTTTGGGGAGAAGAAATGCTCTTATAAAGAGTTAGTACAGTGTTTTAAATCTGAGAGTAAATCTTCAGAGAAGAAGTTGATTATGGCTAAGCTGCTTATTATTGAAAAGGTCCTATTATTCAGGAGATCAGAGTTTGTCAGCGAAGAAAACTTATCCCTTGCTTGCGCTGAGAATGAGTTTGAAACTTATCCCTGGGGGAGAGCTTCGTACACGAAGTTGGTTACGTCATTAAAGAATATAGATCTGGCTTATCGTAACCATGGTAGACGTTGTTATGATATACATGGGTATAATCTTGCTTTTCAGGTAGTGTTATGTCGCATATTTATTGCCTATTATCCTTTTTGCAGTATCTCAGCATATTTATTGCTTGTTATCATATCTTACTCTTCTGTCTGAATATTTCAAATACTTTATGTTTTTTTGCAACAGTCATGGATTATAGAAGCCTTCCCATCAATAGCTGCAAAATTTGACTGTAATTTCAAAATGGTTGTTGGGGATCCATTCTCTTTACACTGGGAATGTAAGATGAAATACGTATATGCTAGTGCTTCTGCACTTTTTGATGATGAGCTGGTAAGTTTCTTGTGTTTTGTAGTTGTTAGTGAACTAATTTACTATTTGTTTTAGGCACCATTGTCCACTACTTTTTGTAAATTTGCAAAAATACCAGAGACGTCAGCAGAAACTTGCAAAAACACCAGACTTGTCAGCAGAACTACATTGTTTGTAAGATTTTAAATTTTTTGTATCAGTAATTATTTTTATTTGACACTGATCTTGTTTGTTTTTTGTTTTTTTTTTTATATATATCTTAACAAGTAGGAGCCAAATTATTGCATAAGTGTCAATATATTTTGATTTAGAGTACATGTCATCAGAGTAATAGATTGTCATTTAAATATAATTGCATAAGGAAGGTTTGGATGTGCATAGTCATTTAAATATTATTGCATAACATATAATTCCACTTTATCATTAAAAGCTAGTAGGTGCATATCTTTTATTTGGCTTAGTCATTTTATGTCAGCAGTCCCAAAGTTTTGCATAAATATTAAAGGTTATTAGCATATTTGTTGTTTTGTTGTAAATATCCGTGCTTTTAATCATATATTTCCTCTATTTTTGTGTAGGCACCATTTTTCCCTATTTATGGTGAATTTGCAAGAACACCAGGGATGGTTTATAGTGAAGAAGTTACTGATGAAAGAGTTGATGACATTGCTCAACCTGTTTTCCCCAAGCTGGTCGATTGCCTGTATGAAAGTCATCGATTGCGTACAAATGCGTATAATGACAGGTTCATACGCAATGATGTCTTAGCTGTTGTTGTTGGGAATGACGCTGGCAATTTGGTGAACAAACATGATGTTGTAAATGATTCTGCTTTAGATGATGTTGTTGGGAATTATGGAGTCAATTCGGATGTAAAACTTGATGTTGTACATAAAGGAAAGAAGATGACATCCTTGAGAAGGGGTCACTCTGCAGGTACCTTTCATTCCTCTCCTGTTTTGGGTTTAGAGGATAAGAAATCAAATAAGAGGAAAGCCACTAATATGCGGAAGAAGAAAGAGTCAGGTAAGAAGGTTCGGTTTTTAGATGCTGAGACAGATGTGCTAGTCAAAGAGTCTGTTGTACCTGTCGTTGCTGGCGACAAGGTTGATCCAATGATTGAGTGTGAGAAGCTTGTACCTTTGAAGATTGTGTATCACAGTTTGAAGAAGAGGAAGACTGGTGATAAAGAGCCTAGGAATGTATTCTATTCAGAATGTGCTGGGAAGTCTCTATCTTTGCAAGTTGCTTCTACTGCAGATATGTTGGCTCCTGATGGACTATCTAATGAAAAGGGTGATGTGCTTTGTTCTGATCGTGATACTGGTGGGGTACATGAAGATGTTGTTGACTCTGAAAGTGGGGGTGCTCTTGATGATGACTTTGGTGGAACCCATTCCGTTGACTCTACTGGGTCAACTATGTCTCCTATTGGTTCCCCTCATGCCCATGTTAATTCATCTGGTCCAGAGATTCAAGACATACCTTTGGGAGTTGATTGTGACGCAAAAAAACCTGGTGTCTATGTTGATGATTCGACTGATGCTTCAATTCCTGAAGCTGAGACCTATTGCTATGTACCCGAAAATGGGTGTGGTGTGGGGCTGTCGTCCCCCAAAAAAGGTGAAATATGGGATGAAATGGGTGATGTTCCTTTTAGATTTGATGCTAATTCTCCCGCCCCTGTTATTGATAGTTCATCTCAGGTGGTACAAGAAATTTTTAGGCGTCTTGATAAGCTAGAACAGTTGCCTGAATGTCTAAAGGAGTTGGCTGCCAGTGTAGGAGAAATTAAGACCTGTATGGGGAAGTTAGATGGGATTATTAACATGTTTTCTGTTTTTGGGGATAAGTTCACTTCCCCCGAGAATAAGGTTGCAAAGCACGCATGTACAGTTGATGTCTCCCAGCCAGTGCATTCCATACCTAATAATGATGCTGGTACAACAGTTAATGACGAAGTTTCCCCTGATATAGTGGCTGATTTGCCTGTTGATCACGGAATTGTTTCCGATTTCAATAGAGGAGATGAAGTAGGTATTCCAAATGTTGATCTAAATTTACCTTCTAATGAAATGTCATCTGAGTTTGGTGTAATACCTGAAGCTGACATTGAAGGCAAGCGTTGCATTGACGTTGATGATTTGAATGATGTTCACCCCGAAGGTGATGGGAAAATGTCTGATATGAAAGAATTGAATGTAGTTATACGGGATGCAGATCTGATGGATGTTGATGTCATTCCAACAGAAGGTGACTTTGGTGGGTTGAAGGGAGTTAGTGAGGATGCCGGGGGCATGAATGTTGATGTGAAGCCAATTGAAGGTGGACTTATTGATGAACATCCCCCTAAAGAGGATGCACAGAATGAAGCTCAGCATGAAGAGTCCGATGTCAAGGAAACAAAGGGAGTTAGTGAGGATGCCGACGGACAGTGCCCTCAAGTGAATGCACAGTGCTTAACAATTGTGTCCGTTGACACTCAGATGTCATCAGATTTTAATTTGTCATCAGATTTTAATGTGTTATCTGAGGCTGACATCTATAGCAAGTGCAGTGATGTCAAAATTTCTGATGTGAAGGAACAAATTGAATATATTGAGGCTGAACATGAAGTGGGAGGTTCTGATATGTAGGATTCAATTAATGGTTGTACGGGAGGTGATGATAAGGATGACGATATCACACTAATGGGATTTGAAGGTGTTAATACAAAGTTGCAATCAGATGATTCCGATGTTCTGCGTCATCCCTGTAATGTTGTTGCTCTTGAAATGCCCCCCCCCCCCCATAAAAAAATGTTGGAGTTGATGTTGAGAATGTTGATGAAATGGGTTCTGATGCTGTATATTCATATCGAAAGGAATCAACGTTTGCTGGTGACGTGCACAATTTAATCGTTGGTGATGTAAATGCAGTTTGTAACGATGCCAAAAGCAGTGCAAATACTTGTGAAATGTCATCCTCTCCATCTATTGTCATCAGTGAGGTTCTTTTGTCATTAAAAGATGCTGCTCAGGGTGGTCTGTGTGCAGTGGAGGATACGGTTGTTGGCGAGGCAAATGGGGTTGGTAAGCCTGCTGACATCTCTACCACGGAAGCTGGTGATGCTTCTGTAAAAGGTTCTGCTTCTTCTATTCCGTGTGTATCAGCCAATATTGTTATAGTTCCAGATAATTATGTTCCACCACAATTTGTTGATTGGGATTCATATGCAAAGGATCCTACTATATTAAGTGACATTGAAAAATTAAAACAAGCCAACAACATTCCTATGGACAGTAGCTTTTTGTTCGGCCCCCGTGTAGAAGAAAACGAAAAGAAATTGGCACAGTACAATGTCAAGAAGTCACTTATCAGCAGCAAGCATCACCAGTTTATGTATTCTATTATAAAGAGCAAACAGTATCTTGTTTTTGCTATATTATTCAATTATCTCTATATTAATATGCTTTTATTATTTATTACCCTCTCTATGATTGTGGTAAAGTTATGCGTATTGTATATTCCTTCTCAGGGATTTTTCTGTTTGTACTCCTTATGGACGGTTTGGGAAATCATTTTTCCACAATATTATAAGCAGGATCAAGTGGTTGGATTCAGAGGTAAGAACTGCTGACATCAACCAAATATGGGGATGTTTTCCCTTTTAATCTGCTTGACAGTAGTTTGTTTTTACAGCATCTTGAAGCAGGGTTATATTATATAAGGAAGCGAATTTCTGTAGAAGCGGACAAGTATAAAGATTTTGTTGTGGTGGATTGGTTGTTCGCCGTTAAGTACTGGCCTTCTTATGCTTTAGATTATGTGGAAGATGATAATGTTGACAAATCTATTGAGGCTTATTTCAGCGGCGATTGTCCTGACAAGTATCCTAAAGCATGGGCGTCAGTAAAGAAGATTTATACACCTTTCAATATCCACAACTTGCATTGGGTAGCCTTGGAGATACTAATTGATAAAAAGGTTATAAATGTGTATGATTGCAATGTTACTGGAATTCCTGCTGGGTTACTTGACCAATATCTGCAACATATTACTAAGTGGCTTCCAATCCATTTGGTGAAAGCTGGTGTGTACGTAAATTTCACCTCATCCCCCTTCAAGTTAATCATGGTGCCTGATTTACTTCACGATCGTTCTTCGTACGTGCTCTTCATGTCTTGGCATACTTTTTTTTTTTTTTATCACATATTAAACTTTTTCACCTGGTTATTTTCCCCTTATTGTGTTTGAATTGTAGGTCTGCTTGTGGGGTGTTTGTAATAAAAGCAATTGAAGCGCTTATTTTTGGAGGAGATGTGAAGGCAATCACAACTGAAAAGCTCTTTCGCTATCGAGAACTTATGTGTGTAGATTTGATAAAGGAGCGATGGAGCTTTATAATGTAAATATGTATTGTCATTAGACACATATTAGCTGCGTTGTCAACTTTGTATTTTCATGCAAGATTTTGTATTTTGGGGAGTTTATTTTAAAATAGCATTCACTTGTCAGCAGAGCAACAATTTGTTATACTTATTCAATTCATTTGAATAGTGTAAGCAACCTTTTTGCTGTCCATAATTATTTCAATCTAATAGAGACATCACATTGCAATTAACCATTCGAAATTTGTCTCTTAATATATTAGATTTAGCTAACTGTCTCTATGTCATCAGCGTCAACTTATGCATATTTTAATATTATATCTGCATATTAGTCAAATGTAGTTGCATATCAGTAAAATATTGGTGCATATCTAGTACAATGTCAGCGGAACAACATGTTGCTATACTAATTTAATTCGTTGTTATAGACAAAACAAGGCGTTGACATCCATAATCATTACAAGTTAGGACCACACCATCTTAGTGCATTTTAGCATCACAACTCACATATCTAATACCTTAGATGTGATGTAGTTGTTATACATATCAGATGTCAGCAGTTTAATAGTTTTTTATATTTTTTCAATCCATTTTAAGGTTGGAAAGCAAACTTTTGATGTGTATCATCATTAGAATCATTTTAGACCATAACCCTGCATTTAAACATAAAAAATCAGTAACTTACTAAGTTAGATGTACCAAAGTCTGTATATGTCACCAGCATCAACTTATGCATATCTTAATATTACTTTTGCATATCAGTCATATGGGGTTACATATTTTAATATTATTTTAATCTTACTTCTAATTGGGTTGCCGGGTCGAGACCAACATTACCCTGAAGATTCACGTGTTTTTGGGTTCGGGTCGAAAAAAATTTCCGGGTCCCAATTTTCGCTTCAAAGCCCAAAAACTTTCTTTCGGCCGGGTCGAGTTTTTGAGTCTGGTTATATTTGAACAGATCTAATACTAGGTCATTTGGTATAATTCTTAGTAATGTTATTGGGCTTCATCATAATTTGTAAAATGAAGGCCCGTCCCACATCTAAGACATATGCCCACAGGAGTTTGATTGGGCTTCATCATCTGCACTAAAATTCACCCCCCCCGGCGTTTCGTCTCCCTCCATTTTACCCTTTATTACGGTTGTCAGAGATTGGTCTTCATCCACACTCTACAGGCATTTGCTTTTTCGGCCGAGTAACCTTCATCCAGGCGTTTGAGTTAGTCTTCTTCCTCCAAAAGGTGTTAGCTTGTAGTTGTTGTCTCTGTTCTCGTTTCTTTTTTCTTTTCTTTTTTTTTTTAGTTAAAGTGATCCGATTATAAAGTTATTGTCTTTTGATTGTTTGTTTTGTAGGGTTTTCTTCGTCAATGGCAGTGCAGGCGCACGCGGTTATGGACCAAGGGTTTCACCCCAGTGTTGGGCATTTTTCTGTAATGATCATTCCCTTGCCGTCTCCAGATTATGGATTTGGCGAAGTTCGGTTGTCCATCCACTCCGATTACCATCCGGAGACCATTGAGCAATATTACCTCTGGGATGGGATGCCATGGACTCTACAGGACTGCGATATAAGGTTGGATCATGTGGGAATCCCAGAGGTCGTTCGACATTAGTTAGGAAATCAGATGCTAAGTGATTTCACGAAGTCATGGTTTCAGCAGGACGCTGATTTGGTGGAGTATGGGTTGTGCCCTAACATCGACTTTAATTTGTACTACGCGAAAGTGGCTGAATCGGATTCCAGCTTGGACTCTGACTCCGACATGGAGGTTCCTATGGAGATTCCTATGGAGTTTGAGTATGAGTATGAACATCATCCAGCCCCAGCAGACGTTGTCGCAGCCCTTCGAGAGGTTTATGATCTAGAGCGGGATGGTGACGATTGTAGCATCTGTCGCCAGGTGATGTCGCAGTCAATGCCTGTCATAGTCCTGCCATGCTCACATTCCTTTCACCCAGATTGTATTAGAGAATGGTTGACTGTTCAAAGCTTTTGCCCCTTATGTCGATTTGCAATGTAACTGTACTTGTAATGAATAGTCGACGTAATTAGAAGTTAGTTTTTAACTTGTGTGTTGCTGTAGTATCGGCATTGTAGCCCATTTTGTATAGGATCGGCATGGTAGCAAAAGACTATGTAGTATTTGTTGTTAGGACTTGGGGTAAACATATATTATGAAATGAATGGAATTCTCTGTTGTTCGTATTTGTCTAAGATTTGCACTCCATTATATATGTGTTGATGGTAATGGGATTTTTAAATTACAGTTTAGGAGATTCAGAACAGTTTCTCCATTCTTTGCCCTATTTCTTTAGTTTCTCATTAGTTTGCATAACAGGGGTAGATGTTTGCATATCAGTCATATGGTGTTGCATATCAGTAAAATATACTTGCATATCATAAATTTACACTTGTCCAAAATTAATTTCAGTCAGTCCCCCATCACCCTATGCATACTTTGGAGGTGTATACCCATATCACATGCAGTAGCTAACCCTGTATATGTCATCAGCACCAACTTATGTACGTAATAATCTTATTTTTGCATATCAGTAATGTGGGGTTGCATATCAGTAAAATGTAGTTGGATATCATAATTTTACACTTGTATAAAATTAATTTAATTTAGTTGCACATCACACTAGGCATATTTTAAATAGCAATAACTTTATTAAATTGGATCTAAATTCTTGGGTTTTTGCCCTAATTATTATTTTTAAATTAAGACGTCAGCAGAATAATAGATACTTATACTAATTTAATTCATTATTAGAGACAAAGCAAAGGTTTGATGTCCATAAACATTAAAATTTATAAGCACACCAACTTAGTGCATCTTAGCACTAAAACTCACAAGTGTAATACCTTAGGTGTAGTGCAGTCTATATATGTCAGCAGCATCAGAGTTTTTGCATAAGTGCTACAGGTGTTAGTAGCATACCTACTTTTTCTTTCTTCTGTTGATCACTTTTCAAATTCTCTCAATTTTTGTTTTAAAGAGCTGTAACTTTATATAGATTGGGTTTAAAATTGTACCCTTGGCAGTAATTATTATTTTTAAGGTAAGATGTCAGCAGAGTAACAGATTTTTATAAATTTTCAAGTCATTCTTGGAGAGAAAGCAAAGTTTTCATGATCATAATCATTAAAAGCTATCAGCACAACATCTCAGTGCATTCTAGTATGAAAATCCACAAATCTAATATATTAGATGGTGTATAGTCTTTATATGTCAGCATCATTAAAGTTTTTATTTAGTTATACAGGGTTTCGTAGCATATCTGTGCTTTACTTCTGATTTATCTCTTTTAATCCCTCTTGAAGAATGGTTTTGAAGAGAAATAACTTTATTATATTGAATTTACATTCCTGCTTTTCGCATAAGTTTTTATTTAGTTATCCCTTTTAAACTAATTTTTATTTTTAAATTAAATGTCAGAAAAGTAACAGATCCTTATACTTATATAATTCATTATTAGAGACAAAGCCCGGGTTTGATGTCCATAAACATGAAAAATTATAAGCACAACATCTTATTGCATCTTAGCATTAAAACTCACAAATGTAATACCTTAGGTGTAGTGCAGTCTATATATGTCAGCAGCATCAGAGTTTTTGCATAAGTGCTACCGGTGTTAGTAGCATACCTACTTTTTCTTTCTTCTGTTGATCACTTTCAAATTCTTTTAATTTTTGTTGTAAAGAGCTGTAACTTTATATAGATTGGGTCTAAAATCGCACCTTTGGTAGTAATTATTATTTTTAAGGTAAGATGTCTGCAGAGTAACAGATTTTTATAAATTTTCACTTCGTTCTTCAAGAGAAAGCAAGGACTTCATTATCATAATCATTAAAAGCTATCAGCACAACATCTCAGTGCATTCTAGTATGAAAATCCACAAATCTAATATATTAGATGGTGTGCAGTCTTTATATGTCAGCAGCATTAAAGTTTTTATTTAGTTATACAGGGTTTTGTAGCATATCTGTGGTTTACTTCTGCTTTATCTCTTTTAATCCCTCTTGAAGAATGGTTTTGAAGAGAAATAACTTTATTATATTGAATTTACATTCCTGCTTTTCGCATAAGTTTTTATTTAGTTATCCCTTTTAAACTAATTTTTATTTTTAAATTAAATGTCAGAAAAGTAACAGATCCTTATACTTATATAATTCATTATTAGAGACAAAGCCAGGGTTTGATGTCCATAAACATGAAAAATTATAAGCACAACATCTTATTGCATCTTAGCATTAAAACTCACAAATGTAATACCTTAGGTGTAGTGCAGTCTATATATGTCAGCAGCATCAGAGTTTTTGCATAAGTGCTACCGGTGTTAGTAGCATACCTACTTTTTCTTTCTTCTGTTGATCACTTTCAAATTCTTTTAATTTTTTTTGTAAAGAGCTGTAACTTTATATAGATTGGGTCTAAAATCGCACCTTTGGCAGTAATTATTATTTTTAAGGTAAGATGTCAGCAGAGTAACAAATTTTTATAAATTTTCACTTCGTTCTTGAAGAGAAAGCAAGGATTTCATTATCATAATCATTAAAAGCTATCACCACAACATCTCAGCGCATTCTAGTATGAAAATCCACAAATCCAATATATTAGATGGTGTGCAATCTTTATATGTCAGCAGCATTAAAGTTTTAATTTAGCTATGCAGAGTTTCGTAGCATATCTGTGGTTTATTTGTGATTTATCTCTTTTAATCCCTTTTGAAGATTGGTTTCCAAGAGAAATAAGTTTATTATATTGAATCTACATTCCTGCTCTTGGCACATATTCTGTATTTTTTATGCTAATCGTCAACAGTGTGACAGATTGTTATATTACTTCAATTCATCACAAAAGACACACACCATCTCAAGCATTTTAGCATTAGAATCTACATATCTAAAAACACTAGATGGGGGTGGAGTGGCTATATATGTGAGATTTCAGCAGAGTAGCAGATTGTTATATTAATTCAATCCATTTAAAGGCGGGAAAGCAAACTTTTGATGTGTATCATCATTACAATCTGTTAGGACATCACCTTGAATTTAAGCATTAAAAATCAGTAACTTATTATTATAGATTTAGCTAAGTCTCTATATGTCATCAGCATCAAGTTATGCACATAATATTCTTAAATTTGCATATCAGTCATTTGAGAGTTGCATATCAGTAAAATGTAGTTGCATATCATAATGGTACACTTGTACAAAATAAATTCCACTTAGTTGCACATCACCCTAGGCATATTTTGGATGTGCATAATCATATCAAGACAGTAGGAAAAATATTCAGTGCATTTTAGGATCAAATTTCAGAAACCCAATACATTAGACTAATTATTATTTTTAATTTAAAATGTCAGCAGATTAACAGATCCTTATACTAATTTAATTCATTATTAGAGACAACTCAAGGCTTTGATGTCCATAAACATGACAACCTTCGAAGCACACCATCTCAGTGCATTTTAGGATTAAAATTCACAAATATAATACCTTAGATGCAGTGCTGTGTATATATGTCAGCAGCATCAATTGTTGTCTTTGTATTTTTGTTTTAAAAGGAAAAAATTAGGGAAAACCAAAATATAATAAAAATAGATGATTATTAGGGGGGGGGGGGGTGTATCCGCCCTCCTTAATAGACATAATAATTACAGTTACTCTTTTCCTAAGAAATAAATCTGATCTACAGTAATTAGTACAGTTATTGGGGAATGGAAAGGTTTCAATACATTGGGAAACCGCCCTCTAAAACGGGCGACATATTGTTGATGTTGGAAGTTGGATAACCGCTTCTTGCTATATAAAGAGACCCTCACCCCTCTGTTTCTATCCATCACAAAATCTCCTGGCCATTTTTCTTCTCCCTCACTATCTACTACTGAAACCTCATTCCTTTCATTTCAATTCCAAAAATGGATTATCTTTTCTACCCTCTTTCCCTAATGGAGGACTACTACAAGACCTGCGACGAACTCGACAAAAACAGATACCCAGGGTATCATATGTCTCTTCTTGAAGATGTAGCCGAGACCAACACTGCCGCCAAGAGGAAGGATCTGCTTTATGTGATTGAGAAATTTCAAGGTTTCTACTTCAGCCTGTACCAGGAGAAAGATCACATCTCCTCTCTTATTAGGGGGGCCCTTGCAGATGACGATCACAATACTGTTGAGGTTGTAAGTCTATTCTGTTTTACATAATATTTGTTAATAAGTAGTTAAATATTTAACTTTTGCATTTAAAAATGAGTGTAGAATCAAGCAAAATTACCAGAGCTTGAGGAGCAGATGCAGATGTATAGGGTGAACATGTTTGAGATGATTGAGGAGATATATGAACAGGAAAAGAAGAGGCACCAGAAGATCGCAGCCTTCCTTGGGAATTAGATGATTAGATTTTTGTTCATGTTATTTTAGTAATATGAAACAATATTTCTGTTATTTTTATGGTTCAATGTAACTTCTTTTGGTTTTGAAACAATATAACTGTCATTGCTTATGTTACTCTAATGTTTTATACTTTACCTCTTTTGTTTTATGTTTCTGTTATTTTACATTTCTGTTTTTTTACTTTTGTATGCATTATCCGTAAGTTTAACTTTTACTAGTACTTTATCATTTCTAACATCTAAAATGTCTTTGTGCCAAACCAGAAATTATTCATCATATTTAAATTAATAATGCATCATTTAAAACAAATGGTAATGATTATGGTAGATTCGAGAGTCTAAATACAGTATTATTTGGGTTTGCATATCAATACATAATATGTGCATATTTAATAGATTATGTACTGACACCCCTCTCTCACACATCTTAGACTGGCAATCATTATAATATTCATGATCCATTTGCAAATTGACACAAACCCCCAGAAGTAAATGTGATGGTAAATGAAAAACCAAAGGAAATACATTAAAAAAAAAAGACTATAATTAAAAGGGGGGTGTTTGTATTACTTACAGAGTAATAGAAGTAATTATTACTACTACTGTATATATTACTCCTACTTAATAGGAGTAATTATTACAGTACATTTAGTCTTTATTACTACAGTAGAGATAAATCTTTTGGATAAAGGTAAAGGTTAAATTACATTGGGAAACCGCCCTTTAAGACAAGTGACATCTTGTTGATGGGGGAAGTTGTATAACCGGCTCTGCCTATATAAAGAGTCCCTCACCCATCTGTTATCATCCATCATCAAATCGCCTGATCCTTTATACTCTCTCTCACCATCTTTGAAACCTCATCCCTTCCATTTCAACTCCAAGAATGGATTACTTTTTCTATCCGACCACAATGATAGAGGAGTACTATAAGATGTGCGATGATCTGGATAAAGAACGATACCCAGGTTATCAAATGCCACAGCTTGAAGAGGCGGCCCAGACTAATACAACAACCAAGAGAAGGGATCTGTTGGAAACGATCGTTGTTTTCCAGGGTTTTTACTTTGAACTCTACAAGGAGAGATGTCACATCTCTTATTTGATCAGGAGGGCCCTTGAAGACGACGACCAGAAAGCTGCTGAGATGGTAAGTCTATTCTGTTTTACATAATATTGTTTAATAAGTAGTTAAATATTTAACTTTTTCAATAAAAAATGGTTGTAGAATCAAGAAAGACTAGAGGAGGTGGAGGAACAGATGAAGGAGTTTAGGATTAACATATTTGGGACGATCGACGAGGTTTATGCAGAAGAGAAGAAGAGGAAAGAGAAAATCGCAGCCTTCCTTGCCAACTAGATGATCATCTTTCTGTTTGTGTTATTTTGCGGTTATCAAACAATATTTCTGTTATGTTTTGGGCTTAGATGTATGTACTTTTGCTGCTTATGGAACATTATGTCTGCTGGTGAACCTATTATTACTTATTGTTGTACTTTTGCTGCTTATCAAACATTATGCCTGCTGGTGAATCTATTACTTAATGTTTTATATTTTAACTATTATGTTTTTAATGATTCTGCTATTTTATAACTCCATCTGATCATCTTTAAAAGGTATTTTAAAGAGAGTTATTCAAACTTCATTGCATATATAATCGTTTTCATATTCCTCCTTTAAATCTCATGTTAAATACCTTGTCAGACTTATCAGAATGTTTTTCAAACTTGCCAAGGAAGCTTTCCTATTTATCCTTTAAATCTCTTATTAAATATCTTGCATTCAAAAATATGCAATGATTATGGTAGATTCGAAAATCTTACTGTACTACTTTTCTTCAATACCTATGTAATGTAGTTTTGGTTTTTTTTTTAAGAAGGATGGGACATTTACTTTTATCACACTCAATCAGTTTTCTTGCATAAGTAGTATTTGAATTTGCATATTAATACATAATATATGCATATTTAATATAATAAGTCCATTTGCAAATTGACACATACCCAAAATGACAAAATAAAAGAAAATTGTGTAAACTTCCTAGAAAATCTAAGATTTCTTATCAGATTCATCCCCTTCAAACATTATAATGATAGGAGGGAGTATTATTAACTTTTATAATTGAAATTGCAATTTTTAATTAGAAAAGCACCAATTAAAAGGGCATTATAGACTGTGGGACAAGAAAGGGCAGTTGGAAGGTGAAGGTTTAAAAGTTAATCATTACAAGATATAAAAACAACAAATGAAGGAACCTAACATAGGTAAGTCAGTCAAGATACCACATAAGTTCAGAATACTCAACATAGGTAAGTATTAGTAGTTATTACATAAGTCGAACCTAAAGAGACAAAATGTCTTAAAAGTTATCAACAACTAGGGTTTAAAGAGGATGATGAAGACACAGCCCAACTTTGTCTTTCCTTTCTAACCCAAGTTTAACCTTTCTGGTTTGATACCCTTCATTGTCAATTTTGCATGTGCTCTTGCTGCATTTACTACTTCTCTCCTTTTTTTCGTTCACGTCTGAGCAAATAATTTCAACCAAATACTTCAACCGCAGCTTTGAAATGTTTTTCTCACTATTTGGCTCGAACCCGCACTTGTACCCTTTTGCACTCCCTATAAAAGTTTCCATTTGGCGCATAGTGCATATTCCTGAATGCAAAACCTTGTCCTCACCAGCCCATGGAAGTTTCAGCATATATGTCTTGGCATGTATGATTACATTTGCCTTTGCCCTTAACCCTTTTCTGAGAAAATACTCATTCACTAGGTCTGCCTGCAAAAGCCAAGGAAAGGGAAATTAAACATAATACCAAATTAACAATCTATAAACTTTTAAAAGAAAAAGTAACTTTGAATTTCGAAATTGGAAATAATATGACTAACCAAATTGGCAATCAAATTTAAAACCGTAGTCGGCATGGTGCACTTGCAATTTGGTTCATCACAGCAGGGACTCACATCCAAGATCTGTGTGATCTTGGTCTTCAAGTTGAAAACCACCATGTACATGTAGTCGTTAGCGTAAATGCCAAATACAATCTATACACCAAATTCAAAACTATATCAGCAACTTAAATGTCATCAGTATAAATTTCAGAGTGACAGGCCAACTATATTGTATATGAATTTACAAAGAAAACAATCAGGGTTGTAGAAAAAAGTTTTAGGCTTTAAAAAACAACTAGTAATTAACAAATACCTACCATATGTTTAAATAATATAAAAAGATGGCTATCAGAAGTGATTTTTTATTACCCGCGTTGACATCTGTATTAGTGTTGACATCTGAGTTGGTGTTTGTTATCAGTCATATAGTTACAAGATTACATTAACATATTGTATCAAAAAACAATACTTATTATTAATCTATGTATACTCATATCGTATGAATACATACATGTACTATTATTTAACCCACTACATGTCATCAGTAAGCATGTCAGCAGTCCATTTTTTTACAAGTAATTCTACAACTGTTTCAAAATACTTATGACATGCAGAAACAATCATTAATATAGATATTTAAAAACAACTAGAACTCAAGAAATAACTGCCACAGGTCAAAATATTTCATAAGATGTCTATCAGAAGCGATTTTTTATTATCGCTGTTGACATTTGTATTAGTGTTGACATCTGAAGTGGGTCTTTGTTATCACTTATATACTTAAAAAATTATATTAACATATCATATGAAAAAAAAAAATACTTATTATTAATGTATGCATATTCATATCATATGAACACATATATGTATTATTCAACTCACTACATGTCATCAGTAAACATGTCAGCAATACATTTTTTTACAGGAAGTCAACACTTGTGTTTAATTACAGGTGAAATAAAAAAATAAACAGGGATATAGGTATGGTATTGCATTTAAAGTTCATATAAAAAAACAAGAGTTTACTTTAATATATACATTCTCTTTCATATTATTTCAACAAAGGTCAGTATTATATATCTGAATATATGTCAGCATCTAGCATGTCAGCAGTACAAAATTGTGTTATTAACATAAATGAGAAACTAAATTAAAAACAAAAGAAAAGAAAAGAGAATTACTATGTAATTACCATGTCCAGTGTTTTCAATTTTATGTGAGGAGCAAATGACAATGCTTTGTCAACTTGAAGACAAAACTTTTCAACCTGATGCGCACTTTGAGATATCGATACATCATCCGTTTGATATTTCTGGATTGAAAAAAATATTAGAAGAATTGCAGTAAAATGTTTTGTTTTAACTTGGATAAATGTATAAAAAATACACATTAAATGGAAAATAAGATAAAAGTTGCAATCTTATAGACGAGGCAATACACAAGAAAAGCCTTGAAGGAGACAAATCACTTATGTACTGTTCTTTGTGATTTAGTATTGATGCCCAAGCATCAAGAATAATGGGAGATACTATACAATCCTCCTCCATACTTCTCAAATCAGCCCTAACTAAGCTTAGAGTATTTCCTCTAAATAAGGACTCACTGCAATTAGATGCATGAAGAACATAAAACAAATGTCAATAAAACCATGTAACTAGAATATAGAATAAACTCTAAAGTAAATAAATGAATGGGAATAAACATACGTGCCAGATGCTGTTCTCCTACTAACACTTGCATATAGAATCTTCTCAAGCTCAGACATATTATCTCCAATGTCAACAACACGAGAATAATAAGGGCTTCTCAAGAAGGCTGCTGGTTTATGTTCTCTTTTTCCATCTCCATCTTCATTGTCTACAAGAACTTCTTTTTTATCACCCAAAACATTAGTACAACTGCGAGTAGACCTTCGTGTTGGCATAGCATCAGCTGGTTTAGGTTTCCTTGAATACACTGTTTTAACAGATTTAACATTGTCAACTTTTTTAGCATGCAGGTCTTCAACAGCATCAGCTTCTTTTCTGGCAAGGCCTTCCTGTTCAATAGGTTTCTGTGAACCATGTTGTTTTTTAGAATCATGCGTCTGGCCTGCATGAATATTTTCTGGATGCACACTGTGAACATTTTCTGCAGCTGATCCAATGTGAACTGTTGCATGAACAACCTTTGACACATCACTAACACCCTTCATTGCATCTCCATCAGCCTTCTCCCCTTCTTCTGCACAATGTTTTGAGGGAGGTCTTGGAGGTGTTGTGTAAGTATCATATATATCCAAATCTGAGTCTTCAGAAATTCTCACTTTCTTCTTGCCCTTTCCTTTCTCATTAAGACTAGCTTCTTTTTGTGCAGGTTCTACATTTTTTCCATCTGAGTGTGATGGAGGAATATTTCCATCATTATCAACCTTCTCTGCACTAGGTGATAAGAAAGCAGGATCAGACCCAAACAAATCAAAGGTTGGCCCATCAGATATAGGGGCTTTTCCTTTTCTCATTCTCTTCTCACGTAAAATATCCTTTTTCTGGAAATCTGCAAGATGCCCTTCTTTGTCACTAGCAGCTTGTTTTGCTGGAGCCACAAAAGCAAAGTCATGAACAGGTCCTTCTTCAGGGAGTGTATCTTTCATCCGTTTCTTGTTCTGTGCAGCCAATTCAATCTGAGTTAGGACATCCAAAAACGTTGGATCTGTCCAAAAAGGATGCTGAGAATTGTTGAAGACTGTGTTGGGAGAGTCATGCCTATAACTCGGAAGATGATCTTCAGGTGCAGGTGCAGCTTGACTCGGCTGATTTACCAACCCCAGAAGATTATTAGTAGCATCAATGAGAGCTTTGACCTTCTCATTATCTTGAAATTCAGATGGAACCTTTGTAGACATACTAGCAAATTCAGAGATTGCAGATGCTAGTGCAGTAGTCTTCTCATCCAAATCTTGTATGAACAACTAAACATAGATCAAAGTAAAACATTTAAAATAATATATCAAAATGAAGGGATGCAACAAAATAAGAGAAATAATATGTCAGCAGCATTAAAGTTTTTATTTAGTTATACAGGGTTTCATAGCATATCTGTGCTTTATTTCTTATTTATCTCTTTTAATTCCTTTTGAAGATTGGTTTCCAAGAGAAATAACTTTATTATATTGAATCCACATTCTTGCTTTTGGCACAAACACTTTTTTTTTTAAGCCAAATGTCAGCAGTGTGATAGACTATTATATTACTTAAATTTATCACAAAAGACCCACACCATCTCAGTGCATTTTAGCATTAGAATTGACATATCTAATACCCTAGATGGGGGGGGGGGGGAGCTGTTATATATATCACATGTCAGCAGAGTAGCAAATTGTTATATTAATTCAATCCATTTAAAGGGGGGAAAGCAAAGTTTTGATGTGTATCATCATTACAATCTTTTTAGGACATCACTTTGCATTTAAGCATTAAAAATTAGTAAATTATTATCATAGATTTAGGTAAGTCTCTATATGTAATCAGCATCAACTTATGCACATAATAATCTGAATTTTGCATATCAGTCATGGGGGGTTGCATATCAATAAAATGTAGTTGCATATCATAATTTTACACCCAAGCATGTATATGTCATCAGCACCAACTTATGCATATAATAATCTTAATTTTGCATATGAGTCATATGCGGCTGCATATCAGTAAAATGTAGTTGCATATCATAATTTTACACTTGTACAAAATTAATTTAACTTAGTTGCACATCACCCTAGGCATATTTTGGATGTTCATACTCATATGAAGCTAGTAGCTAAAATTTTGAGTGCATTTTAACATCAAATTTCACAAACCCAATACCTTAGATTTAACGTAGTCTGTATATGTCAATATCAAATAATAAAAAAGCTACCTCAATAGGAGTTGGCTCATTATTTGGGACAGGTTGTTCCACAGGGGGAGGTGATGTTGGAGCAGTTTCTGTATTTCCAGCTTCAGAACTAGGGATGCATTGACGAGGTTGAATTAACCCAGAACCAAATTCTCGTGCTTCAATATCATCCTTTTCACGTTGACGAAGCATTGCTGACGTCAAACCAATGAAAACTGGAATTGATCTAGCGAACTAGTATTTGCATATCATCAACTAGTATTTGCATATCATCAACTAGTATTTGCATATATTTGCACATCTTCTCTTAAGTTTTGCATATTATAACATGCAAGTAAAACCAATGCAAGATGAAAAGAAACTACTGCTAAGACAGTAAAAAAATAAAAATTGTTCAAATTTAAAATATAAAAGTCATTCAATTCATAAAGTAGAAGATTTTAAATTGTAATGTATCAAACTTGCAACCCTAAAAAGTTCATATGCAGTGCTGTTTACAGAATTTATTATTCTGCTAAAAAATGGCCCAGAAGTTGTGTTGCTAAGACAGTTACTTTGAGTACTTTCTCCTTCTCTTGAACTCCGAAGCAGAAAGGTTTCTTTTAGATGGTGGTCTGCCTGCCCTTTTCTTCACAACGGGAGGGTAACATTTGATAAGTTTTATAGCATCAGGGAGAATTTCTTCATCTTCACACGTCACTGGATATATCGTTTCCTGGTATGTCAATGCCCAAGCTTCATTCGTATAAAAATCTGCTACGAAATCTGATATATTTGCTTTTATGTGCTTAATTGCTGCCAAAGCATGCACACAAGGTATTTGCTCAACATCAAACACCCTACACGTACAACTCCTTCTTGACAGATCAACTATTACACCTGCTCCCTCTCCTGTGACTTCAAACTCAAATTCATTAATTTTCACCACCTTGTATGCTCCAATATTCTCATGTAAACTGCTGATCAACTTCAGTATCTCTGGTGTTATTTTGTCCTGGTTTTGAAGTGCCTTTTCTCTCCTTTCTTGAAACCAGGAAGTGAGCTTTTCCCGCACAAACTTTAATAGGGCTAACACTGGATAATTCTTCTTCCCTGTTATTACAGAGTTTAGAGTCTCAGCATTGTTTGAAGTCATCATGTTGTATCTGTTTGATCTTGCATGTACCCTAGCCCACTTATCAAAACCTGCATCCTCTAAATATTTTGCTAGCTTGGGGAAATTCTCTTGTATGTGCCTGAATTTGATGTTGAACTCCCCAATAGTGTAACAATTTGCTGCGTTCTGAAACCAGCCAGACAGATACTTTTTCTTGAAGGTAGCTTTGATGTTTTGCTTTAAGTGCCAATTACAAAAGCAATGTGTAGCAGTAGGATAAATCAGGGCAACAACTCTTGCAATACTCACATGCCTATCAGACACAAAGACTAAATCATTTTGTTGTGGCAAAACCTTCAGCAGTTGCTTAAAAAACCACTCCCAAGAGTCATTATTTTCAGTGTCAGCAATTCCAATTGCAAGAGGGAAGATTTGTCTGTTTGCATCCTGGGCAGTGGCACCAAGCAAAGTCCCTCTATACTTCCCAGTTAAGAACGTGCCATCGACAACAACTACCTGCTTAAAAGAATTCCAAGTACATTTGATTGTAATTAATCTCCTAAATAAAAAAGTACAAGACTGTATGCTGACACACAACAGGACATACCTTCTTTAAAAGAGGAAAAGCACGTATGCTAGCTCCAAATGATAAGAATGAGTACTTAAATCTGTCCTCACTATCAGTTGAGATTAATGCAATAGTTCCTTCATTTTTCTCCCTCAGCATATGGCAAAATGATGGCATATCAGCATAATTAGACTCTGGTGTCCCCCGAACTTTTTCCTTTGCTATTTTTGTTGCTCTCCAAGCTGTCCAGTAGTTAACTGGTATTTTTTTTTTCATTTCTCATCGTATCGATTATCTGCTTTGGTTTGAATCCACTGTCCACACTTTATAAAAATTGATTTGTTAGAACAAATAAAAAATAAATATGGAAGAAATGAATTAAAATTTTATTTTATACATAATGCACACCTAGGTTCAATGAGTCTTGCAATAACCGATGATGGAGCTTTTTTGCAATATTTTGTTCTGGCATCCCACGTGCAAGTGTGTTTGTCATTGTACAATGTGACTACATAAGAAGTCTGAGAAACAGTCTTTAGATGCATTTTCCAGTTGCATTTAGCATCCATACAACGCACTCTAAAATACCTCGGCTCTGATTTTGTTACTCTAAAACCAAATGTCCGAGTTAGGGACAGAATTGTCAAAGCATCCTTTGCTGCTTGTCTTGACACAAAAGTTTTTCCAACATACAGAATTTCGCTTGAGTTGTTCGGTAAAACCATTTCACTGGATGCAGAATCATCCCACTCTTCCTTTAATGTGTCTCTTCCCTGCATTGATTAGTATAGATTCCTCCAGACCTCAGCATCTGATTCTGTTTCACTTTCAGAACATTGAGACCAATCATCCTCTTCCATGTTTTCCACTTTTACACTCTTCATCTTCAAGTCAGACATCACTGATGTGCTATCCTTTTCAACAATATTTTGAACCAAATTCATATTATTCTCAGCCAACTGTAACTGTTCAGATGTAAAAGATCTCCAGCTTTCCCTGTCATCTGCATCAGCTATTGGCAGAGGCAAAAACTTGTTGCTAACACACAGTTCAACAGCAAATTTTACATTGGCAAGTGTTGTAAAATTTGCACAACATCTAACTGTATTTTACAGTAGAATCATTTCATTCAACGCTTTAGATTGAGTTCAACTATTAATTGTCAGCAGTGTAACTGATTTTTACAATAATTCAGTTCATTCTAAAATAAATATCCACAGTTTCAGTGTGCATAATCATTACAAGCTATTTACATAACATCTAACTGCATGTTACATCAGAATTAACTCAATCAACACTTTAGATTGGGGTAAACTATTACTTGTCAGCAGCACCATTTATTTGCATTACTTTCACACAGTGTTGCACAACTATTCTTTCTTTTAGAATAATTACAAATAATTTCTTTTTAGTTTCAATACAAAAGACTAGTAACACTTTCAATATGAATTTATGCCTTTTTACTTGTCAGCAGCACCAGTTTATTACATTACTTGCACACAGTAGTAGCATAACTATTAAAAGAGCTGGTAATTCATCAACTTCAATCTAAATGTGTGCCGAAGGCACACATTTATATATCAGATTACATGTCAGCAGAACTGGGTATTCGAAAATTAATACTCCATTGTACTACTGTTTTTCGAAAGCAGATATCAGATTATATATCAGCAGAAATAGGTTTTCTGTCGAACTAGATGCGTTTCGAAAATTAATATTGTACTATTGTGAAATTTCATACCTTTAATATGCGAGGAGGACGGCTGATCTGATGTTTTCTTTATTCGAGATCAACTGCAGAAGGACACAGGAAACTCGATCGATAAACGACAGGCGAAGAACGAAGCCGGAGGAACGAAGACGGAGGAATGAAGACAGAGGAAGGAAGACGGAAGAACGAAGGTGGAGGAAGGGGATGGGGAGAACGGTGATTGAAACGGGAGCGAAGATGGAGGATTCAACGTCGAAAAACAATGAATGAAAGGAATGGATAGTTTTGTAATATATTCAAACATGTGGATACTCCTCTAATTTAGGTAAGTTTTTTGGATATTTATGTAACCGCCCCTTTTATAAATGGACTTCTTTTTATAAATATAAGTATAATAATTCTATTTTTTGCGTAAAGAATTATTTATATCCAAATCAATAATTTTGTAGTTGTTATTTTATTTTTATCTATATTATTATATTTTGATAGAATTAATTATTTATATCTAGATTTGTTAAAAACTAATAACAATAATGAAAAAAAACTAATGGACCAAAAGCTAAAAATGAAATGGGCATTGAAAATGATATGGGCCAATGCTATAGTCAAACCACAAATAAGTCCATTTGCAACTTGCTAGTTAAAATAAGGTTAAAACCTAAATATACAATTAATTTGTTTTAACTATAGCACCAATCAATTGGTTTAAATATTTAAAAAAGGAAGATGTTGCGGAATATCGAATTTCTGATTATGACTCTTTTGAAAATCAATCGACAACCGATGAGTCAATAATAATGAGTGTATTCAACCGAGTCAAAATTACATAATCAAGTATTCAACCGAGTCAAAATCATTTATTTTAAGTAAATTACATATTTAAGAATATTTAAGTATTCAATCGAGTTAAAATCATTTATTTTAAGTAAATTACATATTTAAGTATTCAACCAAGTCAAAATCAACCTAATTATCCAAATTCCAAACGGGTCGAATATGATTCGATCGAAAACTCAAACCAACTACACCGCTATACCCACTTTGATTCGAAACTCAAATGAGACTGACCCGCCTATTGACCCGAAACCCGAACGAAACCGACCCGCTTTGACCCGAACCCGAATGGGCATGACCCGACTTAACCCGAAACCCGACCAATCTAAAATTCATTATGACCGAACCCGACCCGACCAATGTCCGACCCGACCAATACCCGACCATAAATTTTACCCGAAGTGACCCGACCCGAGCAAGCCTGACCCGAACCCGACCCGAATGACCGACTTGTCAGCTCTACTTGATACCAAGCTAAAGCTTCTCGAGTTCAATGGCTTGAAAATCAAATGAAGGGTCGATATGCATGGCTTACTTAAGGGAAGAAGTCGCTAATTTTTTCGTGCATTACTTTTCTTCTCATGTTTATTTTAAGTTGAGAAAGTCATCTAGAAATGATATATTCCAAGGTATTGACAATGTTGTTTCTATTTTTAATTACCTGGCCTGGCAGCAAAGCAGAAATAAGGTGGATGATTGTAGACAAAGATTGGGATGTCGCACACACTTGTGTATTGATCATCTGCCTAGAAGTGCAACCATACACTAGGTACATTCATGTTTATTACAATATCTTACACGATTATATCAATGTTATTAGATTTGGTGGATTCTTATTGATCTATGGTTTGTAGGATATTTGACTTTGAAAAGGGTATGGGTATGGCAGACAATACAACTGCTGCATAATTTGCAAAATGGTTTAAAACCTATGTAGGTGTTATATTTTTATTTCTTTGTAAAATTGGATGATTCATCAAATATATAATTGTTCATATAGATTGTAACTATGTGAATGCATGTATTAAATACATCAAATAGAATTAATAATGATGAGCTTCTATGTAGTTGTGCTTGTTTTTTTTTATTCAGTAATAATTCGGATGCGAACTGCTATCCGACAGCATCCTTTCGGATGAGGTCGATAAGACCTGGGTCAGTGTATAGAGCAGAGATGGAAGCAATATGAGCAAGGTGTGCAACCTTATCTGCCACGCAATTGCCGTTACGAAGAATATGTGAAAACGAGACTTCGTAAAACCCCGAAAGTAGAGTGCTAACATTAGCCATAATAAGCTCAATTTCCCACGGACATTTGGTTTTAGCCTGTAAATAATTGATGATGGTCAGTGAATCTCCTTCAATTATAATTTTGGGTATTTTCATCTCGAGAGCCCTCTGAACGCCCGCTCTCAAAGCCAAGGCTTCGGACATCAAAGGGGATTGACGTCCAATCCGTTTACTTCCCATTGCTACTGAATTCCATGTGTTGTCTCGAATGATGTAACCTATCGAGCTTTGTCATTGGACGGAGGCGGAACCATCAGAATTTAATTTCAATTGCCCAGATGGCGGTTTTTTCCATTTTCCTTCTACCTAATACTCGCA
Source organism: Persicaria tinctoria (assembly GCA_037127255.1). NCBI lineage: Eukaryota > Viridiplantae > Streptophyta > Magnoliopsida > Caryophyllales > Polygonaceae > Persicaria > Persicaria tinctoria. The sequence continues at coordinate 67,536,719 of JBANSL010000003.1, forward strand.
TTTTCTTTAGGATTTTTTGCTTGTTGTTTTACTTTGTTGTTATCCTCTTCGCTGTGTTTTTCTGCTTTACTCCATTTTTTAATATATGAGTCGACAAGTTTTTCAAATCCTCTTGTATTTGGCACTTTTTGTTGTTGGAAAATTAGTTTATTACGAACAATCCAAATAGTCCACTAGTGAAATACCAGTTTCTGTTTTTGTTGTGTATCTAGTAGTTTGTCTAATTTTGTCATTAATGGCTCGATAATATGATATTGTCTGAGATTTCTATTTTCACTTTTGGTGATAAACTTGAACAACAGAGAGAGTATCTGCATTCAAACAATAGGTGAGTAGTGTCTTCTTCATGGTGATTGCACAAGGCACAATAAGGTGGCATTGCAATTCCTCTTCTTGCAAGACGGACGACCGTTGGGAGTCCATTATTGTCATTCTTAATTTTAGGTGGAACGTTTAAGTTCCAAATCCATGCATTATTGTCATTATTAAGCTCTATTGTTCTTGAATTAAGTTTATACTCACTAGTCGTCGTAAACCATCCTTTTCTGTCCGGCCACCAGTACATTAATTCTATCTTGTAGTTGATTTATTGGGAGGGGAATTTCAACTATCTGTTGCGCTATATCATTTGGCATTACCGTTCTAAATTTTTCTAAATTCCATGCCCCATTTCGAATGTATTGGTCAACAGTTTCTTCCCGGTTGACTTTTGTCGGGTCGAGACAAGCATTGTAAATGTTCTTAACTGGAGCTCACTTGTCTTGTCAGAACTTGATTGTTTTCCCGTCACCGACTGACCATGCTAGACCTTCATTAAATGGCTGAATGAGTTTTCTCAGTTGTGTCCATTGCCATGAGGCATTTCCCTTCTTCTCAAATTTAAGTATTGGCGTTGACTTTAGGTACTTGTGTTTGATGATTTTGACCCAACAATTATCTGGTTCAACAATTATTTGAGATAGTGAATCGGCTCTCCACTTCGATAATTGATTAGTTGTTTTACCAATGATTTCTTCAAAAGTGTTTGTATTTGCTCTACCATCAACAATCAGACACCCCAGATATTTATCCAGCTTAACGTGTTTTGATATACTTAAACACCCCTCAATAGTTGATATTCGCGACGCATGTACCCCTGGAGAACCTTGAAATGCAGATATGGTGTAGTTTACTTTCTGTCCTGACAGTTGACAGTAATCATCAACAATTTTCCTAACTTTTTCGCATGCTACCATGTTGCCTTTTGTGAAAATGATGATATCATCTACAAACGCCAGAAACGGGATTCTTGGTCCAGATGAACCAAACTTGAAACCAATGTTAGATTAGTTATTGGACTCTACTGTTAGTTTTTTGGCGAGCACTTCTGCACCAAGAATGAACAAAAACGGGGGCATGGGGTCGCCTTGTCTCAATCCTCTGGAAGGTTTAAAGACCTCTGTAGGTCCATTATTAACCAGTATAGAGAATGAAACAGTCGTTACACAATCCATGATTAAGTTTATAATATAGTCACTAAACCCAAATTTTCTTAATATTGCCTCTGTGAATGTCCAATCAACTCTATCATATGCTTTCTCCATATCTAGTTTAATAGCTAACCAACCTTTTGACCCTTTTCTTGATTTAAATGAATGAAAGATCTCATGTGCTATCAATATATTGTCTTAGATTGCTCTGTCAGATACAAATGCACCTTGAAATGGGTGAATTAACTTACCAATCACCTTCTTGAGTCTCTCTGTTAAAATTCTCGATATTATTTTATATATTGTTGAACACAAACTAATAGGCCTATAGTATGAAGTAGACCTGTCAAAACACAACACGACCCGACCGCCCGGAAAATTTTCGACCCGAACCCGGAAATTTTGACCCGGAAATTTTTTTCGACCCGAACCCGAAAAACCGGAAATTTTCCGGGTCATCTGGGTTTCGACCTGGTGACCCGATTGACCCGGTAATTTTGACCCGATTTTACCCGATTGACCCGGTGACCCGGTTGACCCGGTTGATTTTTAATTAAATATAATTAATTTTTTATATATATAATTAAAATTTATTGCAAAATTATCAAATCATGATTTTTTTAATTTAAAAAGGAAATAATTGACAAATCCGAAATCGACCCGAAATGACCCGAAACCCGGTCAAACCCGGGTTCTATTCAACCCGGAAATACCCGGGACCCGTTTTACCCGGGACCCGTTTTACCCGAGACCCGAAGTGACCCGACCCGAACCCGACCCGAATGACCCGTTCGACAGGTTTAGTCTGAAGTCTTCGATGGATTGTCATATTTTGGCAGGAGAGTGATGAATGTATGATTAATTTGTCGGAGTATTCTGCCTGAATGAAAAAAAAGCTTTGACAGCTTTGATGACATCATGACCGACAATGTCCCAGTAGGACTTATAAAACTCTGTTGTCATTCCATCTGGTCCCGGGGATTTGTTGAAACCTAAAGACCAGACCACGTTTTTTTATTTCACTATTAGATGGTTGTTGACTTAGCATCCTATTTTCTGCTTCCGTTATAGCATGTGGTATTAGCTCTAGGTATTTATTGAGAAGTGACATGTTAATTTGTTCTTTGGAGAATCTTTTCTCGAAGTCATTTTTAATTTCCTCTCTAATATTTTTCCCCCTATAATCTGTGTTCTAGAACTTGTCGTGATATTTCTTATAACGTTCCTATTTCGTCTCCCATAAGCTACTCTATGAAAGTAAGCTGTGTTGGAATCAGCGAGCTTGAGATGTTTTGATTTTTCTATCTGCCACCAATATTCTTTTTGGAATTTTAATAGTTGCTCTTTTTTCCTCATGAGTTGTTTTTCGACTAAATAATCTTTACACGTTCTGGATATAATATTTGATTGGATATTAATCAGTTCTTTTTCCACAATTTGTATTTGACGAAAGACATTCCCAAAGGAATTTTTGTTCCACACTTTAGCTTTGCCTTTCAGAAATTTTGTTTTGTACATTAATCTATACATAGCTGAGCCTATACACCTAACTCTCCATGCTTGTTTGACAACGTTCCTGAAGTCCTTTCTTTGTAACCACATGTTTTCGAACTTAAACGGTGGAGGCGAGAGATCTCTCCCAGAAGTTAGGCAAACAAAGATGGGACAATGATCAGACTCTGTAAAGGCTCCGTTAAATGTTGCTAGATCAGGGAAGGTTTCAAGAAACTCGTGTTGAACCAATACTCGATCTAGTTTCTCCCATATATTATCCTCCCCTTTTTTTTTTTTTCCTCCAAGTAAATTTGTTGCCCCAGGATGGGATCTCAAGCAGAGAGCATTGATTTTTCAATTCATTTATTCTAAGATATCTCGTTTGACTATTCACTACTCCCCCAAGTTTTTCATTGCTACTACTAATTTCATTCATATCTCTAATTACTAAGCATGGCAACGGTTCACTCATGATAATATTCGAGAATTCATTCCAAAAGATATCTTTGTCAGACTCGTGAGGGAGTGGATAGACAAAAAATATTATTCATGTGAAGTTTTTATCTAAGCAAGAGTATTTAACCCGAATTACTCTTGGTAGTACTACATCTACCTCAATTGATTCATTTTGAAGAGCGTTCTCAATCCAAAGGAGTCCTATTCCTCCCGTTCTATCATCCCCTATAGACCAGATAGCATTATTGTATCCACTCGATTTCCAATTCTTTTCCTGAGGAATTTTGTTTGTTCTAATCTCTGCTATTGACATTAGCGATATGTGCTCATTTATTCGCATGGCTTTAAGGTCTGCCCAAATATTCGACTTTCCTATATCTCTAATATTCCAGAAACACGCTTTCATTATTTGATTACCCGTTCCATCATAAGCGGAGGGTGCAGTGCTTCTGACAGAGATAGATTATTCACTTTTATGTGCGTTGTTAGAGGTTTATTTTCTAGAAGTTCTATTCTCATTTTCTTGTATTTACCATGGCTTTGTTCTATAATCGAATAAATCATGTGTGTCATGGCCTTTCCTGATGTTTCTCTTTTAAATTTAGTCCAAACGAATTTTCCTACAAGTCTGTTCACTTTTGAGTTGTAGGTGGTGATAATTGATCGACAATACCACATGACACCATAAGGAAGGAAATTATACAATTTACACCAGCCAACCCATTCGTGAATCACCATTAATACAACTAATAGTTCCTTCTTACAAATATTTGCATATCCAATGTCAGAGACATCCTTAATTGTCTTTATATCCCAAATGCTCATAACGTTACTTCCTAACAAAGGGTGCTTAGACATACATTTCTTCCTAAACCAATTCACCAAATCCATAGTCTTAGTAGCATAGTTATCAGTCCATACATATCTCAACAAAAGGCTTACTGGAATAATAAAGTCAACAATAGGCAATTGGTAGTCAAGCCCCCTAAATAACCAACAGATGGCCACATGAGGGGCATTTCTCCACCAAAGTATGGTAGTTGATAGACTTTTCACCCAAAATGGTAAGTGTATATGGTAGCCATGATCAACCGATGGCCAATTAGAGCAGGCAACCACACAAAACTCCTTGACAGTAGATAAGCAATTATAATAAGGAGTGTTCATTGATTTGCACACACAAAGGGCACTTGCTAAACATCTTACTGTTAGAATATACTCATAAATAATAATCTCTTTATAGCTATAAGCAAATAAGTAACCATTATACCTATGATTTTCCCTGTCGACTGTTTTCCTCTTGCACCTTTTCTCAGCATGTGTCGATTGCTTTCTCTTTTCACCACCATGGTAGTGTTCCAACTTCACATGCTGAACATTGTCCATTGATTTCTTTGAGCCTTTTCGGGAGGTAGTCTTAGGGATCTTTGATTCACCATACATCCTTAGCCATTTAATATTACACATATATGCTACACTATTACTAAAAAGGAATAGACAAAAATTACACCTGCTACCATATCTAGTTTTGCCAAAGGATAAATTCTTCCAGTAGGCCGCTTTCCTATAACATTTTTTCGCCATACCCTTCCGCTAGGATAGAACAACACAAGATTTTCCTGGGCCGTTCATACACCACCTGAGTTCACATTTGGAGAGCTTTTGCTTCCTTGCCAGGCTCAACTGATAGAACACCAAGAGAGGCGAATCAGGAGCGACATGGGGAGTACTCGGAGGGAAATTATCCCGTTTTGGCTTGGCTTTATGATCCAAGGATGCATTATAACCCTTTGTGAAATGCAGAACAACCACAACAAAAACCATTGTTGCCAGACCCTTAATAACATCATCAGGGTTTGTAAACAGTAGCAATAACACACATAAAGTTTTCTGCCACATCTTTATCCACATTGATATCAAGACCAATGGCCACTCGAAAAACATTAATAGGCCGCTTTGAAAAATGATTGTATGCCAAATTAAACAGAACTTTGATTTCACTTTGAAGTTTCTTTTCAGTTTCATTTATGTACTAATGATTCCTTTACCAAACTTTCTTTCACAACTTTTTCTTACTTCAGCATCACTGGAGAACGAGGACTCCTCAGCCTCTTTGTTATCAATCAAATATTGTTTTCCCTTCCGGGAGGTCTCCACAATAACCCATCGCAAAACGAACCAGTTAAATATAATATTGGAAGACAAAGGCACATCCGATGTAAATTTCCACATATACCTGACCCAATTCCGGAAAACCTTGGCTATAAATGGCATGCTAAGGAGTGACTTCCCATTGCTAGATCTCGATTTCTTCTTCTTTTTTCCATCATCGGAGTAGGGATACCCCTCAGGGAGTTTATAGCCCTCCGGCTGTGTCAAACCTTTACGGGGGATACTCAATTGGGAGACAGGATCATCTGTTCCCGTTGATTTTTTCTTTTTGTCAGTCTCAGATGGAGCCATTAGAAACACAGATAAGCAGATATGATTAGTCATGTAATATATTATCAAGGGGAAGTAAAGGAAAGAGAGAGGGGAGGAGGAGAAGAAGAACCGATCCTCACCTCCGCTCCAACAAGGAGGGTAAGGAAAGTAGAGAGAAAGTGTGCGAACCACCACAGAGAAGGGATCAGGCCGTCGGGAAGGAAACAAGATGCAGAGAGGAAGCGCATCCACCCCGAGAAGGCTGTTTAGAAAAGCGCCGATACCCATCAGAGATACCGCATAAGGCCAGGCCGTACACCACGGATTTGGCCGTGGCGGAGGCCGATTTGACGGTGGCACAACCCTTGTCTTCAAATACGCCGTCAGAGATGCAAATCTGGTTCCCAATCCTAAGAAATTAGCATACAGGATTGGCGAAGAGGAAAACTCTCAAAACACATCAACAAATTGTTTGATCGAACGCTTGCCAACACAAGATCCACGAAGGAATCTGGCAACAAGATCTCGCTCGTGCTAGGGCCATCATCGACCCCGGACCACAGGTACAGGGTTTCAGAGGGGTGTTGATGAGGATTCGATTTCTCGAAACCTAGATTACTTTGTTTTGGTTTGTACAAGGGAATTGTTTCATACTTTTGGTTTTCCTTTGAAGAAGACTTCTTCAAAAGAAGGCACTCTTTGGGCTTTTTCCAGGCGCGTGGAGCACATTCTCCACAAAGGGTCGGAGTCATTTTTTTGCTTATGTAGTTGTGCTTGTGGTCTAATAATTATAATTGTATTAATTTTTGTTAATAAAAAACCAAAATATCAAATATAGTTGTGAAGAAAATGCATATGGGTCACTTTTATTTCAAAGGGGATGTTAGATGCAATGAAAATAATGTAAGGAAAACAAAAGAAAAGCGGAAAAGTTGTTACTAATAAAGGTAGGAAGTGAAAAAAAATATAAAAGAGAAAAAAAATACTTGTTAAGTCTTGCTTTTGTGGGTAGACCATCAATAACAATCTTCCATATAAAATTCTTTATTCTGGGTGGAATCCTAAGATTCCAAATCCAAGAGTAGTTCTAATATAGGGTGAGATATGGTTTATTAGTTTGTCTGTGGATTTGGTTGTGAAGAGACCATTTTTGTTTGGTTTCCATATATATTAATTAATTAATCATATGTATTCCACTCCATAATTCTTATGTTTGAGATCCGCTGGACGATATCGGTTGGGAATAATTGTTGTAGTATGCTAGTATTCCATTGTTAAGTTTTTGTTCATTTAAGAGATCGGAAACGCATATAGGTTGGGTTCATTTCTTGAAAATCATTCAGAGTAATGTCAAGCCAGGGGTCTTTATAGGCGTTTATAGATTTGCCATCTCCAATGACCCAATGCATGCTTTGTTGTAACTGGTCTCGAAGATTTAGAAGTCTTCCAAATTGTCATGAGATTTTATGCTGGTATCTTTTTGATATTTTTTCATTTTGTAAGTATTTTTCTTCCACTGCTCTTAAGACTTGAATATGCATCTGTTGAGCCAATGATCTAGCCATGGTTGGAGCAATATTAATTGATACATGAAGGGAACTTTTGCTATAGTTGATTGGTTAAAATACCTAAAATTAAGGCAAGAATGAAATAAAACCTTTTTGTTTTAAGATAGTATATAGATATAGATATAGACATAGATTAATATTTTTTTAGAAACATAAAGCACAATTATTAAACACAAAGTATATATGACATAGATTAATGTCGGTTAATTATTATTATTATTATTATTATTACTATTACTATTTCTATTATTGTTATTATGAAATATATTAAAAAAATATTAATAACCAATAACTATAACGACATTAATTTTTGTTGATAAAAAACCAAAATATTAAATATAGTTGTGAATAAAATGTTCATGGGTCCATTTTTTTCAAAAAGGGATTTATGTTTAGGTGAAAATTGAAAAATAATGGAAGGAAAAAAAATAAAAGGGAAAAATTGTTATTGAGAAAGGAAGAAAGTGAAAAAAATAAAAGAGAAAAATTATGATTGGTTAAAATACCTAAAATTAAGGTAGGAATGACATGTCAACAAAAATTTTCTATTTTAAGATATTATATAGATTATATAGATAGATTATGTAGATAGATTATGTTAATATCTTTATAAAATTTTGTGTTAAAAAAACATTTATGATGAAAATGATGTATTTTAGGATAACATAATATAATTATGTATTTTTAATTAAAATTGATAAACATATAGGAATATTATTATATACTCCCTCCGATTTTTAATATAAGGCATTTGACTTTTATGCACATAGTTTAAGGAGCTAAAAACTATATAAAATATTAAAAATTTAATTAAATTTTTGTACATTATATGTAGTAATACTTATTATTAATAAGTATAATAATGTAAAAAAAATTAATTAAGAAAATCAATATTTTATATAGTTTTCTGCTCCTTAAACTACGTGCATAAAAGTCAAATACCTTATATTAAAAATCGGAGGGAGTATTATCTAGTAGAAATATAGTTTTTTTATTTTTTAAAAATATATATTTAGTTTAAAAATGGGGAAAAAATGATACATAACCTAATATCCGTATGTTATAGTGGGCTATATATCTTATACGGGTCTCCGGCTCCGCTCCAAAGATAAATAAATAGCAGCCGGGGTTTCAACTTTAATCTACCTCTCTCTCACCTCAATACTCCCTGTTTAATTTCGACCCCTTCTCTCCCACTCTTTCTCTCTCACAAAATCCACAAGCAGCAGCCGATAAAATGTCGAGGCATGGAGAACACAACTATTCAAATCCACAACATACCAAGAGTGGGGAATCAGACGGCCCAGATCGTTCCCCGGATAATTCCCCTAATGATCACCTCAGTACCGCCTCTTCCTCTTGCTTACGCATCCACCTCAAGGTACCTCTGCAATCATCCTCTTTCTACTGTACCTTCCTAGCTAGAATCATACCTTGGTACATCTTTCTTCTTCTATTCCCCTGCAGATCGACTACGGCCGATCAAATGTTTAATTTTATTCTTTTTTTCCAACCAAAATAAAAATAAAAATGATGTCTGCTTATACTCGTACTATTTAATGATCGAGAACACAAAAAGATACAGACAGCTATATCATGGGGCCATGCTCCCCCTACTCCATTAATTGCTTCTTTAATTTCAACTCGTTTTTTAGTGACTGCCACTTGAATTTAGCAGTCAGCTCTAGCTCTAGCTAATGAGTAGTGTCAATTGTTTACCGGTTTTGACAAGTAAACGATGTCGTTGTCCTCTTCATTAATTCCAAATTAACCTTATTCAATGGAGTTCGCAGCTGCTTCAAATCGAATCGAATATTCACACACACATATATATATATATATATATATATATATATATATATAATAAATTCAATTGAATATATTAAATTTAATTTGCAGTTCATCGACGTGTGCTACCGAATACACGTGGACAGCAGAAGCAAACGACAGGGGGGGCAGTCGGGGAGGACGATACTACAGAGCGTCTCGGGGACGGCATCGCCAGGGGAAATCCTGGCCGTTCTAGGGCCGTCGGGGAGCGGCAAATCAACGCTCCTCAACGCGCTCGCAGGACGCCTTCATGGACACGCCCTCACCGGATCCGTTCTTGCAAACGGCAAGAAGCTGACCAGGTCCGTTATGAGGCGGACGGGGTTCGTGGCGCAGGACGACGTGCTTTACCCTCACCTCACCGTGCAGGAGACGCTTGTCTTCTGCGCACTCCTCCGGCTGCCGAACACAGTCACAAAGACGGAGAAGGTGGTGGCGGCGGAGGCGGTGATGTCGCAGCTGGGATTGTCTAAGTGCGGCAACACCATAATAGGGAACGCCTTCATCAGAGGTGTCTCCGGTGGGGAAAGGAAGCGGGTCAGCATAGCTCACGAAATGCTGGTTAGCATTTATTTTTCCCCACCATTTAGTATTATTTTCTTATCTTTCCAGTTCCACCCAAAAATAAATCTATATCTATTTATCTATATTAATTTCTTATCTTTATCCCTGACTACCTTTTACTTTATAAAATAAAGATGTGACTATTATTTTATGTCCCTCTCCTTTTTTCTTGGTGTGTATCAATTGATGTCTTTTTCCATGTTACAAAATATCGTTTCAATGTGGAAAATAATTTGTTGGTGCGGCGTTGTGGGGATCCCGGTGGAACAGATAATTTTTTGGAATGTTTGAAAGGTAATTTTTTAAAGAAAGGAGTACTTGGTTTTAAAAATTATATATCTTTTACAAATTACATATTTTAAAAAAAAAATTAATAATTTGTTAAATTAGTTTTTAGAATAATTTCTCACTTTTTACTTTTTGATATTTTACAATTAAAAAAATGTAGTCAAGTGTTGCTAATTTACCCTGGTAAAGATGATATATAAGTATAACTAAGTAATAAGTATGAGTTCGATTTCGTAACAAACAAAAAGACAGTATGAAAAAAAAGACAAATTAATACAATGAATGGTACGGAGCATATAAGATTTTGAACGTGTATTTTTCGCATAGTGGGGTACATTTTGATTTGTGCAGTACTGCTGGTCTAATTCCTCTAAAAAATTCAATGCATTCATGTTTATTTTCCGGTGGATCCTTTGGAATTTTTTTTTCAAAATATTCATTAAAAAATAAAAACTTACGAATAAATTCACACATTTAAACTATTTATACAAATATTCAAAATTTGCAGATACGTCAGAAAAACGTGATATGAGACCGCGTTTTATGTGTTAATTAAATACTTTTTATTTCTTAATTTAATAAAAATCAAAAAAATATATATATTGACGTAAAACGCGGCTTCCTTTCAACAACAACAAAAAAAAAAAAAAAAAGGGACTGCAAAAAGGCGTCTTCTTCCTCAGCCCTTCGGATGCCCGTCCACCCCACCGCCGACCACCACCGCTTCCCCCAGCACGCCCGCCCGCTCACCCAACACCGGCCGCCACCACCGCCATCGGCGCCCCGCCTGCAACTCCACCACCTTGAGCGACAACCTATTGCTCCCCGACCTCCTCCCTGCTCTCGGACCTCCGGCCTTCTTCCAAGCCATCAACTGGCTGAAATCGATACTCCGGCCTCCTCTCTCCTCCTTGCCACCAGCGACCTGCGGCCTCCAACCTCCTACCTGCTCGAAATCGGACTCCATTCTTCTTCCCAAGCCGTTAACTCCCCGAAATCGGGACTCCGGCCTCCTCTCTCCTACTTTCAACAAGCGACCTCCGGTCCTCCCTGCTCGAAATTGGACCTCGGGCCTTCTTCCCAAGTCGTCGATGGCTCCAACTCGGACCTTCGACCTCCTTGCTCGATCGAAATCGGACCTCCATCGTGTCTGGACTCCTCCGCCTCCGTCGTCCAAATCCTAGGGCAATTCGTCCCCAAATCGCTCCAATTTCCAAAGTGTCCGGCCGGCCGTCGTGTCTGCCCTCTCCGTCCAAATCCCAGGGCAATTCGTCCCCAAATCGGACCTCCATCGTGTCTGCCCTCTCCGTCGAGTGTCCGGCCGGCCGGGCTTCGAGGTTCTTCTTTTTTTTTTTTTTTCAATTTCCAAGTTACGTTAATATATATTTTTTATTTTTTTTTTAAATTCAGAAATAAAAAATATTCAATTAACACCAAAAACGCGGTCTCAGACCGCGTTTTTCTGACGTATCTGCAAATTTTGAATATTTGTGTAAATAGTTTAAATGTGTGAATTTATTCGTAAATTTTTATTTTTTAATGAATATTTCGAAAAAAAATTCCCTACTTTGACTATTATTTATATTGAAAAGGTTTATTTTTTAAGAAAAACTAGTCCTCCAATAAAAACAATTTATTTATTATTCATGTATATTTTTTTATAATGATAAAAAAATATATAAAAATATTATATTTTCAATTAAATATTTTTAACAATTTCATACTTATTAATATATTTTTATATTCTAAAGAATTGTATAAATAGTAAACGAAATGTTTCGCCAAACAGAGGGTATATATTTTCCTTGATCAATACAGAGCAATTTATAGGGTAAATTACCTAAAATCATTCATTAAATATTGATTTTTTCACTTAAATAATTTGATATTACAAAAAACCACTAGTTAAATATAATTTGTTAACAAATCACCACATAAGTAAAAGCATCTATCTAAACATCAATAAAAATGACTAATTAACTTACCCCCAATTTTTAATAAAAATTTCTTTTCATAACCATTAAACGCCTCAGACTTGTAATTAGTAAAAATAAAAAATAAAATTATACCACCGTTATAATTTATAATTCATACACCAATAAGACATTGAATTTGCAAATTTATAATTCATACACCATATAAATTCGCATTTTCAATCCCTAAAAAAAAAATTGGTCATTTACAATATTTTTTTCAAAAAATCTTGACAAAATTTTATCATGTGTGGTGATTTGTTAACAAAGTATATTTATTGGGTGGTTTTGTGTAATTTCTAATTTAACGGGTGTTTAAATAAAAACTTGATATTTAGTGGGTGGTTTTGTTGTACTTTACCCTATTTTATAATAATTAGTTTAAAGTAATTAAATATTTAATTGGCATTTCCGTTGTAAAATTAGCTTATCTATCGCTCTTTTTGTGGTTAAACCTTGTCCAATCAACAATCACATTCTTTTTCGTTAATTTCTTTGGAATAATAACTAATCAATAGTCTATTTTTATTTCCAAATATTCAAGTGTGTTTATATCCTAAGGTTAGACAAATAAATATAATATATATATATTCAAAATCATTTAGGTATCTTTGGCCTTATCCGTTAAGATACACTCCTGCTACGTAAAAATATTAACTGTGAGATTAGAAAAATAGAAAGTGACATAATGTTTTTTTGGACATAAAAAGAATGTTCCTATGAGAAGACATGAGAGTTAAAAGGTGAAGTATGTTTTTGGTAGAATAAGAAATAGTTAACCCTGTGTCATTGTCTGGCCACAAACATCTGATCAAAGCCATTATACAACTGCCGAAATGACAAATTGTTAAGGTCATTAGTAACATGGTGCAAAACACCACCATAAACTACCTAATTTTGGTTGAACAAGTTGGTAACTACATTGGCTTGTGGAGTTAACAGAAGAAAGTACGTGTATTATATGAGACGATTAATCATCGTAGATAGATAGATAAATTGGATTGGGGTCCAAGTCAAATTATCTATAATAAGTTTCATCCATATACGATTTTATATATAGGATGATTATTATATATAGTTTTATCTATAATAGGTTTTAGAAAAGATAGGTTTTATCAATCTATATCTAAGTTTATCTATAAGAGGTTCTACCTATAGGGATTTCTCTATTATAAATAGAGGGCGCTCGTTTATCCATATCAATCCACCACAATAATAAGAAATCATAGCTACCGATAGAAAGGTTTTTCTCTATAAGAGGTTCTATGTTGTTCTTTCCAGAACACGAAAAAACATTTGTATTATATTATTCTTTTATCCTCCTTCTCTTTAACACTATTCACTCGCGGGAAATTCACAATAATTGGTATCAGAGCGTCAACGATAGCATTCGATGAAAAATTACAGGTTCCCTATTTTGATGGCACTAAAAATTTCGATCTTTGGAAATGGTGAGTGAAGGATCTCTTAACAAGGTAGGGGATGTTGAAGTGGTCGAAAGAGACAAAACTTGTTTCGTTAAAAGATCATGAATGAGAGAAAATACAAGATAAGGCATCATCGGGTATACGACTTTGTCAGGTAGATAAAGTGATATACCCCGTGATTGACATTGAGTCTTTGAAGAATATTCGGGTTCAATCGAAAAAGAGGTATATGTCAAAGTCTTTGTTCAACAAGTTGTATCTGCTGAAAAGATTGTCAAGATGGAAGATGGTGGAGGGTACCAGACTGGTGAGGCATGCCACTAAGAGGAAGTTCAATGAGCGCTACATGGACTTGATCGACATAACTTGATGAGATTCAAGAGAGGAGCCCTATGGAATGGAGAACAAGAAGACCTAGGGCAGACAAGATCATCGATATATTTTTCTGTTCGTTGTTATAGATAGATTATATTACAAAAAGAAAGATAGCATTAAGAAATTCTATGAGAAGTAGGAGCGACCACAAGATTTTTGAGAGAAGGGTACGTGAAGTTCTAGCTAACTTATCTCGGAGAATACTTTTTCAGGTATATAACATTAAGAATTTTTTTATGAAAATATTGAAAGAAAGATATAAGTTGTTTGTTAACCATGAAGGTCCATGATATTTTTAAATAAATAAATAAATACAAGGAAGAATATTTGATTTAAAATATTAAAAGAAAAACTATAAAATTTGACATAAATATATCATTTTTAATGAAAAAAAAGTCATCTAAATAAAGGTTATATTGCAAAAAAAAAAAGAGTAAGCATTAAAGTTTGAACTCCTGATTTCTTATATTGATTACTCACTATTTACCACAAGTTACTAGACATAATTATATGGTACGGTGCAGGTAAATCCAAGCCTGTTGATATTGGATGAACCGACATCGGGGTTAGACTCAACGGCGGCGTGGAGGCTAACGGAGACACTAGCAGAAGTGGCAAAGAAGGGAGGGAAAACGGTGGTGGCGTCAATGCATCAGCCATCAAGCAGGGTGTACCAGATTTTCGATGGGGTGTTGTTGCTGAGCGAAGGGAGGTCGCTCTACTTTGGAAAGGCAAACCATGCCATGAGCTACTTCCTCTCCCTTGGCTTTTCCCCATCTTTCCCCATGAATCCAGCTGATTTCCTCCTCGATCTCGCTAACGGTACCCCCATCTCTCTCATCTTTTTTTTTTATGTAGCAGGAAAGTAATTCGCTTAATCTAGATATACCTAGACAAAAAGAGAGAGATGCCAAATTAGTAGATAGACTAATTATCATGTACAACAGAAGCAAATACAGAAATAAATAACAGAATTGAAATGACAAAGGAAATAAATTAATATAACATTCATGCATGGCAAACAACCGGTTCAAAAAAGAAAAGAGAAATAGGATGACAGACTACTCAGCAACAATCAAATTTGTGTTATTCATTGTTGACTTTAATTTGTGTTATTCATTGTTGTTAGCTTAAAAGCATTTCTAAGTTTCTAACCATTTCTCTAAAATAAAAAATACTAAAAGAAAGAGATAAATCTCAATGTTTCTTACTCTAACAAATTTTCTATTTTACAAACTTATGCATTTATTATATATTCTACATACTCTATTTAAAACAAATGTAGTTTTTTTTTGTTATAACTCTTGTTCAAGTTATAAATCAAATTGTAACAACTACTTAATTGAACATGCACACAATCACACTAAGCAAACAGGGTAGCAAATTCAATTTCTTTTGCCTCCACCAACTATTTTCAAACGACCAACAACAAATTTGAGACTGGAGCATTTTTTTTTAATTTAATAGATTAGATATAGATTTATATTTAATAGTTAGACATAAATTTAAAAACTGAATGTTTTGAATTAAACCAATTGCATTGATTAGAAAATGTAGAATATATTGAGGAAAAAATCTATTATAGTTTGATTGATTAAAAATTTAGTATATTAAAGTATTTTGAATTGAACCAATTGATTAGAAAATGTGAAATATCTTAAAAATAATTATACATTAGTGAAAAGAAGATGATAAAGGAAGGGCTAACACATATACACAAAGTTTTATGCTTTAAAATATATATAGATATAGATATATAATCTATTTTACTATTAAAAATATTCAAAAGATTCAAATATTCTTGCCCCAAATTAAAACCCCACCACCCAACCTCTTTTTTTTTTTTTTTTTTAAGCAAGATAAAGATTCGGTTCCCTAGACAAGCCTAAGGAAATCGAGAGACCGGACAAGCCGGTATAACAGAAGCAAAAGGCAGAAAAAAAAATTACAGAAGCAAATGAAAGAAAGAAAATTCCAAAGAAAAGGTACAAGCCATTTTACACTAAAAATCACCACCCGACCTCTCTCTCATCAGCGTCCTGCTACCATCTTTGTAAATTTCTTGTAATATGTCTTGAATATGTAATGAGCTTATTATGATCCGTTTTGGGTTTATGATCCGTTTTGGGTTTAGACCACACACTTCAACCCAGCCCATCTTAGGCCTAAGTTTCTACTAAGCACAAGCCCATCTCCCAAAAGGCCCATCGCATGGCCATCAGGTGGGTTGTTGTCAAAGGGGGATCGAACCCCTGACCTTTGGCATATCATCCCATCTTAGGAAGATATGTCAACCATTTGTGCACAGATGGGCCTGTGTTGGGCACGGGCTTGGGCCTCTGCTGGGCAGGATTGGAGTGTGTGGTTCACAGACCTAATGCGAGGCCTGAGATGGGTAGATCTGAGCTGGGCCAAACTCGCATCATATTATTCCGCTAGAATATGATCACAAACACCAGCTTGATGTGTGATTTCCTGACTTAGGAGCGTCATATTACATACGTCCTATGAGAGAGTTGTTTACAACATATAGTTGTGCAGATGGGGGTAATGTTTCTATGGGAAATGATTTTATCTGCAAGATTGTTAGGATCAGCTCAGTTAGGCTTCAGACACATGATGAGAAGTTTCACACATTGGAGGAAGTCAGACATGTACCACTTATGATGAAGAATTTGATATTCTTAAATATGTTAGACAACAAGGGTTTCAGTTTCAAAGGTAAAGGTGGAAGTTTACGTATTCTTAAAGGTTCTGATGTGATCTTGAAGAGAGTCAAGTATGGAACTTTGTATGCCTTACAAGATAAGATAAGATTTTCAAACGACGAAGTTGAGAGTGCGGACTACATCTCTGTTGCCCCAACTCCCTATATTATAAAAATATTATATTTGTAAATTAATATTATTTTTTCAAAAAAAATTGTTTAACTTATATATAGTTATTATAACATATTTGAAAGAAAAAAAATCTTTAAAAAAATTACCTTATAATTTTTTTGGGTAATTTTTTTGATAAATTATATTGTAAAATAACATATTTTTACAACATCCTACGTCTTTTTTTTAGGCAAAAAGGGGACAGAAGTCCCAACAGGGGATGCCACCCTAATCATCCCTCCGGATGATGTTACAGAATTCCCTATTAAAAGGGAGATTAGAAATAGTACAAATGTCAGTAGACTTAGCTATGAAATCTGCAGCTACATTTGCTTCTCGGAAACAATGTCTGAACTCGATTGATTCAAACTTCGACTTCATTCTTCTTATGAATTCCACCCGTCGTAGTATTTCCCATCTAGTTTTGGAGCTATCTTTAAGACTTTTGATGACTTCTAAGCAGTCTCCTTCAATTACGATTCTTCTTAGACCTTTGGCTAGAGCTAATTCGACACCTGCGCAGAAAGCATCAACCTCTGTTTGAATGGCTGAACCACTAGTAATCTGTTGTTGGAAAATATCCAAAACACATCCTGCACTATCCCTAAGGATCCCTCCCACCTGGCAAAAGTCAGTGGGCTTAGTCGAGCCATCTACGCTGGTTTTGTAGGTGGCCCTAGGTGACTTCTTCCAGCCAACATTTCTCCTGTTTCTCGTCCGGTTGGGGCGATTCTCTGTATCCTATTTTGTGGACATCTGCCAATCTCTATATTGAATAAGCGATCTATAGGCTACCTGAGAGGACGATTCCGGATACTTGTTATTGAAAATCATATTATTTCTGGTTTCCCAAGTATTCTGCCCAAGTGTTTCTTTTTAATTATTACAATATGTAGGCAACATTGGTGAAAAGCACTACATCTAGAAATCAACAAAGACTAAAGCTTTGTTAAAAATTACT
Source organism: Persicaria tinctoria (assembly GCA_037127255.1). Classification (NCBI taxonomy): domain Eukaryota; kingdom Viridiplantae; phylum Streptophyta; class Magnoliopsida; order Caryophyllales; family Polygonaceae; genus Persicaria; species Persicaria tinctoria. The sequence continues at coordinate 67,554,427 of JBANSL010000003.1, forward strand.
TACCACCCTCTACGAGGTAAGATAATTTGTTAATATTTTGTCAAATATGTTATAATATCTATGTATAAACTAAATATAATTTTTAAAATTTTTTAATATTAATTATAAAGTACAGATATAGTTTTGAAATAGAGTGTTGAGGTAGAAGATTTGGGGGCAAAAATCAATCAATATAGGAACGAAAAATACTACTTGATGATTTAGAGAGGTGGGTGATACATACAGGATTGGAAAAGGAACACAATCATTTCTGTTTCATTTCATTCAGAAAATAATGTAACTTGGTCAAAATAAAATCTAGATCAATACTCCCTCGGTTCACAAATATAAGTCGTTTGACTTTTGGACACGTTTTTTAAGGAGGTAGAAACTATATAAAATATTAACTTTTTTATTATTTTTGAAAAATAATATTATACTTATTAATATTAAGTATAATATTATTTAAAATTTTTAATAAAAAGTTAATATTTTATATAGTTTTTAGATCCTTAAAAAAGTGATAGAAAGTCAAACGACTTATGAATAGTGGGAGTAGTTTAATATATATACATGCCATTCAAAACCAGATTTGTGGTAGATGCAATGCCAAGGGCCAGAGGTGAGGAGTTTTGCAGATTTTACCTTTGCGGAAACTGAGAATAAGGACATGTTTGATACAAAGTTATTGGAGCTTTTTACAGAGTTGTTACAAAGCTTTTCGATGTTTTGAAAAAATAATTTTACAAAATTCTATGTAATTTGTCATGTAAACAAGAATTTACTCTTTTAATCTATCTATAAAGGTTAAAGTTTCATTCAAATCTTAATTTTAAGCTAGATTATAATTTTAAATTAGATTAATCTCTGATGCATCAAACAATCCCAAGTAAACGTGACTAGCGAATACATCCCCTTTAATGCCTAGCAATTAATAAAGCCCGAAACATAGGAAATTATTTGATATGTTGAACTAAATAGATAAAATGAAAATTCTTACATAAAACACCACCCGTATAATAATCACCAAAATTACAACTCACATACTATATTAATAAGAATTTGCAATGATCAAAATAAACCTCATACAAAAAAAAATTGAGAAAAGGTCACCAAATACCAACCTTTATAGCATATGGTTACAAATTGATGAGACATACACACACTACTAAGGGTGTACGGGTTGGCTTGTGTGCTAGGGTACCAGCGCATGTGTGCCCGTACACACAACTCTTAGTCATCGGTTCGAGTTGGACTTTGATATGGTATCAGAGCGGTTAGCGGTTAGCTTAACGACCCGTCTTTCGATCCTGATCTGGGTTACCAGTGTTCTAAGTGTCAACTAGATGGTCATTCCTAGTTGCACTTGCGGGGGCATGTTGAGATGTAAATGAGACCAAAAAGTGTCCCACATCGCAAAGTTGAACATATCAAGCCTAGTATATGAGTCGGTCCTTCTATTGCCAATTGGTTTTAGAATGTAACCTCGCTCGGCTTCTGTGCTAGGCTACTAGCACATGTGCACCCGTGCACACGACCCCCATTCATCGGTCCGAGTCGGACTTTGATATGGTATCAGAGCGGTTAGCCTAACGACCCGTCTTTCGATCCTGGTCTGGGTTACCCAGTTGTCTAAGTCTCAACTAGATTGTCATTCCTAGTTGGACTTGCGGGGGCGTGCTGAGATGTGAATGAGACCAAAAGTGTCCCACATCGGAAAGTTGAACATAACAAGTCTTAGTATATGAGTGGGTGGGATACTCTTTCTATTGTTAATTGGTTTTAGAATGGAACCCCACTGGGCTTGTGTGTTAGGCTACTAGCGCATGTCTGCTCGTACACACGACCCCCAGGCATCGGTCTGAGTCGGACTTTGATGTGGTATTAAAACGGTTAGCCTAACGGCCCGTATTTTGATCCTGGTCTGGGTTACCAGTGGTCCAAGTGTCAACTAGATGGTCATTCCTAGTTGCACTTGCGGGGGCGTGTTGAGATGTGAATGAGACCAAAAGTCTCCCACGTCGCAAAGTTGAACATATCAAGCCTAGTATATGAGTCGATGGGCTACTCCTTCTATTGCTAATTGGTTTTAGAATGGAACCCCACTAGGCTTGTGTGCTAGGCTACTAGCGCATGTGCGCCCGTGCATGCACGACCCCCAGTCATCGGTCTGAGTCGGACTTTGATTCTCTGGGAGAGGATGGGAAGGGTGGGAGAGATGGTGATTTTTTTTTTGGGAATTGTGTCGGTGTGTTTGGGGCGGGATGGCGGGGATGGGAGAGATGGAGGTTGAGGGGATGGAGGAGGTGGAAGAGCACCATTTTTTCCCACCTTGGATTTGAGGGTGGAGGGGATGGGGAAATATTTCCACCCCTTATGGACGTTTATTGCCCTCGCAAGACCCGATCGCCCATTGGCCTGATTCTCGACGACTTTAGCCGGAAGCACAGAAGCAGGAGACCATGATGGTTGCCCCTTCCTCACCTTCTCCGATCAACCTCAATCTCCACCGCCGGCGGAGACGATGACAGTTGCCGTGCCTTGATGCTGCAGTGCCAGATTCAACCATCAATGGGGAAGGTAAAGATGGGAGGGATGAACAGAGGGAGTAGCGATCACCGCTTCAAAAATCCGGATCAGAATTAAAGAAGGAGTTATACCTAGAGTCTCATCAATGGAGTCTCCCCCTTCCCCAATTTTCACAATCGAAGATTATACCCATCAATGGAGTCTAACGAAAAATATTGATTCGATTTCGTTTCTAAACCCCCATTTCCTCCCCAATTCGACTTCGTCCTCCCCAATTCCTCCTTCAACTCCATCGCTGTCGGCGGAGAGTCCTCGTTCTTGACGGAGACATTGTAGGAGGAGTGGGCGGCGGTGAAGACGTTGCGGACGATGACGACACAATAGAGGATGGCGGGGATATTGTATACTGAATTCAGAATTTACAGATTTGCAAATCCTCATTGAACAGGTGAAAATGGAGGAGGACAATGCACAATAGAGAAGAAGGATATTTTTTTTTAATTTTTGCTATGTGAATGAAATTGTGAAAGAATGTCGAGAGTATATAAGTCTTTTTACTATATTATACTCCCTTCGATTGGAAATATAAGGCATTGGGATTTTGTGCACGTAGTTTAAGGAGCTTAAAACTATATAAAATATTAATGTTTTTTATTAATTTTTTTACATTATAATGTATTATAATGTAAAAAAAATTAATAAAAAAAATTTAATATTTTATATAGTTTTAAGCTCCTTAAACTACATGCACAAAATCTCAATGTCTTATATTAAAAATCGGAGGGAGTATAAAAATCCTATCTTATTTCAACCAAACACGCATGAGATTATTTTCCACAAATAATCTCCATCACATTCACCCCCAAAAAGTATCTTCATCCCCTCCATCCCCAAAAAGTATCTCCACCCCCTAAAAAAACTTCCACAAACACGCCCTAAGTACTACCCTAGCAATAATCAGTGTTTCAACTTAAGGGCTTCAACATTCAAAGTAATTGCTCCCTCCGTTTCACAGTACATGGACATTTAGATGATACTTTTTGTTTCAAAATAGATGGTGTTTTATGTTTTTTTAGGTAAAGAATTGCAATGATTTGTGGGTTGTTGGTTATTTTAAAAATTTTGAGTGGTTAAAATGTGTAGGAGTGGGTATTAAAAAATAATAAATTTTTTGAAAAAATTAGTGGAATGATGATGTTTTTTTTAAAAGTGAAGTGTTTTATTAAAATTTGTGCAAATCTCTAAAAGACCATGTATTGTGGAACAGAGGGAGTAATAGATTAGAAATGCTTGCTACCCTAGGTGATCGAGTCAGCTAGGTAGACCGGAGAGAGCGAGACACTAAGACAATACGACCCTCAGTGGTGGAGCCATGATTTCGGTCAAAGAGGTGCTAAAAAAGTTTTGTGAAATATTTTTTTCTTTATACTTATTAAGAAGATTTTAAAAAATATATATTGAAAAAACACCAAAATTGTGATTTTTTAATGAATATTTTGTATTTAAATAGTTGAGAGTAAGCAAAAAAATAGAAGAGAAACCAAAAAATATAGAAAAAAATCACGAAGAATTATTTTTAAAACAATATTGAAAGAGAATGTTAAATTTATAATTTAAACATAAATATGATATTTTTTAAAATAAAAATAGTTGATAGAAACAAAAAATATAGAGAGAAATAAAGAAGAATTAATGATGTAGCAAAACAAAAAAAAGTGAAGGTGAGATTTGATCTTAAGACATTTTGATTCTCATTATTATTAGTTCCTTCTTTGCTTCCTTTACCACTCGAGTTAGATACCACTCTTATTTCAAATATCATTTATATTACCTTAAAATACTAAATTAATGCAAAAAAATACATTTTTTTATATATTGTTTTCGGACAGCAGCCCCTAGCTTCACCATTGGTGACCCTCCTTCGTTTCAACTATCTTTCAAAGTTCCAACGGAAAAAGAGGCATGGCGGGAGGTAGTGAGTGGCCAAGGCGGTGGAGATGGGGATTTCAGTTTGGGGAATTCAAGTGTCGGGCGAAATATATATAGTATGGAGTATGGACCAACAATCTAGTAATTCTATGAAACCCTAGAAATTGAGATTCAATGTAATGAATAATGGATATATAGAATCTAAGCCACTTCTTTTATGTTGGTAATACTAATTGAATCCTAAAAAGGCAAAAAGCATTGGTCATTAGCGTGCCGCTTAATATAGTGATCTTGGGTCTAATCTTTAATTAGTTAATCAAATAGTGACCAACGAACAAGTTTATGCAATTTTTAATCCAGTATTTTAGTGGAATAATTATTCTATTATTTGTTTAACACGAAGATTAGTGCCCTTTTGAGTAGGCACTTTATATATGTTTCTATCGGGTATATGTATATGTATATATTTTTGATGCCTTACTTTGTGTAAGGCTATTGTAGAATGATTAAACTCTTTTATAAATCACTTACTTTAATCTATAGCCCATATTTGAAAATTGCTTTATATAATAACTGTTGATTTATTAAAATTCCACATTAAGAAATAATCTAAATACAAAAAACATACTCCGTAAATCTTAATTAAAAAGAACAATTGAAAAACGAACTAAAATAGGAGTAAATAATTTAGGAAGAATACGGAGTATTTGTTGATTGAACCACATAATGATAATACTCCAATAATTGCCCGTAAATTGGTCTGGAATTGAATTCCCAGATCCATTATGATATTGTGGATTTTATTTCCAGCAAATAATGGGGGAATGACGAAATCAATTGCGTGAGAAAGCATATGCCTCGAGATGGGATATGTCTCCCACAAAACACAAAATGGACACCTATCCCCATCGTTTTTTTTTGCATTTTAAGTTCCTGCTTTATTAAAATCATATTGAATTGAATCCACATATTACACTTTTAATCAATCAAAATTGACTACTTTGCAATTTACATCTTGATAATTTGGTGAAGTTTGGGTATATTCCATTATAAAAGGAGTTGAAATATGCACATGACTAGGAAAAGAGAATTGTGATAAAAGGTGGCTTTGGGGGGCTTATGATTTATGAAGCAAATTTGGTGACCTCTTAGTCGACTGCATAGGGCGGCGTCCGTCGTTACGCCAACTTCAGCGATTGCACATCCTGGCTACTTTATTTATTTTTGTAAAAAAAAAAAAATGTGTCTCCTCGTATATATGAGAATTTGTTAATATAAATAATTCTTTAAAAATATGATAAAAATAATAAATTTAAATTATAATGTGAGAATTAATAATTTGGAATCATAAAATAAAAATTAATCTGAATATAAATAATTCATTCAACAAAAAAAAAATTCATGCATAATTAAATAAAATAACAATTATCAAATAATTAATTTTTATATAAATAATTATTTTCACCAAAAAATAATCTCGATATAAATAAAATAACACCTATCAATCACTTCATTTGTCTATCAATAATCACTTCATTTGTCTATCCATACATGAAAAATCCACACATGTATATATAACAACCCAAAAAAAATCGAGCAATAAGTCATAATGGATCCAGATTTTTTACATCCGTAAATAAAGAGTGAATTAGTACATTATTAAAAAAAAATCAAGATAACTACACCAATCAACATATTAAGTCACCTTACCAAAAAAAATCAACATATTAACTCTTTGTGTAGGATCTCGATCCCGATCCCGATCTTATTACTAGGGGTGTTATTCGAGCCGAATGAGCCGAGCTTGGCATGTTCAAGCTTGTTTGTTTGTTAAACGAGTTCGAGCCGAGTCGAGCCTAATTTTTAAACGAGTTTTTTATTTTGTTCAAGTTCGACTTGTTTAGGAAATGAACGAGCTCGAACCGAGCTTTTTTCGAGCTTTAAGTAGTTCTACTTGGATATAACATGTTAACTTATAGGAAATTTTAGAAATTCCATAGAATTCGAGCTATTCAAGCTTTATTCGAACGAGCTGAGCTTTCAATCGCGCGAGCTTAAAATTTTGTTCAAGCTCGACTTGTTTAACTAAGTGAGCGAGGTTGAGTAGAGCTTTTTCGAGGCGAGCTCGAGCTGTTCAGTTCATATAACAACCCTACCTGTTATGATCCTGTTGCATACGATTTTATATGTGCAATCCCGATCGATTGACCCACTCAGGATCGTGGGATCGTACGATTCTACTATCTAGATCGCGATTTTAACAACATTGATTACATAATAATATTTTTTTATAACTGTTGAGAGATGTGAATGAGACCAAGAGAGTCTAATATTTAAAGTTGAGCATAACAAACCTTTAATATATATGTCAGTGTGCTACTCATTTTATTATTAATATTGGTTTTATGATGAAACATCACTCAACTTATATGCTAGACTAGTAGCACACGATGAGTCCTAACAGACTTTAGCATGATATCACAACGGTAAAGCCAAACAAATCGACTCTCAATCTTGAACTAGTTAACGAGAGAATGAGATATTAGATCTGTTGTCCATGTGTCAATTAACTAGAGGCAAAAAGGAGCCTAATATTAGGCTCTTACAGGTGTGTTGATAGATATGATATGAATGAAACCACATTATAAGGTCCCTAGCTTGCAATATTAATGTATATGATTTAATATTAACGTGACAAGCTTTTCGCCAAACACATATGACAACAATTTCACAAGTAAATAGAAGTTTTTGACTGAAACCGCCCGGCTAATACTAGTTTTTGAGGCCAATAACATTATAAGGCCACTTGCAATGTCCCTCGACTTGAGAAGTTAGTGTCAGGAAGCTGGTTTTAACCCAAAACCTTTTTTAGTTTGAGAAGCATGGGTCAACGAGCTGGTTTCAGCTTAAAAACCTCTACTTGATCATGTACTTGATAAAAAAAAAAAAAAAAGTGTTTTTGCTAAATAGCTTATTTTGAACCTTTAACTAAATAATTAGCACCTAAATTAATTTTGTTAATTAGGTTAGCACCGTTCTCAATCGGTCAACATTGACCGTTTACTGATCAACGTTGACCGTTGACTTTTTCGTTTTTTTTTTTTAAAAAAAAACCAACTGATGCCATTTTTTTTGATGCCATTTTTCATAGTGTTTTGATGCCAAATTTTTAATTACATTTTTTTTCTTTAATGTGATGCCACTTTTTAAAGTAGCGTTTTTGATGACATTTTTATGTGATGCCACTTTTTTCAAACTTTGATGACATTTTTGTTTAATGTGATGTCATGTGGACCATTGATGCCTTTTTTTTACTATTGACTATTGATGACACTTTTTTATGTCAAAGTTTTGATGATATGTTTTTTTACCATGATGCCATATTTTTTTCAAAGTGGTATTTTGATGACATTTTTTTTCTTTAATGTGATGCAAGTTTTTCAAATTAGTGTTTTGATACCATTTTTCTAATGTAATTATTTTATCTCACTTTTTTTAATCAAATCGTTTGATGCCATATTTTTTTTCAAGGTATTGTTTTCGTGGTGCCATATTTTTTAAGGTAATGTTTAGATGACATTTTTTTCTTTAATGTGATGCAACTTTTTCAAATCAGTGTTTTGATGCCATTTTTCTAGTGTAATTATTTGATGATATTTTTTTAATCAAATCGTTTGATTTTATAATAAAATGGATTGATGACACTTTTTTAATGCCACTTTTTTCAAATCTTGATGATATTTTTTTGTTTACCGTGATGCTACATTGACCATTGATGCCATTTTTTTTACCGTTGACTACTGATGACACTTTTTTGATATCAATTTTTTGATGATATTTTTTTTTTCGTGATGCCATATTTTTTCAATGTAATGTTTTCGTGATGAAATATTTTTTCAAGGTAACGTTTTGATGACAATTTTTTCTTTAATGTAATGCAACTTTTTCAATGTAATGCAATTTTTTCTTTAATGTAATGCAACTTTTTCATATTTATGGGTTAATTTTTGTAATTTTACAAAAATTGCTATTTATGGGTGAATTTTTGTAATTTTATAAAACATCCTTCTTCAACCTTAAGGGTTCCCCTTCCTTCTGTACACGATTGACGCGCAAACCATAGCTCCGGCCGCCGCTCCTCGATCCCTCGCTCCGGCCGATCGACCTCGCTCGCTCGACCTCGACCTTGCTCGCTCCGGACGCTCGCTCGTCACCGCCTCCTTCCCTCGCTCAGATCTGGACTCGCTCGACCTCGGCTCATCCACTTCCTCTCGCTCCCCTACTCCCCGTCTCTCGTTTTTGCCCAGAATCCGACGCCTCCACACCAGATCCGGCGCTCCCTCACCAGATCCGCCAATTTTCGGCCTTCATTCCACCAGATCCGCCCATCCCGAGCCCAAATCCAGCCGCTCCGACACCCAGCCCCTACCGACGAAGCCTCGCAAACTCCCTCCCGTTCTTGCACCTGCCCAGAAGCTTCGCCGAAGATCTCTGACCACCTATTCCGGCCACCTCTCACCAGATCCGAGTCGGTACCACCACCCTCGCACATCGCCAAGCCGGATCCACCACCCTTGCCGAAGAAGAACAAATTTTTCTGATGATTGATTGGACCGCTGAAATCATTGGGGATAAAAGGATCATATTTCCCTAAATTAGGATTCTCAGTGTTTAATTCCATGGCTGAATTTTGAGCCAAAATAGCGATTTAGGCACATAATTTTATTCAACGATGGTGCAAGGAAGTTCATTGATGGCTCCCTTGAAGGTCTTCCCAGGCGATTCCGACGAACATAGCTACGCGTTGCAAAGATCTTCGTGTCGAATGACATGGATCCGGCGACCTCGGCTCAGATCCGCCGAGCCAAAGCTGAGATCCGCCATGGATCCGAGTCCGCCAACACAGCCCCAAATCGCCATAGGAGCGGGAGAGATGGAGCTTGGAGAGACTGAAGGGGAAAGTGTTAGGGGACTAATTAGTTTTCAAGGGGTGTTAGAACCGCATATTTAACAAGTTAAGATGCTAATAACCTAATTAAATTAGCAAAGATGATATTTCACCAAATTTTCTCATAAAAAAATTTGCCCGTGCAAATAAAGAGAATTTTAAGAAAAGAATATAAATATACTAACTCTGTTTAGAAATAGATATCGTTTGACTTTTTAACACGTTTTTAATGAATTAAAAACTATATAAAATATCAATTTTTTAATAATTTTTTAAATATAATATAAATACTTATTAATAATAGGTATCATATTATTCAAAACTTTTGTTTAAAAAATTAATATTTTATATAGTTATTACCTCATTAAAAAAAGTGTTAAAAAGTCAAACGATACGGTGGTAATATTAGTTATACGAAAAGAAATTAAATTTGAGAGAGGGAAGAAGTATATTGATATTTTATAAATGATGCAGGTGTGTTCGTCCAGCATGACTGTTCGACAACCGAGAGGGAGAAGTCAAGCATCCGGCAGAGGCTGATCTCCTCCTACAACCAATATCTCGCCCCACGAGTAACCGCCCTCTGCTCGGAAACCACCGATCCCGCTGCCCAGATTGACATAATGGTGGTCGGAAAACGAGGCAGTTCCGGTAATGGTATGGGGTCGTCAATATCCACCTGGTTGAGCCACTTCTCCATCCTCTTCCACCGCAGCCTGAAGGAGCGTCGCTATGAGTCCTTCAACTCCCTTCGCGTCCTCCAAGTCGTCGCAGCTGCCCTCCTCTCCGGCACCATGTGGTGGCATTCCGACCCCCTCGACGTCCAGGACCGTCTGGGTCTCCTCTTTTTCATGTCCATCTTCTGGGGCGTCTTCCCATCGTTCAATTCCGTGTTTGCTTTCCCACAAGACCGCGCAATCCTCCTCAAAGAGCGAGCATCCGGGATCTACACACTCTCTCCTTATTTCCTGGCAAGAGTGGTAGGTGATCTCCCAATGGAGTTGATCCTACCAACACTCTTCCTCTCTATAACCTACTGGATGAGTGGCCTCAAGCCGGAACTCGAAGCCTTCATTCTAACCCTAGGAGTTGTTCTAGGGTACGTGCTTGTTGCCGGAGGCCTAGGGTTAGCCCTAGGAGCCATAATCATGGACGCGAAGCGAGCCTCCACCATTGTGACCATAACCATGCTTGCATTTGTGTTGACTGGAGGGTATTATGTGCACAAGCTACCGGGATGCTTTTCATGGATCAAGTACGTATCGATCACCTTCTATTGCTACCGACTCTTGATCCAAGTGCAGTATGGTGAAGGTGATGCCATTTGGACTCAACTCAATTGCTCCCATGGCGGACCACATCAGAACTACGGGTCATGTAAATTTGTGCAGGAGGATATCTTGGGCCAAATTAACCCCATTTCATGTGTCGCCATCTTAGGGATTATGTTCGTTGGATTTAGGGTGATTGCTTATCTTGCATTAAGGCGACAAAGGTATTGAACAAGAGCCAAGGCTAACTCTTTCTTTGCGTTTGATTGGAAGAAGGAGATCCAAAAGGATCGTTATGATCGAGCAATGTGTACTTGGACGTTTTTTTTTTTGGTTACTAATTATCTATGCAATTGTTTCCTAATATTTACTGTTCAACATGGTAAGACCAAGTGTATGTATGGATAGTGGCACCCACATAATTTCGTTGTGGAGGGGAAGGGGAAATATATAATTTGACTTAAATATGTCATTTTTACTTCAAAAAATTGATAGAAATTTATCTATTTATTTTTCTTTCTGGATATCTATTATATGCCAAATGATAACTTCTTCTTAATTATATTATTATTTTTACCCAATTGAAATTTTTTATGCGTACTAATCAATAGGAGTATAATATCGAAATGTATAATTAAGATAAGATTTTACCCAGTTTTTATGCAGGTCTAATTATTCATAGTAGTTTTACCTAATAAATTTTTTTCCATGTGAATCAATATAATATAGTAATATATAATTAAGATAAGATTTTACCATCTTTTTCGGGCCACTAATCAATATAGGTAATACAATCACACATCTCCCCAAAAATCAACTCTTAATGTGACCTACATAAAATCAATTTTAAGTCAATTAATAAAATTAATTATTAATAAATTTATCAATTTATTATCTATTATATTCAAAATAAATTTTAATACGATTTTGTTAGGTAATAAAGATAAATTGGATGTACGACTGCATGACGGTGTCTTTGAACATCAAGAAATAAGAAAATATTTGACAATAAAAACACCATGACAATCCAAAATATGAAAAAGATGACAAGACAAACAATCATGAATTGGGAAACAATGAAACATTTGGATAAACCAAACATTAATTCTTCAAAAAAAAACAAAGCATAGGAACCCGAAAGAAATGACACCTCCGATAGAAAAAATCACCTGAAGAAATATTTAAAATAAATTTCAACGGTAGTAACCACTACTCTGGTACTTCCGGTGCAAGGTTCATCATTTGCAACCACATTTGCGACAACTTACACTCATGTCGCCGCTCATGACTGAAGCAATGGGACTTCTATTGGGCATCCAAATGGCAAAGTAGTTGGGTTTGTTTAGTACCCACATTGAAGGTGATAGTCTATAACTATGAACAACGCAATCAAGGGATGCCAGTCCTGCCCTTGAAAAATTGAGATGGTCATGATGAACATTCTCTTGATGCTCCGGTCCTTTGAGCATGGCATTCCTTTCGGGAGATTTAACAAATGCGCTGACGAGCGGCGAATCGGTCATTGATTCTCGCCAAAGATAAATAACAAATATTCAACACTAGTACGTATAGCGAATAAGTACACGTGTTGATCCCATAGAGAGCATGTATTTAATACGATTTCCTATTAACTATCCAAAATAAAGAGAGAGAATAAAGCAAAGCGAAGCAGTTGATTGATGTTTGAAAGGACGAAAGCAAAGTAATAATGAATGAATAATATGGTCAAAGCGATTTCATCTACTTATCTCGACATTTGGTTTTTATTATTACCCTATTGACTGGTTTATATATGCATAGAATGCATCTTACTTTTGCTTTGGGGGACGAGCAACACTAGGTCCCGGTCTCCTAGCACATAGATCAACATCTCTCCCGCATCGTCGACGTGTCACCTGGTTGTCAACTCAGCTATCCCTTTTGCTAGAAGAGATGATTCTCACCTGTTGATTTTCTTACAAAATTTAGACTCCCAACCTGTTCATCAGGACGTGTATGCTACTATAAAGGTTTGACCCACAAGATCGGAGGTAGTTGAAACCCCTATCTAGATACAAAGTAACAACATAATAACCATATAATCGAAAAGAAAATGAGATAATAAGATAGAAAGACCCTGAATTGATAACCAAGCCAACGTCTCGACAAGTAGATGAGTGGAAGATTAGTCTAGCATGGCCATCTTCTTGCAAACCATAAAAGAAAATAGAAAACCTAGGGTTTCTGCTCCACAAAGGAGGCGGAACCCTAAAACAGATAGAGGATAATGAGTTGTCTTAATCGTGTGTTGAATGGCTAAGAAGAGAGCTCTATTTATAGTACTAAAACCCTAGGATTGACCCTCTTTATTGTGCAAGCAAAGCCTAATGGGACAGATTCGGCCTCGGCAAAAATTGGAAAATCCAAGATCGGTGGGCACCGACAAGGGATCGACGAGCGCCGATCTCGTGTTGTCCGCGGCAGGCACCAATAAAGCATCGGCGGACACCGATCATACTTTTGCAGCTCTATCTCGCAACGCACTTTCTGGGGTCCTAGTTTCTCCGATTGGCGCATATGAATAGGAGTTCGAAAGCTCTTTTCGAGGAATATAACTCTCATAAAGACACTAGAACTTGATTTGAAGTGATTGAAAGCCAAAAGGTGAGGTTTCTTGACATCCTTCGTTTTGGCTCGTTCCTTAGCGTTCTGATTTGACTTCTAATCTTTCCTTGACTTGTCATTTGTTCTTCGGAACTTCTTCCTTAGCTCTTCCAAATCATGCCTTATCATGCACCGACCACATCACTCCCCTCTTCCAGTTTGAAGCCTCTCCAAATACTCGAGGAGATAGAGACGCCTCTGTATTCTCATCCGCAAAGATTCTCTTGAGTAGTTGTCTAGTAGTGACCAGCCCCACCCAAATCCTTGCATGTATATAAATAAAAAGATAAATTGTAGGTGAGTTCACTACTTTAACTATAGATTAAAACTCATTAAAATTTCACCAAAAAAAAACCCATTAAATAATATATTAAACAAAAACAATTTATGTAAAAAACAATAATGATATAAGTTTAATTGAAATAAAGTAGGTCGAATATTGCTCAAAAAATAAAAATTTTGATGAGAGAAATTTCAGAATTTGATCATTTCAGCTGAAAATTTTCATGATATATGAATTGATTAAATAATCAATTAATATGGAGCAATTAGGTCCCACCTAACATTAATATTTTAATTAAATTCTATCAATTAATTTATATCAAAATTTAATTTCATAACCACACCAACAATCAATCCTTCACTTCTAACATAGAAAAGTCAAGAACCCAATTAAGCATGCTCGTTTTCCGCTAAGAAAAGATTATAAAGAACGATAGACTCATAAATTGCGATTTGGAGGTAGATTTAAGGTATATGTTACATCGCTCCTTCCTATATACCAACTGAGAAAAAAAGAACAATATACAAACCAAGAGCGTAAGAGACAAAATATTGACAAAAAAAAATAGGAGCAGAACAAGAGAGTATAGGAAGAAAAGCCAAAAAATCAAAATCAATATTAAGGAACAATAAAGTTATGCAAGGAACTCATACATGTAAAACAAAATTAAAATATACCCCTATCCTCTTGAACCTATGCATGAAAAAAGAAAAGTTAACAATTTGCGAGAGCTCTAGAAAATCTTCTCTTTTTTTAAGCGCCCACATGAGGAACATACAAATCTGATAAAAATGATACAAGCACAAGGTACTTCGGCCTTCTTTGACCTTTTTGCTACTCTATCTGTGTGGTTTTCTGCTGCCAATCCCTTCCTCTTTATTTGTTAGTGTGTGATTTTGTACTTCTCAGGAAGTTGCTTCTGAAATTTGCTCCTAATGATGAACCGACTAAATATAGACTCCCGGTTGCACCCAGAATAAACCTCCCTGAAGAACCTACTAGGACTACAGAAAAAATGCAACTTGAATAAAACAGATTATGAGAGCACATAACAAAAAGTGTGACAATATCAAGTCAATCACGAAAAGCGGTACCAACGATAAGGACAATAAACAAATCATTAAGCAGCTACAACACCAGTTGATCAGAGTGAATTTGGCACAATTTAAGAAATACATTATTTTTGTTGTTCTGTTCTACAACTCAATTGTGCTAGAGTCTGACAATTGAATACAAAGCAAATGGTTTCTGAATTATAGGTCAACTCTAAACAAAGACATTTGGCGAACTAAAAGCAAAGAAATGACAACAAGGAAAACTATGTAACACATTGGAGCATGGTTTGTAGTCTTCCTTTTTTGGGGGACTACGGAGAACTCAGAAACCAAATTCATAACCCAAAGATCAATGACTATTCAAGGAATCTTAGTAATAATGAAATATGAAGTCGACAAACTATCATGTAAAGACAAAAATCATCCATAATGAAGATCTGCACATGAAATTGTTGTTGCATTGGAAAAAGAAATCTATGGAGAGAGATTGAAATCCTATGCAAAATGGAAAATATTCAAAGCATGGCCCTAATGGAAACAAAAAAAATGAAAACTAGCCCCATGTGGGCATGTGGAAAAAGGTGGGTTTCGACTTCATCTGTTGGGCTCCGGCGGTAGGTAGAGCTAGCGGCATTTGCCTTCTTTGGAAAAACTACCAAATAGCGAATGGAAACATCGAAATAATGATAAGAGAGGAACAATTCATCACAATGAAAATAAAAGACAATAGTATTGGAGCTGCGTATTGTGTTTATTTTGTGTATGCTCCACCTCATGAAGATAAGAAGGTGTAGTTTTTGCCTTTTCTTATTGACCACACCTGGAAAATTGATCTCCCAGTTTTAACAACGGGAGACTTAAACGAGATCCAATGTCCGAATGAGAAACTAGGTGGAGCCCAACCGAACCCAAACAAATATGAAAGACTATTATTTTTCAAGGACCAATGTGACCTACTGGACATACCTACACCAGGAAATGAGTTTACATGGAGAAAAAATAGAACAAAGATCAACAATATCTATGAGAAACATGACATAACTCTTTTTCAAGACCAAATCCTTAGATGGTTCCCAAATATAGCAACCAAAAACCATGCATTCTCCTTCTCTAACCACTGTCCAATTTCAATAAAACTGAGTATTTATGACAACACAAAGAATAGGCCTTTCAAATTTGAAAAATGTGGCTTCAAAGGAAAGATTACTGAAACATAGTTTTAAAAGCATGGAGATCACATCATAAAGGATCACATATGTTTCAAGTTACAAAGCAAACTCAACTGTTGAAACGAATTTCGAAGGAATGGAACAAAACAATGTCTGGGAACATTTTCTGACAACTAAGAGAAGTTGAAGACACACAAACAAAACTTCAACAAAAGAACAATTATACACAACATAACGACAACAATAAATGGCAACTATGACTTATCAACAAGAAGAATAAACTATTACAGTACCATAAGAACTACCGAAGCCAGAGAGCAAAAAAAAAAACTGTCTGATAATAATTCCATATATCATCACAAGGTAGCAACATGCCGATAGAATAGGAAAATATTTAGAAAAAATAACCTCCCGAGAAGGAACAATTATTATAGGTGAGGAGAACCTCGGGAAAGAAATTAAAGAAGATTTCGAAAACAGATTAAAAAAAAGAATAAAACAATCAATTATTATCACAATACTTGAACCTGATTACTGTCAAAATAACCGACGAGGATAATGAGAGACTCAATAAGCCTATCACGAACCAGGAAATAAACAATGCGGTGTTCTCAATTAGGAAAGACAAATCTTAGGACTCGATGGAATGTCAACAAAATTTTATCACCATTTCTGGGATATTGTTGGACCATCTATTACTAAAGCAATCAAAGGCTTTTTCTCTTCTGGAAGAATTCTTAAAAAAATAAAACAAACTTTTATAATTGTAATCCCGAAATGTGAAAACCCAAGAACAACAAACAACTACAGACCCATCAGCCTCTGCTCGACTATATATAAGTCTATTCCAAAAATTCTGGCAGATAGAATGAAACCAGCTGTGAAAACAATCATCCACCCTTTGCAAGGTGCCGTTATTGCGGACAGAGCAATTCAAGACAATATTCTTATTGCTCATAAAATCTTTCACTCTTCCAGAAACAGAAAAGGAAAAGATGGATGGATCATAATAAAACTTGATATGGAAAAAGCATATGACCAAGTTGACTAGGACTTCCTATTGGCGTTTATGGAAAATTTTGGTTTCTGCCACAAATTATGTGGGTGGATCCAAGAATGTACCCAAACAGTTTCATACTTGATCCTAGTGAATGATGAGCCAACCCAAACCTTCCGCCCTCAAAGAGGCTTACAACAAGGCGATCATATTTCTTCCTACCTTTTTATCCTAGGGGCGGAGATTCTAGCCAGAAAACTCCAACAATGGAATGACTAACATAGGAACACATTAGGCTTCAAAATGACAAGAGCAGGAACACATATCTCATTTTTATCCTTCATGGACAACATCATGATTTTTGCCAAAGCCATCCAGGAAGCCTGCTCCTTAATAAAAACAACT
Organism: Persicaria tinctoria; assembly: GCA_037127255.1. NCBI lineage: Eukaryota > Viridiplantae > Streptophyta > Magnoliopsida > Caryophyllales > Polygonaceae > Persicaria > Persicaria tinctoria. The sequence goes on from JBANSL010000003.1 coordinate 67,571,635, forward strand.
CTAAATGAGTATTCCAAGTCACAAAAAGGGTATCAACCAACCAAAAAACAGAGAATCCAACCCACCCTATGAATTATGAGTCAAACGAACCTAGAAAAATACCTCGGATGCCCAATTATAAATGAAAGAGTTAACAAGAATACATTTGACAAGATGATTGGAGAGACGAAAAACCAATTAACAAAATGGAAAGCTAACTCCCTATCTTAATAAGGAGGAACAATTCTGATTAAGTCAAACCCATCCATTAAACATAACTATATGGTGCAAAGTTGTATGCTTTTAGAGACCATTCACAAAGATATTGACCGACCGAACATATGTTTTTTTGGAACAAAGACCAAAGACCAAAACCACAAACCACTTATTGGCTGGGACAGAATATGTAGCCCTAAAAATAACGGAGGTCTGGGCCTAAATAAAAAAAAAATATGAACAAGGCACTACAAGTGAAACTGTTTTGGAAGATATTAGTGGAACCACATAATTAATTGGTGAAAATAGTCAAAGATAAATATTTAAAAGACTTTGAAATATGAGTTTATAAAAGAAAAAAGAACATCTTATGGAAAACGGTAAAATTGATGGAAATAAAAGATGGATTATGTGCATGACTAACTTAATTGGGAAATAGGGAAAAGAAAAACTATTAGATAATGGAAAGACAGATGGCTGAACGATGACTTATGTCTCATCAATAAAATTCTACATGACCAAGTAGATGAACAAGAAACAGTTGACCAATATATTACAAAACCTGGAATGTGGAGAAATTAAATGATAGACTACCCGAGGAAGTCGTTAAAAAGATCCTTAATATCCAAATCCCAATGAATGCTTTTGAGGATGTATCAAAGTCCGACTCGAACTGATGACTGGGGGTCGTGTGCACGGGCGCACATGCGCTAGTAGCATAGCACACAAGCCGAGTGGGGTTCCATTCTAAAACCAATTGGCAATAGAAGGAGTAGCCCACCGACTCATATACTACGGCTTGATATGTTCAACTTTCCGACGTGGGACACTTTGGTCTCATTCACATCTCTAACATGCCCCCGCAAGTCCAACTAGGAATGACCATCTAGTTGAGACCTGGACAACTGGGTAACCCAGACCAGGATCGACACGGGCCGACGGGCCGTTAGGCTAACCGCTCTGATACCATATCGATGTCCGTTGGGACTCGAGATCGGGGGTCGTGTGTACACGTGCGCCCTTGCGCTAATAGCCTAGCACATAAGTCGAGCGGGCGGGGTTCCATCCTAAAACCAATTGGCATTAGGTGGGGTAGCCCACTTGGTTATTATATGCAAGACTTGGATTCCCTTTCTAATCAATGTGGGATGGTTATATTTCTCATCTTTCCACACACCCCCCTCAAGTGCAACTGCCTAGCCACGCATTAATGCCAGTTGCACTTGACGACTTAAGCCTTATGGTCGGCCAGCCAATTAAGACCAGGAATCCAAACCACACCGCACTTAGCCGAACCTCGGCTCTGATACCATGTTAAAGTCCGACTAGGACCGATGATTGGGGGTCGTGTGCACGGACGCACATGCCCTAGTAGCATAGCACACAAGTCGAGTGGGGTTCCATTCTAAAACCAATTGACAATAGAAGGAGTAGCCCACCGACTCATATACTAGGGCTTGATATGTTCAACTTTCCGATGTGGGACACTTTGGTCTCATTCACATCTTTAACAAGATGGATTGTACTGGAAACCAAGCAGAAATGAATGGTTCTCAACGGCTAGTGCCCTTAAGCATATTAGGAAGCACGCAAAAGCAACACACACACACACACACACACACACACACACACACACACACACACACACACACACACACACACACACACATACATATACATACAACTGGATTTGAAAACTAGGCTGTCCACCCAAAGTAAAAAAATTTCTTTGGAAAAGCCTTCTTGGCGGAATACCTACGAAAATAAGACTACGGAACAAAGCAATAGACGTACCCCTGGGATGTGTCCTCTACAATCACCCTGAAGAAGATGCAGTACATATATATATACCGAATGTTGAAAAACCCTTACAATTATAGAGAAAATGGATCACAATATAGAAACCATAATATGAAGCACCAATAAGATCAATAAAACATATGGTGACACGACAGGAGTGATGTCGTTGTTCCTGGTCCCAAATGAAAATAATATATTCTAACTCACGGTAAATAAAAATTAGTATAGCAGATAAGTAGGAGTCGATCCCACAGAGAAGACTGAGTTGTAGCGAATAAAGCAAATAAATAAATAACAGTAGCAATGGTTGCAAAGTAATAATAATATGGGGAAAGCGCTTCACCGGCAATTCTTGACAATGGTTAGGATTCATTATCCTTGGAATGATTTCATTGTTATTCTCAATCAATGTAGAGCAATTGACATCAATGGTTATCCCGACTTGGTTGCAATAGATCGATAACCCACAACGGATCACCAATCACTTACATTCCATGAAATACAACATAGAATAGCATGACTTACCAAAGTACATAGAAAATTAGCAATATTGAATCTCAATGCAATTAGAATGTCAAAAGGGTACAAAGTTCTTAACCCTAATCTCATAGAAATCAATATTCAATCAACAATCATTAGCATGCACAGTCAATTGATGCTTGCAAGGGATCAGTTACCTATTGCTTTCTACCATGGTTACCAATCTCATGAAAGGAATTACTAGCAAAGATGCAGTTTCTGTCTAGATGATTAGTCATAGAGAGGACATGTGCAAATAATCAATAATAAAAAATAAGGATAATGAAATAACTTATGAATAATAATATGAAATCAAATCCTCACAATTCAACCAACCATGTCATCGAATTACAGGCGAACCTATGTGTTTAGCAACTCATAATCAACAAATATCTCTCTCAATGTTCTTCCACAGTTTTTCCTCTCTCAAAACGATTGAAAACAACAGTCTTATAACCTAAAAGTGACGACTCAAAACCCTAGAGAATAAAATAATACTACCTTCGTCTCAAAATACTTGTCACTTTACTTTTTAGCACGTTTTTTAAGAAGCTAAAAACTCTATAAAATATTATTTTTTTTGATAATTTTATAGACAATTGTATTAAGTATGAAATTATTTTTTTAAATTAATAAAATCATTAATATTTTATATAGTTTTTACCGTTCTTAAAAAACGTGTAAAAACTAAAGTGACAAGTATTTTGAGACGGAGGGAGTAATAAACTAATTAATACGGAGTATAGATCTAGATGAAATCGGGTTTGTTGAAGGGTGTGTAACCGACGAGCGCCGGTTTAATAGCGGTAGACACCACTACTCTTTCGCGATTCTTCTTTGTCTTTGACTTTGAACTCCTTAGCTCCCTTGATGATCTTTCCTTGTCCTCTTTTATGCTCCAAAACCAGCTTTTCCAAGTCTCTCAATCCTCCCTTCAAGCTTGGATTGTAAAAATGCAGAATAAACACAAAATAGCGTAGATTCTGAACTCGGATACTCAAATGCAAAACAATGTAAATTTGACAAAACACATGCAATATGAACACTCTAATGCAACTAAAACTAGCTATAATGCATATCTAAAATATGCATTATCAACATACAAGGAAATCTCTTTCGATATATTCTCACAACTTAATTCAAACCAAAAAGTTACTCTCTCCCCATCTCTTTGGGGTGTTTGGACAATAAGAAACAAAATTCTGTTTAACAACCATGCCCTCTTTGAGGTGAATGAATACGTACATATATTACATTAAACAACAACGAGAAAATTGGAGAAATGCTCAACTAGAGGAACTGGAAGACGAAAACCCGACCAAAGGAACCCATGGCTATTAGACCACCTAACGTAAACCGAAAAAGATTAAATGGGAAAAATCTAAAGAAGAATTTGTGAAAATTAATTTCGATGGTGCTAGCCTTCCATCAAGCAAAGCAGTTTGCAGATTTGTCATTCGTGATTCTCTCGAATGACCTTTGACGTGTGGTGCTTTTGGTCGCGGACAAGTCTCGACCTTGCAGGCGAAGTCTTGGGTCCTTCTCCACGATCTATCGGAAGCCCTGAAGGGAGGCTACTCGCGTATTGAGGTGGAGGGTGACTGTCTTATGGCAATTGATGTTTTGAAGGGATGGAAGACTTATCCTTGGGTGATCGAGATGATCATGTCTAACATCCTCGCCTTCAGTCGTGCCTTTGACTTCATTTCTTTCTTTCCCATCTATAGGGAGAGAAATCGAGTGACGAATCACCTTTCCCATCTCGGTCTTCAGAAGAACTTCTTAGGTTGGATATCTAGCTCAGAGATCGACGACCTCATTCGAAAGGAGACTATTGGGTGGTGGAACAACCACGGTTCACCCATCCCCAAATATTTTCCTTGTACAAAAAAAATGATGTGCTATATATAATAATTAAAAAAGGGTATCCCTATAACCATCGTAAATCTACGGATTAAACATGTTAATCAACGTCGGATTGAACGTTGTAATATTAATTACACTACAACATCCAATTGGACATTTTAATTTGGACTATGCAACGTTGCTAACCCTAGACCAAGGCAGGGCGGGTCGGGCATACAACAACGTCCAATTTTGCATTATAATATGGATGTATAATGTCCAATCAGACGATTTAGTCAGTACTATTTCCACTACGTAATACAACATAATATGTGGAATAAGATAATATGGATGCTTTTATTTTATAGCGGCTAACATAATAGTGCAACGGTTGCTAAACATTGTGTCAAGACTGCTAAACATGGTGCAAGGGACGACCTTTCTGAACCCGCAATGCTCTAAATCTATCAAATTAATCATGGAAAGAAGTATCACATCTGTTGACGCTCGAGTGATGGCATGTCGTCCATTCATGCATTGACGGTGGGAAAGGAGAGTCGGGATATAACCATATCTGCAATAAGTATAGTAGAATGTAAATTTTTGTAATTTATGGATGAGATACAATTCAAGTGAGAGTAAAACGTATCAAACTCACTGCGGCAAAATGTGATCTTGGTTTTCGATGCATGTCAACCCTAGTGTGACTTCATGAGGGGCGTTAGTTGGTTGTTCGGTGTACATAGGGAGGCACGTAAAGGGCTGGTGCCAAGATAAGACAACAAGGGGCAGTTGGTAGATGGTCAAAAACACAAGACCCGTGATCGGTAGCTCGATCCAATATCTTGGGTCACTTCCCACTATGCCCGATTAACTCTATAGACTATAAGTCAATAAACTCTCGCAACGAATATCCTTCCATGTAATAACCAGTGTAAAGTTGAGGATATCGTTCCAAATGGTTGCACAATAACCCTTTTATATCTATGAACTGTGTCTCCCTTAGCGGTAACATCAATTGTGCCAAAGCTCGATATCCGTAGTGACCATCTCCTATGGTGTTCACAACTGATGTAATGTGCATGAATATAAAAGAGTCCACATTGTCGCGAACCTAGTTGCAACCCCAGTATTAGGCACCTTCAGGAGGTTGGTAGGTATGGGTCTTCCCCTACAAAATTCTCCTAAACTTCCTCATATTGCAAATGATTCATTCTACAAAGGTTCATCCTCTCTCTAGGTCTCCCATTTGAATGTAAGCTACCAAGTGTGTGTGTGGTTTCAGATTTGAGTCACATGCTTCATTAGAGGTAGTGTATGAAGATGACATGGCGTAAGGTAAGACAACATTATCAGATTCATCCCACACTCCAAAGAGAGATCTTTCCAAAATGGATAGATTTCGTCTGGTGAGATTGGAACTCCATCAACAAGGCAACACTAAACATCGTGCACACAGGGTACCCCATAGCAAACTCTCCAAAATTGGTCGATGCACTATTCAAATAATTTTCCATCGACAACGTTCATCTAATGATCGTAGAGCTAGATAATCAAAACACTTCTTCGAAACTACGTGCTTAACCTATTCGAATAATGGAACGTTGTGTGCGTCAGTTGACCATTTGAAACAATCTAACTTCAAGGCCGTCTGGAGGTCACACATCTCACATTCAGTAACTCAGTGAATAGGATCCACCACGATGCAAAAGTCAGCGGTGGATGAGTGCAATGCTTCTATCAACATTTTGTGTTTGCTTTCAACCATACACATATTGCATTATCTGACCGCGATGAACGAATTTGGAAATTTAATAATGAGATACATGTGTAAATATGGAAAGGATATTTGTACTTATTTGTTGCCCTCTTTCTAAAGTTGAGAACGCGGTCGGTGTAACATCTGATAAGGCTTGTCGTGCGAATAAGCCACACTGATTCTAGAACATGGTCATTGTAGCATCTAACAAGGCTTATTCAGTGAATAACCCCGGGTGCGGGCTGCCATTTGTTGTGAAGCCACCGTCGGTGCCACTCGAAAGACTCCTACGTAGAAGATTGAAATAAACCCCAAAAGTTATTTTTGAATATCAGAGCGTGTTGTAAATTGTTGGTGATCTTCAAAGCAACCTCTTCACACTTGCGAGTTAGATATAACCGGCAATGTAGGTGTTACACATGTGGGAAGGCCACCCTAACTGCAACGAGAATGCCTAGCTTTAGATATCTCATGATCGAATGGGTACTTTACCTTGAAGAATAATACGGAGGTTGTTAAGAACCCAAGCGTACGTGTCTTTGTTCTCACGAGCCATAAAAATGTAGACGATTGACGAGGGGGGAAACTGCTCGTTAATTTTTGCCAAACGAATACCCAAACTCAAACACTAGTACAGTGGATAAGTACATGTGTCAATCTCACAGAGAGCGTGCGTTTCACTTCTAATAGTTTAGACAATAATGAAGAAAAGAGCAAAGTAGATGGCATGTAGCTTCTTATCCTTCATTTGTCCTGGCACAGCGTCCACCGCATAGTCACTAGTACCGCACATAATCTTAAATGGGAGGGTTCAATCGGGGGATTGCATAGGAGATGAGACAAGGGTATCTCTTAACATGTTAAAAGCTTCAAGGCATTCTATAGAAAACTCAAACACTACATCTTTCACTAGTAGGTTAGTCAGAGGTTTGGCAATCTTAGAAAAGTCTTTAATAAATCTTCTATAAAAGACGGCATGTCCTATAAAGCTCCTGATGTCTTTTATAGAGGAAGGAGGTAATTTCTCTATGAGTTCTATCTTAGCTTTATCAACCTCAATCCCTCTCTTAGAAACTAGGTGCCCCGAAACTTGTCCTTCTTGGACCATAAAATGACACTTCTCTCAATTAGGAAAAATTGCAAAAAATATCCTAACCTTTAAGGGTTGTTGCGCTCAATAGCCTGAATTATCGAAAATGCAGTAAATAGCTTTAAGTATTTACTTGGTCGCAGAAAATAACCTGAAGCTACATTCAAATTCAAATATACTAAATTATATATAAAAAACAATATATATATATATATATAATGCATGTTTAATTGCTTTGTTGTGCTAGTTTTGCTCAAAAGATCGCCCTAAATCGCTTATTAGATCAATTATGAGTAGAAGCTTAAGTATTTATTGACATGTAAATAAACTAAATTTTATCAAAAAAATAGACTGATTAGTTTTCTAAAATAATAAATTTGAGTTATATTTATATGTTTTGTGATAGTTTTTATAATTAATTAAGTTATAAGTTTAGATAACAACAATTAAGTGTAACATTTTTTTTATATAAGAAGTAATGATAATTTTAAATAAAAATTGTTTTGGAGAGATTTTGTAATTAATTTGAATTTGAAGTTAATTATTTCAATTTGAATGTAGATTGAGGCTATTTGTTGCAACCAAGTAAATACTTGAAGCTATTTTCTGCATTTTTTATAGTTCAGAGTAATAAGCGCGCAACAACCCCTAAATATTGGGCTATTTTTGCAATTTCCCCTCCCAATTAAGCACTAAATTGATTTCCTCGCATCTCTTAAGTACCCTACCTAGGTTGGTGATAAGACACATTTAGGTAGTGTTAATATAGACATTTAGATGTGTTTAGGTAGGGTAAAATGCATGAGTTTATAGTAGTTTTCATGTTTTTATTATGTTTCAATTAGAGTCGAAATCTACAAGTTTTGTGCATGATTTCAGGTGATTGTGGAAAGGTGGAGCTAAGCTCGAGCCAATGCTCAAAGATTTGACGAAAATAGAAGAGCACGAGAGCCGAGGAGATGAGCTAATCATGAAGAATTGATTGGAGCTGTCCAAGCTAGCGACGCTGCACTAAAACGAGTCGTTCGAAGGCTGTAGTTATCAGATCGGGGCGTACTTATACTTGTTGAAAAGAGGATTCGAAGACCTACAACTTTCGTGTTTAATACTTTTCCAAATTCGGCATTGAAAACAGTCAAATCTGGACGTCAAGATGGTTGCTGAAGAGAAACTCGGTTTGGGCATCAAAAGAACTCGACCGAGTTCTTTGGCGCACCCGAGTTATGTTGCATTTACAAGGATGTGAGCCGTTACTTGTGTTAAATTCTGAAAGTTAATTATTTTATTTTTGGTTTTGGAATTAAATGTTTAGGATAGATGAAACGGTGGTTTTGACATGAACAACTAGGAGTTGTGGGTTTTTTGGCCTTGTTTTGGCCGATTGAACTGAGAGGTACGAAGCAACCATGGCAGAGCTTTTGTTTTTGGATTTCTTTTCAACCGTGAACAACTAATATTCTTTGCTTGGGGAAATTAATTGAAGCTTCAGGTTTTCTATTTCCTTGTGAGATTTCCCTTCTTAATACTCCTCTTTGAATATTATCAATTCTTTGCGCTGATTGTTTAGGGTTTTCGTGAATTTCCATTAGCCTGATCAACTGATGCCTTTTCATGATAATCTATAGCTAGATGTAGGTAATTACTGGTTGAGTTATCTATATCCTTGAGTAGCAAAGTATAAATCTCTGAAACTGGTTGATTTAGGGATTTGTATAGAGAATTGATTTGCAATTGATGCAATAACTGGTTGTGCGTGTCGATTGCCTTTGTTGATTTCCTTTAAGCTTCATCGGTTGTTGAATTGAATCTTGATAGTTTCAAGAATGTTTGATAATTAGGGTTTTCAGGGTCTGGTTGTCCTGTTAACTAGATTCGATAAGGAATTGGATTCAAAAGACCTAGTCTTTCCACAACAAAGTATTCAGGAGAAAGTTATCTATTCGATTTCGATGATCAATGAACAAACCTTATTGCTGAGATTGGTTGACCTAAGCTATTTCCCTCATATTTATTCACTAAATCTGTTTTATCTTGTTACTTTTGTTTACTTTTGTTTCTTAGTTAGTTAGTTTAAACCATCAAAATCCCCCCTCTTTGTTTCTTGTTCTTGTTGACACACTCTGACTTGCATACAAATTGCTGACTCTCTGTGGGATCGACCCGTACTTGCCGAACTACATTAGTTAGGTTAGTCGGATTTATTTGATAGGATTTAAAGCGACTGAAAATCCTCTGTCAGTTGGCAAGACATATATCAAAACAAGGGCCATAAATGGAAAAATCATCCACAAAAAACCTCTATTATATTCTCAATCATGTTAGAAAAGATAGCCATCATACATCTCTAAAAAGTGGCTTGGGCATTGCAAAGCTCAAATGACATCCTCGTATAGGCAAAAGTTCCATAGGGACAAGTAAAATTGGTCTTCTCCCGATCTTCTTGGTGAATAGGTATTGATATCTGCATTTTTAGTCTTGTTTTGCATTATATTTTCAGTCCATTTGTGTCCTTTTAACAATTTTTTGTTGAGCAAGAGTGCAGTTTGAGTTGATTTTTGTATTATTCAAGATATGGACGTCTAGACAAGCTTTGATGGTGTTTTATAGGTTTTGGAGTTGATTTGGAGGAGTTTGGACGCAAATTGGAGCTTAACGGAAGCCATGAATGCATTGGAGAAGCTATGGAAGAGCAAAAGGGGATAAGCATGGAGAAAATCCCTATTTTAGCAATTCATCACTTCAAATCAAGTTCTGGCGCCTTCATGATACTTTTAGTCATCGAAAAATCGAAAAGAGATTTTCAACACATTCATATGTGTCCATCGAACGAACGAGGACTCCTAAATGTGTGTTTCAAAACGGAGCTGGAAAAGCTGGAAGGGTGTCAGTATCGACCCCCAAGGTGTCGATATCGATCCCGTCACTATAGTAGAGCTGAAGACAACCCCTAGAAGAAATTAAGGTGTCGATATTGATACCCCATCTGTCGATATTGATACCCAATAATGACAGACAGAAGGTGTGAAGTTTCTGTAAGTGTAAATTGCATATCGATATCGATACCCCTAGTGTCAATATCAACACACATGTTCGAGAAGAGAAAATCGGAGAATTAATCACCATTTATGTTGATACCTCCCCCTGTCGATATTGACATCCGAGGTCGATAGGGTTTTTTGCGCACGGTTTGCGGGCCCTTTTGGGCTGTTTTTAATGGAGTATAATTTTATCCCAAAACCTTTAGATACTCTTAGATTTTAGATAGATATTAGATAGAATCCTTTTCTTGGAGGATAAGTCATAGTTTTATTATAAATAAATCCCTTGGGGTTGGGTTTAGAGAGGGAGATGCACGCACACAACGCGTACAGCGCACAGCAGAAGCAGTTGAGAGTTTAAGGTTTTTGTGTTTAGCGTTTGGGCAAAAGCTTGGAAATGTTTGTTGCGATTGAACGCTCAATTTCCAGGTTATTATTAGTTCTAATTTCAGTTTATGCTTCTTCCTCTTTAAATCATGTCTTTGTTTTCCTACTCTACGTGTGAGTAGTCCTCTCTTCTTTTAGGGTTGGGGCGAGCCCAATAAGGATTTGTGTAAGTTGATGAATTTATGAGATTATGTGATATTTTTTATTGTCTTCTACCTATATGCTTAACCTTTAACGAAAGTCTTAGGAATTCTTTATTGCAATTAACTTGGGAAAGGAAGTTGTGAACTTAGATAGTAATTAGAGTTTTCTAACGCGAGTTACAAGATCCTAGTTAAGAAAAGGTAGAAACAAGAAGATATTTTATACAAAAGTTTATTGATTTACTTGTTTTTATTGATAAAAGTATGATCTTTTATGGGATTCATTGATTTGCACATGTGTTTGTTATTGTGGCGATTCCTTGCGTTGCAAGTTTTCCTTTTATTGATATTTGCTTCAAGATTGCGATTCCCAACCCCCAAAACCGATTGCTTTTCCCTTCTCTTCTTACTATTCTTTTCCCGAAGAACCAACTAAACAAGAAATGCCGACTCTCTCCCATAGACGATCTTGACTATAAATTTATTTGGTCGAAAACCTCTCTCATCAAATTGGCGACATTGCCGGGAAGAGTTCAATCGCGCCTTGTTTAGTTGTTTTTAGGGTTTGGGAATAGCCCACCCTCTTTCTTTTGTAAATGTTCTTTTCTTTTCTTTTCTTTTAGTTAGTTTTTATTTTTCGAATACCACACCTTCCACCACCGGCCTTATTGGTACCAACTTGGTGTCGAGCCCTTGCTATTTGATTTGTGCACCTGTTTGAGTTTTTAGGATTAGGTACAAGATGCAGGACACATACGATTATTTCTAAATAAGGGCCGAAAGGGCTAGAGCAGAGGCCGAAAGGGCAAGATGGAAATCAAGAAAAAAAGGAGTTTGCGAGATTTCTAGCCGAGGTTGATGAGGATGGTGAAGATTTCCCTGACTTTGATAGTTGGAAAGCAAAGAAGTACTTCGAGGTTTCAACCAAAGCCCAAGAGTCATATGGATCTTATCAACCAAAGGATGCTCAATACGACTATAGGGACCCATATGAGCCCTACCATCTCTCACAACAAACGCTTGCTTGGGAGGAAGAACTATGAAGGGAAAGAGACAGGCTAAGGGAACAAATACGAATTCTTGAACAAATACGGAAAATTGTCAGGCTAAAGGAATAAATACGTTTTCTCAAGGCAAACCCGCCTTGTCACCTATATATAGGCAAGCCAGGAGGAGCAGTTGGACGTGGGTTGGGCTTGTCGGCCCAAATCTATTAATTCGTCGTCCATCTTTGGGTTAACGACCTAATCTTCTTTGTCTTACTTTCCTATATGAGCATACAATATCTAACCTAAGGTTTATATTACATTGTTTTGTGACTTGCCTTCCTATGACCTATTATATACATATTTTGATTAAGTAGCATAACTAATTACTATTGATACATGCCGAGTTACCTCAATAAGTCTTTCCGTTGCAAAGGCGATCTTCCAGTATAAATGAACGTGATTGAATCGATTGAATGGACAAACCCAAGTTGAGATAACTCACAACTTGAATTTTTTCACACAATAGACTCGAGATCCGGTTCGTATGAACTTTGACATGACTCACAAAGAAGGTTTAGAGGGGCATTTTTTTTATGGAAAGACCGGAGTTCCAGAGCTTCGATATTATGCACGAAAACTCAATAACTGAAAGGTGGATAGAGCAAATAGTAGCTAAGATGGTTTGCAACTCTTACATTTCTAGGTAGGAAGAGGTATTTATCCATAACACATCAAAATAATTTCTAGTTGTGTAGAAAAAAAATCGGGTAATCCAGGAAAACCAAATCTTGCTACCATCAAGTAAAAACAATATATATATATATATATATATATATATATAGAGAGAGAGAGAGAGAGAGAGAGAGAGAGAGAGAGAGAGAGAGAGAGAGAGGTTAGGTCATGTGTTTATAGCTCTTATGGTATTAAGTGTTAACAACTATAAGCCATTGGATCGTTATAAATTGAGGGTTGAGATTCATTCCCTAATTTTGGATTTTTTTAATTAGAAAATTGAAAATCCACCGTTTCATCTTTCCCAAGCGCGTGTATTCAACCCAAATCTATCCTTTTTTTTTTGGATAAAACAAAATCACTTTCTTTTTGGGTACCCAGAACGTCTCTTGTCGTAGGGCAAAACCGGCGAGCGAGTTCATCCAAGCGGTGCAACTACTCTCCGACACCTTCTTCTTCACCGGCGCCCCCATTCAGCCAAGCAATGTGGACAACGGCGGCGACGAGCACCACCGCAGTACTTGCTGCAACCGAAGGATCGGAGGAGTGAACCCGACCTCCATCTCCAAGCCGTGTTCGCTAGTCGGGAAGATTCTACACCATGGGTTAGTTCCAATTCTTTGACAATGCTTTGCTTAATTGATAGTGAACATCGATTTTTTATTTAGGCGTGGATCGATTTTTTTATTTAGGTGTGGGTTGAACTCCGATTTTTGGAGAGAGAAGAATGTCGATTAGGGTTTTTCCTTTTTAAAAAAAAAATCCCGCTGCATAACGGTTGATCAATGATGAAATTCGAGTATTAATTTGTTTATGCTGCTGAATGTTTATCCTGTAGAAAGATGCATCGATTTCTCATGTGTATTGGTGAATATTTGGTGAATACTGGATGAAACTTTTTTATGAGTTTTTAATGAATAATTGTGATAGGTTGACGAATATTGGATGAATATGTAAAGAATATTAATGAATATTGAAGTTATTATGTAGGTGTATGAATATTGTAAGAATACTAGATGAATCTTTTATGGATTTTTAATGAATAATTGTGATATGTCGATGAATATTGTTTGACTATGTGAAGATCGAATAATTATGAGATATGGAGTAATAGTTGATGAATATTTGCTGAATGTGAGATGAATATATGTGAATTATTCATGAATCGTTCATGTGTCTAGCAGGGAGGAAGATGATGGCTAGAAGAGTTGGAAACACAAACCCCATCGTAGGGAACGAAACATTTTCAGACAAATCAACGGGAAAACGGTCAGTGTATCCCCAAGACAGCAGTGACGACTTTAATTTGAAAAATAACCAATGCGAGCTGAAATGGGACAGAAAACAACAACTTTCAATGTGAAGAATATTAATGAATATTGGAGTTATTATGCAGGTGTATGAATCTTGTAAGAATATTAGATGAATCTTTTATGGGTTTTTAATGAATAATTGTGATAGGTCGATGAATATTGTATAACTATGTGAAGAATAATTATGAGATATGGAGTAATAATTGATGAATATTTGTTGAATGTGAGACGAATATATGTGAGTTATGGTTGAATCTTTAATAAATGATGAAGATGACTTACCACAACTTGATGAATAATTTATGAATGTTTGATGAATATGAGATCTCCACTTTGTCATCTCACATACTCACAAATATTCACTTCCGGTTTCATTGATCTTCATTTGATTGAGAAAATAATTTTTTTAAAAGGAAGTTGTTAACAATTGTAACAAAAAATAAATTAAAAAAATCAAGGTGGCCCCCTTTTTTCTCCAAATCTGGATTCCAGCGATCTTTATTTGATTGAGAAAATAATTTTTAAAAAAGGAATTTGTTAACAATTGTAACCAAAAATAAATAAATAAAATCAAGGTGGTCCCCCTTTTTCTCCAAATCCGGATTCCAGCAGTTACATTAATTAGGTGAGTGTTTCACACGCACGTTTGAGTGAGAGTACAATGATTTTTGAGTGGGCCCCAACCTTTTAATTAAAAAACCCAAAAAAAATAAGATTAAATCGTAGCCTTTGATTTGGATTCGATCAACGATCATAATTTGTTAACACAAAACATGTTAAGCCTTGTAAACATTTGATCCATACACTCTCTCTCTCTCTCTCTCTCTCTATATATATATATATATATAATGGGTAAGTTGTGCAGATGCCTTATGATGTACTTTGTGCACAGATATGAACCATTGATTGAAATAAAATGGAGAGATGGGTTGTTGCCACGTGTACCGTGAGTTTTTAAAAAAAATGTTGATAATTAATCTAAAACTCAATAAAGGGGAGCGTGTAGCACGTTTTGGGTTAGGAAAATAAATCCCTAAATTCCAAATTGTTTTTCTGGAGGGGAAGAGAGCCAGGCGAGGCGGAGAGGAGACGATTCGGTGGGTAGGGAAGGCGGAGGCGAGCAGATATGGCCGGTGGTGGCGATGGAGGTACGATGGCGGCAGATCTGGCCGGTGGAGGCGATGGAGGACGATGGAGGCAAGTCTGGTGGAGCGGACGACTCGGAAACCGGGATTTCTCTGGCTTCTCCTCTTTCTTCTCCGTCCAGGGATCTATTGCTCCGACTCCGCCGTTAATTCTCCATATCATTTAATTCGAAGCCGAGCAGTCACGAATGCCGGAAGGGATGATGGCGGCAGATTCTGGGCGGTGGTGGCGACGGTCAGCGAAGGTTCTTGTGCGGCGGCGAAGGCTTTTGTTCAGGTATGTCTAATCCTGTGCTTTTCATGGAAAAAAATGAATTATTTGCCAAGGAGAGATTGATCTTGAACTCCTCTGAATTTTGCCTTTGGTTAGAGCATTTGGTTTGGGGCAATCAATAGGAGACGTTGAACAGATAGAGAGAAGTCAAATTCAAGACTAAGCAATTGGAAGAAAGGGCACCTCAGCAATTGGTTTGACGAAGGAGGAAGGGCGATGCAGAAGGGCAATGCAGAGAACGAGAGATGGTTGAACAGGGGCTTAATTATATGAATATTATTTGGATTTATTTAGAATTCAGAAAAGATTATACGGAGTATTGATTATTCGGGGTAATACAAAGATTATTCGGTAAATCTCAAAAGATTATTAAGGAAAACTGTCAATTTTTATAAGGAAATATGAGATGGTTAATTTTACTTGTTACCCATGAAACATTATTCGGCGGAATACAAGCTTTTGTTCGGTGAATTTCTAATGATTATTCATTTATATAAGATATTTTTTTTAACGCAACACATTAACTATGAGACATTTAGATAAAATATGAAACATTATTCGGTGAAATATGAAGCATTATTCGTATAAATAATACAATAAGTTTTGTTTAGAGAATTGAGTTTTTTTTATATGAAATTGATTCAAAAAAATTATTCAATAACATGTAGCAAATTATTCACTGGAATTGGTAAATTTTCATCTTTAACGGGATAGAAAAAAGATAACATAGCATTATTCGGTAGCATATAAAAAATTATTTGATGGAATTGACAAATTTTAAAAACAAAATAAATCAGGTGGGTTCCCCAACAATCACTCGTATTTAAAAAAAAAAAAGGGGGGGCTTGGGTTTCACGTGCCAAAGGGGAAAGGAAAAAAATAGAAAAAAAAGGGGTTTTGGTCTCACGTATTGCAAAGGAGGGTGGGAGGTAGAGTGGGTGTTTTTCACCCATGTGGGTCCCACATCTTTAGTATATATTTCTTCGCCGAATATATATATATTTCTTCGCCGAATATATCCCCAAATCTGTCGTATTTGATCACTTCAAACGATCTATTTGCACTCAATGTTCTAAAAGGCGCTAGGCGGTGGGTGGTCACCTAGCGCCTAAGCGGCTAGACAGGTGCCTAGGCGTCGCCTAGACGGACATAGAACAAACGTGATTATTTCTTTATATTTTAACACATAACCCATATCAATAATTCATATAATGTAATAATAATCTATAATATCACTTATACACTCGAATTTGTGGTGCTTAACTGACACTAAAGTAAATAAACGCAAAAATATGTGTCCGACTAGCGACTCTAAGCCTCTTAAAATCCAAAACCATATATTCGACTCAAAAGCAAATACATCCCGACTTATAGGATAAAAAACACTAAGTCGACTAATCACATATCTAGAAGCTAAAATAGAATAATCGTCAGACTAGACGGGATTAGACGGACTCTAGGCGAAACTAGGCGGGCTCTAGGCAGGACAAGGCAGTGTTTAGGTGGAAATCCGCCTAAAGGCCCGCCTAAGCGTAAAAATTCCTGGGTGGCCACCTGCCTAGGCGCGATTTTTAGAAGACTTGAAAAAAACAAAACCAAAGCTAAAAAGAGTGTCCAGCAGATAATATGATAGCCAGTAAGCAACTATGCCACATACTATAACTATAATAATCTTATAAAGTGCGTTCTAAGTTCAAGTGCCACTGAATGTATGTACAAGTTCAGCTTCCAGTTCTTCTGCAAAAGCACCTGCCTTTTTATTATAGTCAATTCGTTTCTGTTTATCTCTTAATGCTTCGCTGAAGTAAGTGCATCTTATTCGACATTGATGATTTGGGTCTTCTCAACTTTACGGGCCTCGTCGATCTCTTCAAAGTAGTCCTCCCGTGCATTATCTGCCAACATGAGGCAGATGAGCCAGAACAAGCAGGAGCTAAGGGCGACGAAGGCACCTCCGCCTATGACTCCTGTCTTTGCAGTGGGGCATTTGTACTCGAGGTTGCTGTGCACATTGTTAATGTGGTGGAGTTGCTCTACAAAAGTTGGCCATAAGATGAGTGATGCAGCCAGACCAACAGTTAGCCTGTTGATAGACAAATATTTAGCCAAGCACATGAGTAGAAAAGGCTAATGATAAGGTAAGACGAAAAAAACAACTCAACCATGGAGTACCCTTGGGCTGTACAAGACAAAGTATAATCAAATATCTCTAAGCAAAAAGCAGATACTTTCTTGTTACGGCTACAATTTTCTGTATGTTTTGGAATGTTACAGCTATGTGCGTATCATGGAACAGTTTCCATCTTAATGGCACAAAACATGATTAAAATCTAGGTAATTTTCAACAATAAAAACATGTCGGACGAAGTAAAACAACAACAGAAACCTGTTAATTAATTACAAATTTATGCATCGCGGAATGAAGACAAAACCGGATCATACAGCTAAATATTGAACAATTTCATAAATTGACATAAAGGGAAAATATTGCAGCATAACAGCTATCAAAGTTCATATATATCTAGTCGATATCATATCAAATATATTCGTCATGATGAACGACCCCTTGGATACCCTTGCTTTGGAACAAAACAATTCGGTCAATACACGAGTACTATATTCCACAGTCAGCAGATACAATATAGCCTCTAGGGACTGACTCTTGTAAGTTACAAGTTGTAACAAAACTAAGTTCAATAAGTAGCACCAAGAAGTGAAAACACAATGGCTATTGGCTGGCCCCGGCTATAAAAAAAACAAACAACAAGCACAAGAAAGCAGAATAATGCTTTAACAACATTAAATGGTTGAATGCTTACCACGCAATGCCAAAGAATATGGACATAGTCTTGGTCCCAAATAGAGCAGAGTATGGAATGGCTCTCTTCTTGTAGGGGTAGGATAAAGACACATACCCAGCAATAGTAGAGAGTAAGAGAAATCCAAAAGAGATGTATCCCAGATATAGCATAGGATCCGAGGAATATTTGCAGATTACGACATCTTTTCCCTGGATTACTGTTCCAGATGCAGGCTACAAGTGACATAAAACAGAATGCAAGGAAGTAAAGTGTGAAGCAGACGAGCCGCGGAACTAATCAAGAAAGAGTAAAGCTCAGTCACAACACAAACACATATGCAAAGCTAACTTAGTCAATTGCCTACATAGGAAGGGGAAATCCAGAATTAATAAACATTCCAATTTCCAAAGATATCTCCATTGTCATGAATCAGTTGAATTAAACAATTATGTGAACCCCAATTTTTGCTTTGGTTTTTTTTTCAAGGTCAAAGGTCAAAGTGCAATAATACATACTCCGTTTACTTTTATAGTCACCTTTGCTTCATGAATCGTGATATAACAATCTAATCAACTGTTACATAACTCTAATTCACATTAAACAAGATTGGAATTTCTATCAGAGAAACCCTAATTCAGGAATAGCCGAAATTTAGGAACTTGAACAAAACATAATTGGTTTAGAAAAGAGGATACCTTCTTGTTTTCAGCAATAACACCACAGACGAAGGACACAATTCCAAAGAAGGAGGTAAGGAGAGCCATCCCTTTCATTGTAAACTCCATGTTTGCTGCAGCCCAACAGCTGAACAAATTTAAGTTTATGCACAGGCCAATCGAAACAAAAAAAAAATGGCACAGAAGTTTTAAAAGTTAAACATCAAAACAAAAAGAATTTTTAAAAAGGGGATAAAATCTGAGAAATCCAAATTGTTACACCAACCAGTCAACGCTACAAGTAAATTGAAAACAAAAAAAAGAAGTAAAAGAGGGATCTTCAATGGAGTTCAATATTATTCAGCTCGTCACGAAGAGGATAAGTACCTCTCTCAATCAGTCTGAGGCCCTGAGTCGCTCTCCCTGCAAAGATGGAGATTGAACAAAAAGCGGAGATAAATCAGATGTGAAAATTCCAGCAGCAAATTGAAACCAACGTATGTGAATAATATGTGATCTTGTGAAGGAGTTGGAATCTAACCTCAACTTCGGCTGGTGTGGGTTTGTGTTCTTGGCCTGATTCCTGATTCCTGATTCAGATTCATTACATTATCCGTATTTATATTAATACTTCGTATATTATACAGTACGGAGTATATTCCTTTTTCTTGGCTCTAATTAATACAGTAGCTTTCACCCACTGGGGAGTTACCGTATATATTTGGAATGAGAGATGAGAAATCATTTTGGAATGACTCACTGGAAATGACCTGTGGTTAATGTCCAAAGATCTCCAGTTCGAAACCGAGATATGACCGTTAGGTGTGTTTGAATTTCAAATGCATTATGTTTATAATGTAAAATGTTAGGGTGTGTTTGGATCTCAAATGCATTATGTTTATAATGTAAAATGATAAGGCAGTGTTTAGTTAACACAATTGTTAAGACGTTTAAATTATGATATTTTTGGATTCCACGATTTATTACTTATAATGCAATTATTTTATCTCGATTTATGTAATTATTTGGTTAAATTACAGTTTTACCTCAATTTTTACGAGATTTTTATTTTTACAACCAACCGCACCCTTAATGCTAACATCATGTGCAAGTTGCAACTATGATTTTTTATTATCTTATAAGTCTTAAAAGATAAACTCATAATTGCAAGACAAACCTTAAGGAAAGAGGTTGAAAAGAGGTTGAGATCTCCTAGTCCATAATTATGGTCCATCATATAGTCCGTATCGCTTGATTGGATGTATCGAATTATTTTGTTAATTTTCTTAATGAATGGGGTGGTTTTATAATGGTTTACAAACCAATAAAAGAAGAGAAAATGGTACTAAATATACCATTTCTCTTGGCCCATTGCAAAAATAACTCTCCCCCGGTCCAATTTGCAGAAATGTCAAAAAGGCCCAATAATTTACAGAAGTAACCGGTTGTGGGAACCCGTTACTGCGGGCAGTGGCGGATCGAGGATTTTCAGTAGGGGGGCTTAAAAACACTTGTGGCAAGTTACGAGTCGAGATCAATGTAAATATCAAGAATCAAACTCTAGAGCCATTTTTGTTCCTTGCACGTAAATAGACATATGTTGAATTAGGTTGTTGGTTTGTTAATGGTTACAAATTAAGTAACAAGATACTCATCTTACGGTGTTGGACTTCTGAGTAATTTCAATTGAATTACAGCTAAGGTTATTTTTAGGTTAAGTCAAATTACTTTGTATTTAGAATATCTTAGGTTAAGTCAAATTACTTTCAGTAGGAGGGGCTTAAAAACACTTGAAATTAATTTTTTAGGATTCGGAGGGATAAAGCTTTTCAGAAATTGCTCACAATTTAAACTCTCAGCGTTTGGGATTTTGTAAAGAGGTTGTTTTGGTTTGTTTGAAAAATTTTCAATCTACATTTTTACTTGTTTCATTGTTTGCGAAACTCATAAATAATCACCCAAATTACAAATTCAATTCACAAATCACAAATTCAATCCACAATTTACAAAGTTGATTCTCAAACCTAATTTTACAAAATTGGTTTCCAAAATCAAAACCCTAAAGTCTCACATCCTACCTGTAAGTTGCTTATGTTACTAATTACTCCAATTCCAAATCTTAAAGAAAGCCAACAGATCTTGGGAGAAGCCAAAATCAAACAAGCAACACAAGGAACAAAAGCAATCAAAATAAGTTGAAGAGGAAGAAAACTACCTATCCGATGCGGGAGGCTGCCGAGTGACTGGGTACAGTGGTGCACTGGGGCCAAGGTTGGCCGGTGGTGGAGTTGGAGGTGGCGGTGGCCGACTCAGGAGGTGCTTTCGCTCGAGGTGCCGGCTCGGGAGGTGAAAGGCTCTATCGGTTGTTTGTGTAAAAAAAAAGACTTTGTGACTGTAATGTGTAAAAATAAAAGGGGATATTGATTTTTTTTTTAAAAAAACGGGCCATAAAGGGATTCGAACCTGGGTTATTTCACAGAGTTTTAAACTCCCGCTCTCCGCACCGCTTCCTTACCGGTGAGCCAAGTTGTCATTATGTTCCTAGCCTACTTTACTTATATATATTGCAAAAATTACAGATATATTTAATTATACACATACCAATTTTTAGGTTAGGGGGGGTTCAGCCACCCCGAGCCCCTCGTAGATCCACCACTGACTGCGGGTGAACTTTTAGTTTCAATTTGGAAAGAGAAAATGGTAAAAAGAAGACATCACATCACGGACATCTCTCATACTCACCATTTTTGAAACCCATAGAAATTCAAAAGGCTTGGATGGGAGCACCTGGTGTGACGCCGAAACCGAGAGAGAGAGAGAGGTTGATGTGACGACGGAACGAAGAGAGAGAGAGAGGGGAAACCACCATTCAAGGGAGGGACGACCCGACATTGGAGAGAGACGACGGTTGGTGCCCAATCCGCCATTGAAGAGAGGTTCTCCCCCATTCTTTATCTCTAAGCTTTTTCCTTTTATGGAAGTTTGAATGTTTGAATGCATGTAAATTCGATTTGGGGCCGGTGGGAAGAATTAGGTGAATGGGGTTCGAAATTTGTGAAGGGGAAACCCTAACTGTATGTGTGGTGGGCGGTTTGGGGATAGGGGTGGAGATTTGCCATTGATGCTAAGTTGGGGATGAAATTGAAGGTCCAAATAGGGTAAAAATGGTTATACAATCCCCATGAAAGAATGAAATTTGGAATTTGATAACTCGTCAATGGCTAGCGGAGTCATTCTTGTGGATAGGGAAAATGATTGAATGACTAGGTATAGGAAATTATGGGTTCTCTTCGAATTAGAGAAGTAGGGGACAACACATACGACTTGGCTTCGATTAGTTACAATGGATAGTGTGTTTGAAAGACTCACGGTTTTAAACAAACCATGATGCTCGATGTAGTCTAGATAAATCTACTTGGGTACTCGTGATTTAAAAAAATTTCTCGCATAAGGGATAATGAAGATGATATATACAAGATTTTAGAGGATTATGGATTAAAGGCTATGATGTGATCCTAGTCGTCAATGAGCTTGAATCCTTTATCTTAGAAAGCTATGTTGTCGGGGACGAACATCAACCCTTGTTTGAGAAAACAGCATGGCGACACCGTGGTATTTTGGCTCTTTCGGGCTGCATAAAATTCCGATTGAAGCCAATAAGCACTTGCTGGAAAGCTATTTTAAGTGGCTACAACTTCTATGAAGAACACTTGTCCTAAATCAGCCTCGAAGATGCTTGAATTTGACGTTCTTTCCAGCAGCTCCAATCTGGACGTTTTTTCCATGTTTTATTTCCATCAAATAGATCGATCCCACATCGATTATAGATGCTTGGGGGGTTATATTTTCATCCTATATATTGCTTGTAAAACTTTCATTTTAAATCAAGTCAAGTTTAGTTGAGTTATAAAGGTTAAGCCACTAATAGCTTCCTATGATTCCGGGTTAAGGATCGAGTTCTTGGTGAGAGGCTAAGAGCGAACCCTTTGGTGAGAGGCCGAGGGTGACACCCTAGTGAGAGGCGAAGGTGTCAAAGGGTCGAGATCCTCGGAGTGCGATTCCGAGAGGATTGAGATCGAGTGTAGGGGATTCAACGGTGAGAGGCCTGCGAATCTTGCTCCACATATCCCTTCTTTTCAGTTCCAAAAAATCTCAAAATTTAGCCCCACAAAAAAGAGTGTTCGAAAGCTCGAGCCTTGGTCGATCCGGTCCTCGGGTCTCATCAAGTGGTATCAGAGCTAATCGACTCGAGTTCATCGAGCTTTCGATATCCGAGTTGTTTCTTCTTAGTCAAAATGTTCAAGAAGACGAGGTTCAAGCCTTTGTCCGAAGAGTACATCCGATGGGCCATTCGAGCCTATGATGATGGGTATCTTCGTTGGAGCGACATGGATGGTGCTACATATGATGTAGTTGATCAAGAGCTCCAGAGGAGATATCGAAAGAAAAGGGCTCGAGAGGATGAGGCTCGGCGAAAGAAGAAGGTTGAACCACCTTGGCAAGAGATCCGCAAGCTCGCAGAAGACTCAATGCAACAAGTACAAGAAATGCGAAAAGTCGTCATCTCATTGGGGTCGAAGCTATCAAAGCCCACCACACCACACCCTCCCTCTTCAACGACGACATCCTCTATGGCCATGGGTGTGATACTTGGGATCAAGGAAGACAAGTCCAAGGATGTTCCGATTGAAACTACACAGGACATGTCTGAGCTTAAGAAAGACGAGGACATCATCCAACTTCCTAATGTTGCGCTTTCCATGAAGGAGAAACGGACGTCAGTCGAGGTACCTACCTTTCTGAATTCAATGTCAACTAAGTGGTCTGATGCGACCCCATTCATTCCGTCTTGCTTGCCTTTCACGATTCAAGAAGGAGAGGGGATTCAAGATCCGCTCAAGGAAGAAGAAACATGTCCGAAGGAGTCGCTTGTTTCCATCACGGATTCGAGGACGAATCCTTTTCAAGGAGAGGAGGATGATGTGATCCTAGTCGTCAATGAGCTTGAATCCTTTATCTTAGAAAGCTATGTTGTCGGGGACGAACATCAACCCTTGTTTGAGAAAACAGCATGGCGACACCGTGGTATTTTGGCTCTTTCGGGCTGCATAAAATTCCGATTGAAGCCAATAAGCACTTGCTGGAAAGCTATTTTAAGTGGCTACAACTTCTATGAAGAACACTTATCCTAAATCAGCCTCGAAGATGCTTGAATTTGACGTTCTTTCCAGCAGCTCCAATCTGGACGTTTTTTCCATGTTTTATTTCCATCAAATAGATCGATCCCACATCGATTATAGATGCTTGGGGGGTTATATTTTCATCCTATATATTGCTTGTAAAACTTTCATTTTAAATCAAGTCAAGTTTAGTTGAGTTATAAAGGTTAAGCCACTAATAGCTTCCTATGATTCCGGGTTAAGGATCGAGTTCTTGGTGAGAGGCTAAGAGCGAACCCTTTGGTGAGAGGCCGAGGGTGACACCCTAGTGAGAGGCGAAGGTGTCAAAGGGTCGAGATCCTCGGAGTGCGATTCCGAGAGGATTGAGATCGAGTGTAGGGGATTCAACGGTGAGAGGCCTGCGAATCTTGCTCCACATATCCCTTCTTTTCAGTTCCAAAAAATCTCAAAATTTAGCCCCACAAAAAAGAGTGTTCGAAAGCTCGAGCCTTGGTCGATCCGGTCCTCGGGTCTCATCAGGCTAGCAGCCCCTTTGAGGCAATAGTTTCAAGTCCCATGTGCTAGTTTGTTGTTGGTGTTGTGGTAAAGTGTTGTTTTTGGACCCAATCACACTCGTGATCAACCTTTTGCTGCCTAACTATATACTCATGATTCTTATGATATGAAGTTCTTTGAGTTTCGTTGCTCTTGTATATTGAATAAAAAAACGAAGATCCACAAACCATTTGATGTCTTAAAGAAATCATATTCAGTTGTTGATGGTTTTTCGTGGCATTTGTGTAGTGTGGTCATTTGGATAATGTCAAATTTTCTAGTAGAAACATTAATTTTACTGGCTAGGCAGTTGTATACCCTGGCAAGGATTATTGCTGAAATGGGTATTATCTGAATGACAGATTAAGGAAAATGACAAAATCGAAAGGAAAAAAGGTCGCGACGCCGTCGAGCAAGAAGGTATCACATGTTATCACTTCTGAGACATACTTCCTCTGTCCAACAATACATGGGTTTTTAGAGGTAAATTTTTGTCCAACAATAGATGGACTTTTAGGTTTTCTATGTAAAAGTTGTAATGATTTGTATTGGTTTGTGTGTTGTTGACTTTTTAAAATAATTTGATTGGTTAAAATGTGTAGTGGGTGTTAAAAAATAATAAAATTTATGAAAAAGTTAGTACAATGATGATGTTTTTTTAAAAGTAAGGTGTTTTATTAAAACTTGTGCAAAATGCTAAAAGACAATGTATTTTAGGACGGAGGGAGTATTAGGGGCCTTATTTAGTTGTCTTGGTGATGTCAATTGTGTGGGCTCGTGTGATATTTGTGCAGGCGACATTAGCCTTTCCTCCGACAAACTATTTTAAATGGAGGTCGAACCAGTTCTCCAAGATGGCCATGCTGAAAGGAATGGACGATGACCTAGTTGCGGCTGATTGGCAAATGCTGAAGGACAACAGGCTAGAGGGCATTGTAAAGATCGGAACCAATGTGCCGTATTGTTCAACCCTGATCCATTACTTCCTCGAGAGGAAGCTGAAGACATTGAAGAAGTGTGAGACATGGTATGAGCTCCAGAGGCGACTCCTCCGGTTCTCCATCAAGAAATTTTGCCTTGTCACCAAGCTCAAATGTGCTAGAAGAAATCGGGACTTTGAGGAGGAGGATCACAAAGACGTTGTTCGAAGCTTCTTTGGAAGGGATAAGGTGAAGGTGTTCGACCTTCCCGTCATTTGGGAGGTCGCTAAGGCCAAAGAGAGGAGTGACATGAAGAGGTTGAAGCTTACCCTCCTCATCATTGTTGAGTGTATCCTGCTGCTAGGGAATGTGGGCAGGGCAGTGAAAGGGTGGGTGGTTGACGAGAGGGTTTCTCGACCAAATAAATTTGTAGTCAAGACCCCGCTATAGGATAGTGGAGTCAGGTTCGTCCTCACGGGAGAAGTCAGCGGTTTTAGGTTTAGTGTGTTTCGGGGTTCAGGGATAGCAGGAAAAAAGGTGAGGAGGTTGTTGTCGATGACGAGGAGAATTGGTCGACGTCGAGGGATGGAGGGAGAAGTAGAGGTTGGTGTCGAGTGGCTGCGTAGGAAACTTTAAAATAATAAAGATAAAATAATAAAAGAGCAAACTTCCAAGGTTAGGGATTACCACAACAATAAATATATGTGTAGATTATAAATCACATAAAGATGCATGCTTTATATCAAAGAATCGACTTTTGCAAATTCCAACAATTTAGGTGATAGAAGCTCTCGCATAAAAACCTAATTTGTTTCTACCTATTTTTAATTAGGATTAGTCGGCTCTCGCAAGCAAAGCCTAATTACTATCCAAATTCATAATTAATTCACTTTCGCTTCATAATTGCAAATAAGGAATTGTCCTCGACTGTCGCAAAGGATTAAGCACATAGGTAGATGATGATAAAGACATACAAATTCATGTATTTATAAATCAAACACGTATCTATGTTGGGATCACCCCAACCCTAGAAGAAGAGAAATTAGAAATAAAACATAATAAAAGAAACTAACTTTAACATTAAAAATATAACTAAAACTTACAAAGCCTTCCAATCTTCCCTCCTCTTCTCCCACTTGGCTCCTCTATCTCTCATTTCTCCTTGCACCCGAAGACGACTTGGCTTTAATTCCCTACTTGCGAGAAACCCTCTTGCTGTAGTAGTAGGGTATTCAGGATAGTATTCACGAGGAAGCGTGTCGGCGCTTGCCTTTTCAGTTCTAGAGTTCTAGAATCCTCTCGAATTCGACCAACAGAAGTCCTCGACATCGAGGAAAGTACTCAATGTCGACTACCTTAGTCGAGTAAACTGCAAAACAGAAAAAGAGAGAACGAAAACCAAGCAAATAGAGTAGAACAGAGTACTGGACATCGACCAGACTACTCGACATCGAGTAGATTTCAATCGAAATCGAGTTGTGCAGAATGTAAAAACGTGGCCTTTCGCAAGACAGAAATAGAACAGAAGCAACACGAAAATTATGGTAAATTGTCCAAAGTACTCGACATTGACCAAAGTGATCGACGTCGACTAGTCCTGTCAGCTTTCAGCATTCTGCTCCGTCTTGAAACGCAGTTTTCCGAGTCCTCGTTTGTCCGATTGATGCATATGAGTATGCGTTCGAAAGCTCTTTTGAAGGGATACAACTCTCATGAAGACACCAGAACTTGATTCCGAACGATGAATGGCGAAAAGTGGGCTTTTCTCCAACTGCACCATCCTTAACTTCTTCATGGCTTTCCTTTAAGCTCCAAAGTGCGTCCGATTTATGCGAAATTAAACAAGAACTTGTCTAGATCTCCATAATTGGAAAATAAACATAAACTACATAGATTATGTACTATTCTAACCCAAATGCATGAAATGTATACGAAAATTGATATAAAAGTGAGTGTAAAACATGACAATTTAGGCTCATATCAAACACCCAATACTTAAGCTTTCTTGTCCTCAAGCAATAATTTTAATAGTCATACAGGGGAAAAAATTAAACTCTCAACA
The DNA here is from genome assembly GCA_037127255.1 of Persicaria tinctoria. Taxonomy (NCBI): domain Eukaryota; kingdom Viridiplantae; phylum Streptophyta; class Magnoliopsida; order Caryophyllales; family Polygonaceae; genus Persicaria; species Persicaria tinctoria. The sequence goes on from JBANSL010000003.1 coordinate 67,599,017, forward strand.
TCTTAGATCCATTTCTATATGTCCCTGCAATCAATTACCATCCTCGAAAATGTACTAATGCCACAAATCCATGCATGTGCATAAAAGCAATTTCGCACATAAAAGGAGGGTTATGCAAAAACATTCATTCATGACAAAACATTAATAATCAAGAAGACTTTAATTTAAGCTCATGGTGAAGAAATGGTAAAAGGTAAAGTGGTGGGCTAGTATTGGGCAATGTGGTGCTAAATCCGGGGAGAATTCTTCAAAATTTGTTTTCTTCCTTTCATGCACTTTCTCCCTTCAATAATTTCCACATCCCTCAACCTCTCATAATTCACTCTTTGCTTTTTTCACTTATATGATTTTACCTCTCTAACCTCAGCATTGCCTTTTTGCGAGCCACAATTATGGGTCTCATGAATGGACCCGGATACTTAGTGTTTCGAACTCCTCACCTTGGTGTCCCATCCTGCGGAACTATTATCTCGACGCAGGCAGGGTCGATCTACCTTTATCTCCTGAGGTGACCGGATTTTCTTTCACTCATTAAATTTTCCATAAAATTTTCAATTTCCTGCCAAACTCCAATAATGATAACAACACAAATACCATATGATAATCTCCATAATGTACTTTCATTCTCAACATAATCCCCGGATGGAAATATGGTAAAGAATGGGCAATATTTAGATCATGTGGAGCAAATATGAAATAAGACATATTATGGCTTTTGTGATGCATAAGCATAGGTAAGGCTAGGATAAAACAATATGAGCATTGTATGGAAAATATAAAGTCCTCCATCCTCTTATCATGCAACATGTCAAAAGAAACTTCAAATTTTACCTCATTTCATAGTTTTAAATAAAAATATGCACTTCATTGTGACTTCCCTTTACTAGGCAATTTCATGCTATATCTCTAATGAATCCAATTTTGCTACGTCGAGTTCAATAAAACTTCCATGACACTAATAGAAAATTTTCAATGGGGGTGATTAAAAATAAACTTTGAAAAATAACATATAAGCATATAGATAAATAATCATATCCAAAGTTACCAGGCATGAGCAATTCGAGCAATAAACATAATATATGCACCAAAGTAAGCCTTTCCCCCACCCCATACTTAAACATTACAGTGTCCTCACTGTATAAAAACAAGAGTAAAGAAAGAGACTCGCTAGACAGGTGTGCAGAATGTCGGAATTGAGTGCTGATATAGCTGAACAAGTGGTTGATCTCGAGGAAGAGTAGTCGACGTTGACTAAGTTACTCGACATCGAGTAATTTGAAAGCGTCCAGAGTGATCCTCGTCGATCACAGTCATTTTGCTCGATAGGGGTAGTCGACGTCGAGTACTTCTGCACTTTCTTCTTAGTACCTACAAGCTTCGTTAGATAAAATCCACAATAGAAATACCTAAAAACAATGTTTTAAAACTAAAAACCAAAGGAAATATGTCTAAAAATCCCAAAAAAAACTAATATTTTGTTACAAGCTCTAGACTTTATAGTCGCTAGGTCGACTTCTTCCGTTTAAGCTCAAGGTGGCATTTGCAGCGCCCATGTAGACTGGGCCTCGAACAAGACTCCATTCTTATCCATCAGTTGTAGTCATCCGGAATGGATCTTGTACACCATGAAAGGTCCCATCCTTTTCTCCTTTAATTTGTTGGGAAACCAATGATTCTTAGATTTGTAGACATAAACCTTGTCTCCCACTGCATATTCCTTAGGATCGTCAGATATCAATCTCCCCAAGTCTAGAGTTGATGCCATGCACCTGAGTATGGATGGAGTTGATTGATTGCTTGTTGTCTGAATGATTCCTCCACATCTCCTCAAGAATAACCTGCATGTCATCATTCTTAAATTCATTCTCAGGGTGACCAGGAGCTTTGTAGGGTGGGGGGTCTCTTGGATACCGGGGCTTTCGATAGTGGCTCCAGTTTTGTTGCTAGTGTTTCCCTGAGTAGTTCCCCCCCCGCAAAACGCGCCTCTTCGTGGGTTTCTGCTACTAATATCTAATCGGCGTGTGGGCAAGCAATAGTGTTGTGCCTTACAGACCCACATTCCAAACAAGGTTTATCTTTAGAATGGATCAATCTCCTTAGGTAGCACATATAGAGGCATAGATGGGGCAGGCCTTTCATACCTTTCGTTGCCAGAGGCCGCAGAAGTCCCACAAGTGTTGTCATAATTTGCCAATGTCTCAAAGGTTTCCCAAGCACGCCGTGGGGTGTACTCGAGATACCTATAATCGGTGTAATTGTTGATCCTATCCTTAGTTGGTGTATCCAGGCAGTTGAAGATGATCTCCTGGATCACGTAGGGTTGTTGTCTATGCACAGGACAAGATTTTAGAAGCCTTTTGTAGCGCTCCCAAACTTGTGCTAATGTTTCCCCTGGCTTTTATCTGAAAGTTGTTATCTGCTGTCTAAGCGCAGCTGTTTTGGAAGGAGGGAAGAACTTGTTAAGAAACAAGTCTTGTAGTTCATTCCATGTGCGGATTGATCGTGCAGGCAATCCCTCAAGCCATTGCGATGCTATTTCTGCAAGGGACCAACAAAAAGCCTTTAGTTTTAAATCTTCTAGATTATCATTATCTGCAATAGCTTCGCATAGATCTAGAAAAGTGGTGACATGTTCTAAAGGGCATTAATTGGTTCTTCCCCTAAATTGACTCCTTCTAATTTCAGTAATAAAAGAAGGACAAATTTCATAATTAACAGGGGAAGGGCGATCGGTGATTCCGGAACTTCCAGAGTAGGATGCAGATGCTCCTTTGTGTTGGTTGGGACATGCCCAATCTGCTCCTCAAGTTGACCTCGTGATCTACCCTTGCTTCCTCCCTTTGTTGATTCTGTGTATATTCTGCCTCTCGTCGGGCATATTCTGCTTCTCTGGTGGTGAACTCCTCAATTCGTAAGCAGAGTTGCTCAAGCTCCTGCGCTGGTGTGAGCTGGACCTCATTCTCATTATCAGTCGCCGACATTATTATCCTTAGCCTTTGTTGAAGGTGGAAGAAGCGTTTTGGTTTGAGAATTGGGTTTATAGGTGTGCGATCAGTTATTCGCATGCACATGAGAAAAAAAACAAAAAGAAAAAAAGAGTAAAAAGGAACTAAAAAGGGCGGGATTGATTGCTTCCGCGGCAACGGCGCCAAAATTTGATAGTGGAGGGAAATCAAGTATGAAAATAAAACGAAATATAAAATCAAACCGACTCCCTGTCCCAGCAAATAAAATACAAGAAATCAAACCGCCAAAATAGGGTATTCAGGATCGTATCCACGAGGAAGCGTGTCAGCGCTCACCTTTTCAGTTCCAGAATCCTCTCGAATTCGACCAGCAGAACTCCTCGACGTCGAGTAACGTCGAGTAAAGTACTCGATGTCGACTACCTCAGTCGAGTAAACTACAAAACAGAACAGCAGAGAACGAAAACTAAGCAAATCGAGTAGAACAGAGTACTCGATGTCGACCAGACTACTCGACGTCAAGTAGATTTCAATCGAAATCGAGTTGTGCAGAATGTAAAAACGTGGCCTTTCGCAAGACATAAATAGAACAGAAGCAACACGAAAATTGTGGCAAATTCAATAATATAAAAGACTTCTAGAATCGGGGTATCAACGCCACAACAATAACCATATAAAATAATGCAAAAGGTATAAAAGATCATGCTTTTCCATCAAATAACTTTCGTTATTAACAAGTACGAAGATAGAGGCTTTCGCATAAACCCTAATTGTTACTAACCCCTTTCAAATAATTAATCCAAGTTGCATTAAGATCACTTTCACTTCAATAACACAAACAAGGATCACCTTCTGCTATCGCAAAAGAATCGTGCTCGTAGGGATAGAAAACGAAATCGCACTAAAAGATTGTACCTTTATCGCATGACCTTACATGGCCACCGTCTGGCTCACCCCGATCCTAAAAGTTGGGTGACTAATCGATCTTCATCATAAAGACACATATCAATAATAAAAGGAAACTAACTTGCATTAATAAAAATAAACAAAGCTTACAACCGATCGAAGCCAAATCCGCTCTCGCAAAACTCCAACTCCTACTCGGCTCCAAGCTCTCTCGAAAACTCTCTCTAACTATGGCGGAACACAATTGCTTTGTGGCTTGGATGATTCTAAAACTCGGCCCCTAGGGTCTTATTTATAGTATTCATTCCCCGCCATCCAAGGATAGAATACTCTATCTATATCTAAAGTTATGTATCTAAAGACTTAAGATAAAACTTGGAAATAAAACAAATAAATCTCTAAAGGAAAGTAAGACTAAAGTGGATAAATCTTCCTTCTCTTGATAGATCTTCACTTGATTGGATAAAATATCTCGTGCCTTTGCTTGCAAGTAATCCACATGCTCGGATATCCACTCGATCTCGACCCGGATTGATTATGGATAGTACTCGACTTCAAGTAAAGTACTCGACGTCGAGGACTTTTCTTCTCCTTGGATTGCACTCGAGCTCGGCTACCTTCTGGACTCGACATGGGTACTCGACTTCGAGTAGTTTACTCAACGTCGACTAGATATGTGCTCTAGAGTGACTGGCTGCTCGATCTCGTGTGATTTTGTTGTCCAAAGTACTCGACATTGACCAAAGTGATCGACGTCGACTAGTCCTGTTAGCTTTCAGCATTCTGCTCCGTCTTGAAACGCACTTTCCCGAGTCCTCGTTTGTCCGATTGACGCATATGAGTATGCGTTAGAAAGCTCTTTTCAAGGGATACAATTCTCATGAAGATATCAGAACTTGATTCCGAATGATGAATGGCGAAAAATGGGCTTTTCCCCAACTGCACCATCCTTAGCTTCTTCATGACTTTCCTTTAAGCTCCAAAGTGGGTCCGATTTCTGCGAAATTAAACAAGAACTAGTATAGATCTCCATAATTGACAAATAAGCATAAAATACATAGATTATGTACTATTCTAACCCAAATGCATGAAATGTATACAGAAATTGATATAAACGTGAGTGTAAAACATGGTAATTTAGGCTCACATCAGTGGTCTTTCTCGTGCAAGACCTCGACTGATTCTTCAACTACTCATGGGGTAAGGTCTGTTACAAGGCCACCCATGAGAGTCTGGATGGGGCACTGGTGAGGGAGGTGGCGCAGGGGGTCAAACTCAAAGGTGGGAAGGAGAGGTCTGGGTACTCGCTCAATGGATTCATATTAGCGTTCCAAGTACGAGTTGAAACTTAATGCGATTTAACAATTGGCGCGATTTTTTTTAAATGTCTGTGCTATTACCGAATATGGCTAGGGTTTTGTCAAAGCTGGCTAGTAAACATATGCTCTGCTGATCGTGTAGATTTGGATCTATGAAGCGATGTCGCGTGTGAGAAACTACTTTGCTAACAGAATTCAGGGGGTTAAGTTTCTCCAATGCATGAGGCGGAAGTCGACGTACCCGTACATCTCCTATGAGAGGGTGAAGATGTTGATGGATATAGACAATGAGGATGGGATCAAGTGCAACAATGCACAGACGACCCTTGCGCCGGAAGCGGCTGAGCAGGAGACTTTTCACGGTGCTGGATACCCCCGCGAGGACCAAGATGCCTTTTTTGACAAGGCCGCCAAGGCGTACAAGGCTTCACTCCCACCTGTCGGAGATACTCCTAGCGAAACATTGCCTTCTCCCACCCCTGGAGCTCCTGCGGATTCGATGATTGTCACGATGCTCCAAGAGATCCTAACGCGGTTGTCAGGCCTCGAGAAAGAAGTGGAATAAATTAAGACCTACCTCACCCACGTCAAAAAGCCTAGAGCTAAGTCCGATAACAAGGTAAGGGATATCCTCACTCCTTATTGTACGCAATTGCCACACATGTTCACTAGCTATGATGAGATATTGACTAGCTAGTCCATTTGCGAAAATGACATGAACATGTCTTCATGGGGGTTGACAATGAGGTGCAAGAGGAGATTGGCATCAAGAAGCAAGAGGAGACTAACAAGGATGAGCCCCCTCCACCTGCACCTGCTGCGCCAAAGGGGACGGGGAGGCCGAAACGCACCAAGAAGCAAGAGGAGACTAACACGGAGGAGCCCCCTCCTCCTCCTGCACCAGATGCGCCAAATGGGATAGGGAAGCCGAAACGCACCAAGAAGCAAGAGGAGATTGGCACAAAAAACATTGACCCAGCTGGTGCAACGCATGAGGTTGTCACATAAGACGAGACTGTCTTGCAGGAGACCCCTCCTCCACCTACACCTGATGCGCTGAAGGGGATGGTGATGCCAAAACACACTAACAAGCAACCCCCAGCTCTCGACGACCACCACATCTCGCCCGTCTTGAAGAGGGCCCGTGTCGTTAAGTTCAAGTGCACTACGGTTCATCCTTCAGAAGTTGTTGTACTTTATGGTCTCATCACGAAGGAGGACATCGAGGTCGTTGATGGGTGGATGTCTAGGTGCGTTTCCATCTTGGGCTCATCTTTCTTCATTTTAATTTTCGTCCAAACCGTGTATATGTTTGTTCACTACGGAATATGTACACATGGGAGGACCCACACTAACCGTGGCATAGAGGACGACAATCACCTAGGGATTCTTTGAGATCGTGAGGACTCCGACGTTCTGGCTATCTACTGAGGTATGTCTTCTTCTGTACAAGTGCATCATGTCATGCTTTATGCATTCCTTCTACTTGCATTGTCATACCTATCTCCATTCCTTTATCTAGCAGCACATGGACCAGACACTGTGTATCCAATGAGAGAAAGCAAAGGGCGATGAAGTGTGCGGTTAAAAGAGGTCATTTTTATGGACAACTTTTGGCCTATTGTATTGGAGACAGAGTGGGTGACACACAAGACAAAAACAAGCAGCTACCAGGTAGGGAAGAAGATGATAGCTTACCTCGACGGAGCGGACCTCGGGTTTATGAGGAGGAGTTGGGAAGAGGCAAAGTACATTCTCGCCCCTGTAGACCTTTGGAAGAAGCACTGGGTGGCCATAGAGGTGTGTCTCGAATAGTGGACGGTGTAGTTGTATGATAGGATGTTCATTTCGTTCACTATTGTGCTCCTAAATTGCCATGTCTTACATTAACCTTTATATCGATTTCTGCATGCATTTCATATCATTGGGTTAGAATTATACAAAATCTATGTAGTTTATACTTATTTGCCAAATTATGGAGTCTACACTAGTTTATGTTTAATTTCGCAGAAATCGAGACAGTTTACAATAGTCCGGAGAAGGAAGAAAACTATGGAAGAGCTCGAGGTCGACTACACCAAACCAGAGGTCGAGAAGCAGCTGAACCAAAGCATGTCGAGAAGAAAAGAGAAGAGAAAGCACTCGACATGACTAGTCGATGTTGACCAGCTTGGTCGATAGGGAGTACAAGTTGGTCGACCTCAGCTCCAGAACACGAGATCGAGCACTTGACGAGCAACAAACCACTCGAGGAGCACAAAAGCCCTCGATGTCGAGTACCCATCGAGAGTCTAAATCATAGACGTCGACGACGTCAATGACGTACGGAGGGCGTCATTGATTTCTCCGATGTCGACGACGCCTTCATCGGCGCATACAGGTACACCCTAGCTACTCAAATCGTTTTCAACTCTCCCATGCCTCCTCCCACCCCAACTCGTACTCCGTCAGCGGAGGTGGACACTTGATGGATGTTGTCATCAGCTGATGTTATTTTGTACTGAGCGATATGTGGACTTATGTTGGTTGTTATTGTTCGTTGTGTTTGGTTGACTTGATAAACTTGTTAGCAATTCGACTTTTTGGAACCTTGTGTTTTTTACTACATATGTATGTTGTGGAGACTTGGTTATATTCATTATGGATGGTTGTGGCTAATGTTGCGTTATTACACACTTATGTTTGGATGTAATTGTCGTTTTTCTTATGGTTGACAGTTTCATAGATATAAAAAACACCGTTAGGGATTGTCTGTTATCGGCTTAGTCTTTGATGAGATTGGCTAGGGAAAATATTACACTGGCTAGTAAGGTCAAAACCCCATACATATGTGAAACTGAACACCCAGTTATGTACAAAATAAACGACCAAAACCCCAAAGTTTCCCTGATTGACATGCATACTGCTAAAATACTACCTTCGTCAACATACCCAAAAGATGTGGCATCCCATTAGACAATCATATAATTGTCTATCCACGCCACACTTCCTTATGTCCTCCGACGCTTCGGGCGAAGGAACTCCCCACGAGACGGGTACCTACTTGTCTTCGGTCTCCCATGCCTTCTCTTGATAGGTGGAGGTAGTAATCGGATCTGCACTATCCGTTGGGGAGGATCCCAAGTATCCATGGGGGGGGGGGGGGGGGGACGGAATACACCACTCCATCGTAGCACGCATTCCATGCAGCTACCCTATAGTAGTCATGCACTAGTGAATGACCATCGAGGCCTCGAGCCTTTTCTGCGACAACAGCATGACAGCAGGGGTACTGATCTATTTTGAAGTTTCGACATGTGCATGGACGTGCGCTGAGGTTGACAAGCCATTTCGCAGTTCCCTTCATGACCTCGAACTCGTGATCGCTTAGGGGCCTCGTGACCATGCATATGGATGCATGGTAGCTAGACATGATGGCCTTGGCAACACAATCACTTACGACCTTCCTGGGCGGGCCACTTGACTTCCTCCGTGGAACAAACCACATTTGCACCGTCTTGATGATGCAATCGAATAGCGCTACAACCGGCATATCACGAGGCTATTTGAAGACGTTGTTGAGGCATTCGGCGTTGTTCGTTGTGTTTGTGTTGTAGCGGTTTGCCAAATAGTGAGCCCTTGCCCAATTGCGGAATTCGGCTTCAAGAAGTTACTGCCCGACTGCGGGCATTGGGATGAGAAGTCAGCGAAGAGTTGGTTGAACTTAGCGTGGGTATAAGCCTTGGTCGTATCGAAGAACAACTCCTAGAGGGGCCCGCACTTGTGGTGGTGCTTCGCATTTTGGAAGAGGTGCCATGTGCAGAAGCCCTGCTTGGCAAAGGTGTAGCTATCACGTATGCCCTTGAAGATGCTCACATGCATGTCGGAGACCCACATCAAGTCTGGGGTGTTCGGGACGACTAGAAGCATTTGTGGGAAGAAGAATGCCCAAGAAGCGTCATTCTTGCCATCCACTACCGCAAAGGCGATTGGGTATATTTTGTGATCGACATCCTGTGCAATAGCTAAGAGCAAGGTCCCCTTGAACTTGCCTTTTGGGAAGGAACTGTCGACGGAGATAACCTACAAGCATTTCTCATGTAGACATTATTATTATACGTGCTCCTTTGATGGCTGGGTAAATGTATTGACTAGCTAGGATGACTACTACAATGGCTAGTCAACATACCTTCCGTAAGTGGGGGGTGGCTCGAATCCAGACCCCAAAGCTAACGAATGCGTACTTGAACCTATGGTTCACATTCCACTCAAGCCGGTTGTGGGATCATGGGTTCACCTTCTCCGGCATGTACAAGTACGACGCCATTATCTGGTAGAGAGAGAGTGAGTGGCCGATTGGAGTTGTGAAGCGAGAGCAGAATTGGCTTCAAGCGGTTGTAAACTTTGGTTTATTTTAAGGCAATTAGTTTTCTTTCAATCGATGATGTCTGAGGTTGCGATGAAGCGCGATTAGTCTATATACTTCTAGGGTTGGGGCAAGCCCGACGATAGCCATGCGTGTTTGAGGTAAAGATCCGACATTTGTCATGTTTTGAGCATCTACTACTTGTTTATGTGTTTATTACCCATTTAATGGAGGTCCATGCGAACAACTTGGATTGTAAACATAAAATCAGTAGAGACAATTAGGGTTTCTTGAAAGAGTTGTCTAATTGTTGGAAGAGGCGAAAGCTTAGTCCTTTGATGCAATTTACATGATCATCTGTTTTATTCTTGCCTTATGCATGCTTGGTTATCGTTGTTGCGAACCCCAATTTGGAAGTCCTTTTTTATACAGTTTATTTTGAAGTCCCAAAGCCTTTTTGCCTTAACTTTATTTCTTCGTTTCGTTTTTCTTCCCTTACTCGATCTCGACCAAGTCTGGTCGACCTCGAGTTACTGATATTCGATCTAGCATCGTTGTAGCTTCTGTGTGCGGGTACTCGACAAGCCAAGCCGAAGTCGACAAGGACCCTACTCGATATCGAGTAGCCTCTAGTCGAGATCGACGAGACCCAGTGCCTGTGTCTGCTACTCTGCTCGACTGGTCCGATCTTCTGTCGACTAACTCTAGTCGAGATCGAGGACATCTGTGGTCGATTTCCGTGAGATTTCACCGCTGCCTAGGATCCGTTGACACGCTTCCTCGTGGATCGATCATGACTTCCCGCTGCTACATCAGGAGGAGGTCTTGTAATTATTTGCAAGGGACGGAATCTGGTTTGCTGTGATTTATTTATATTTTATATTTGCATTCTCGATTTCCTCCTATCAACAATACCCAAGGTGTTAAAGGCTATAAATTGTTACTTGTTCAACCTGGAGCTTATAAAACTATTGTAAGTAGGAATGTTATTTTTAATGAGAATGAATTTCACTTTAAAATGACTTTTGTTCCTACTGTGCATGATACTAACTTGCAGGAACACAATGGTGATCAGTTCTATGTTCCTAAGAACAATGAAACTGATTCTGATGATGAGTTTGATACTAGTTATTCTCCCTCCCCTCCTCTTACTCTCTCTTCTATTTCTTCTACCCCTTCTGATTCCGTGACTGTGCAACCTCACCAATTGGGTGGGGAAGTTAATGAACCTGTTGTTGAACTTGCTTTGCCTTCCTCTTCTGTTTCTCCTATTTCTATGAATGAGGATGTTATTGTTGAGTCTGTGCCTGCTTCTGGTTCTGGTTCCTCTAGTTCTTTAGTTGTTGAGAGGCATGATCTCACTGATTGGCAGTTGACTAGGGATAGGAGTCCTAGGACTATCATTCCAAATAAAAGGTTCATAAACAACATTGTTGAGTTTGCTTGCCTTGTGTCTAATGTGGTTAGATATTTTACACCTGAGACTTATGAACAGGCTTTAAAGTGTGCTCACTATAAGAATTGGAAAAAGGCTATGGATGAAGAGATTGAGTCTATGAGGATTAACCAAACCTGGTCTTTAGTTGCTCAACCTGAAAATGCAAGACTTATTGATTGCAAATGGATTTTTAAGCTTAAAGATGATGTGTCTAAAACTGATCCACCTAGATATAAAGCCAGGCTGATTGCTAAAGGATTCACCCAAAGAGAGGGTGAAGAATATAATGAAATCTTTGCTCATGTGGTTAAGTATAAGACTCTTACTTGTTATGACTGTTGTGCATGATTTTGAACTTGAGAAAATGGATGTTAAGACTGCTTTCTTGCATGGTGATTTGGATGAAACTATATACATGAGACAGCCGAAGGGCTTTGTTGATCCTGTGCATCCTAACTATGCTTGCTTGCTGAATAAATCTGTCTATGGTCTTAAACAGTCTCCACGACATTGGAACATTAAGTTTGATAGATGTATGAGATTCAGTCTAGGGTTTAAAAGAAGTAAGTTTGATACATGCTTGTATTTTAAAGGTGTTAAAATACATTGATGCCGTGCAATTATCGATGACTCCTGGTGACATTGAGGACAACATGAAGGTTCCATTTGATGGTCTTGTCACTCGTGCAAGGGCCAAGAAGATTCAAAGTGAAACTAAAGCCTTTCTTGTCCGTCACCATGGAACGTTAGAGCAAGGGTTCAGGCCACCCTAAATCACTTGGCTCAAGGTTACACCACCAGCACAAGAAGTGAGCCTGCGTCCACACACGGAGCTCATGAAGACTCGTCTGCACCCACCCTGAGGAAACCATACATGACATGTCCTTGGCCACTCGAAATGACCATGGGCCGAGTTGTCTTGTGCATGGGCCGAATTTTTATTAGACTAATTATGTTATTATTTTATGCAATTTAGATAAATAAGGTGGAAGTAATTATATCTCTTCTAGATATAATCCTTGGCCACCAAGTCATGAAACATTTATCTTATTAGGAAAATATTTATCTTAGGTTTATTTTATTTATCATTAGATAGAATTAATCTACCCAAACCCCTTTCCTTTGCAAGGAAGGATTGGTTAGATGTCTCATAGTTTTTCTATAAATTCATGTTATGCACCTTTGAATTAATTAGATTGAAATAGAATTGAGAACCCCTTTATGGATTAAAGGGTTCTTGGTTATCAATCCAAAACACTATCAAAGTTCTTGTGTTCTTGAGGATTTTCGGAAATCACAAACAAACATCACCATCACTGTTCTCGTCGAGATCGAGTGACGTCCAGCCATCACCCTACTCGACACACTCCAGCCGCACCTGCAGCCCCCTTGGCGCCTCCACTTTCCCACTCAACGTCCACTCAGCCCCCTTCTACTTCACTTAAGGGCTCTGTAGAACGTTGATCATTGGTCTCTCAACCTCAGAAAGGGACCATCACATGGAATGCTCATCGACCTCATATTCTTCTGGTAATGAAACAGGTATTACTTAATGTTGAACTAGTATAGTTCCCGCGCCATGGCGCGATTTTTAAAAATAAAATAATATTATGCAATTCAATAAAATATTAGCTTAATATTTTGAATTAAAATTAAAATTATACAAATAAACTCATAAAAAAAAGATATAATAAGCGCAATCAAGATGAATTCCATTGTAGGTTAATATTAATTTAATATTTTGAAATAAACCCAATTGTTATTTCAAAGATGAAAATCAATTGCAAGAGGAAAAATGAAAAAAAATGATTAGTTGAAGGAAAGGAAATGCAAGAGAGAGAAGAAAAATAAAAGAGTAAGAAAAAAAATGATTGGTTGAATCAGCTAAAATTAAGGAGAATGTGACACGTAAGCCTAAGTCTTCTGATTTAAAGTATTATATAGATTGTTATTTCAAAGATGAAAATCAATTGCAAAAAATAAAAAGAGGAAAAATGAAAAAAATGATTAGTTGAAGGAAAGGAAATGCAAGAGAGAGAAGAAAAATAAAAGAGTAAGAAAAAAAATGATTGGTTGAATCAGCTAAAATTAAGGAGAATGTGACACGTAAGCCTAAGTCTTCTGATTTAAAGTATTATATAGATTGAGTCATATTCCTGCACCTACTGCTGCACTTCTGCAGGATTATCTAGATGTGCTTCCAGCTGAACTACCCCAAGGCTTGCCTCCTATTAGAGGTATTGAGCACCAAATTGACTTTGTGCCTGGGGCAGCCTTGCCTAATCGCGCCGCTTATAGAGCTAGTCCCGAGGAAACAAAGGAGCTACAACGCCAAGTCACAGAATTAATGGATAAAGGCTTTGTTCGAGAGAGTCTCTCTCCCTGTGCCGTGCCTGTCATTTTGGTTCCAAAGAAGGATGGCTCCTGGCGCATGTGTGTTGATTGTCGCAAAATCAACCAAATAACGGTTAAGTATCGCCACCCTATTCCTCATTTAGATGATATGCTTGATGAACTGCATGGTGCTTCTATTTTTTCTAAAATTGACTTTAGAAGTGGATATCATCAAATTAGGATGAAACAGGGAGATGAATGGAAAACGGCTTTTAAAACTATGGCTTATATGAATGGTTAGTAATGCCTTTTGGGTTAACAAATGCACCTTCTACTTTTATGAGGCTTATGAACCATGTGCTTAGAAGACACTTAGAAAAATTTGTCGTTGTCTATTTTGACAATATCTTAATCTATAGTAAGAATATGCATGCTCATTTAAGTCAGTTAAAATTGGTTTTTGATTGTCTTAGGAAAGAAAAATTATATGCCAATTTAAAGAAGTGTTCTTTTGCATCCGAGTCTACCATTTTTCTTGGTTTTGTAGTGACTGCATCTGGATTAAAGGTGGATGAGGAGAAGATTCGTGCTATTCAGGAGTAGGCCAGGCCGAATACACCCACTCATGTCCGCTAATTCTTGGGCCTTGCTGGTTTCTATCGACGCTTTGTCAAAGACTTCAGCCTGATTGCCGCCCCCCTACATGAGCTGACAAAGAAAGATGTGACATTTCGCTGGACTGACTCACATCAAAAGGCTTTCGACGCCCTCCAGGATCGCCTGACACACGCCCCAGTGCTGCAGTTACCTGACTTTGCTCAACCTTTTGAGCTCGAGTGTGACGCTTCTGGCACTGGCATTGGAGGGGTCCTACTGCAGAACAAGCGTCCCATCGCCTACTTCAGCGAAAAGTTGGGCTCCGCTGAGCTCAACTATTCTACCTACAACAAGGAGCTATTTGCACTGGTTCGTTGCTTACAGACTTGGCAACATTATCTCTGGCCTAAGGAGTTTGTGATTCATTCGGATCATGAAGCTCTAAAGTACCTCAAAGGACAAGCAGTGCTCAGGAGGTGACTTGCTCGATGGGTGGAGTTTATAGAGACCTTTTCTTATGTGGTTCACCACATGAAGGGAAAGGATAATGTGGTAGCTGACGCGCTATCACGCAGGTATGTCCTCTTAAACCATATGGATGCACATGTTTTGGGTTTTGCTTTGATAAAGGAACTGTATGCTTCTGATAGTTTCTTTAAAACTATATATGCTCAATGTGTGTCCAAAGGTGAAGTTGATTCATTTTTTCTTGATAATGGTTATTTGTTTAAGATGGGCAAGCTTTGTATCCCATCTTCTTCTATTCGCCGATTGTTAACTCAAGAAATTCATGAATCTAGAGGGCATGGTGGTTTCGAAAAAACCTTAGCTGGACTTAATGAACATTACTTTTGGCCTAAAATGTATAATTATGTGCTGAGATTTTTCAAAAGTTGTGTTACATGTGCTAAAGTCAAATCAAAATCTAATGCTAATGGTCTATACCAACCTTTGCCTATTGCTAATGCACCGTGGGAAGATGTTTCTATGGATTTTATTGTAGGATTGCGTAGAACTTCTAAGGGTCATGATTCCATATTTGTTGTTGTAGACAGATTTTCTAAAATGGCTCATTTTATTCCTTGTCATAAAACTGATAATGCTATTCATGTTGCTCATTTATTCTTCAAAGATGTTGTTCGTTTACATGGATTGCCATTATCTATAGTTTCTGACCGTGATCCTAAATTCTTAAGCTCTTTTTGGAAAACTCTATGGTCTAAATTGGGTACAAAATTGCTATTTTCTACTTCTTGTCACCCACAAACTGATGGCCAAACTGAGGTCACAAATAGAACTCTTGGGGCTCTCCTTAGAGTCATGCTGCGAACTAACCTCCGGAGGTGGGAAGACTGCCTACCATTTGTAGAATTTGCATATAACAGGTCTAGGCATTCTGCAACAAAACTTACCCCCTTCGAAGTGGTATATGGCCGAAATCCACTAACTCCGGTGGACATGATGCCTCGGCCATATAAGGAAAATGAGAGCGTGGATGCAACTAAGCAAGTGGACTTCATCAAAAGCTTGAATGAGCGTACCAAAGCGCAGCTGGAGAGAAAGACTGCGCAATACAAGGCCGCGAATGACAAGCATCGCAGGGATGTGCAGTTCAACGTTGGTGATCTGGTATGGCTTCATCTCAGGAAGGAAAGGTTTCCGCAACAGCGGAAATCTAAGCTGGACCCCAGGGGAGATGGACCATTCAGAGTGGTTCAGAAGATGGGTCCTAATGCATACAAGTTGGATCTCCCTGCCGATAAGTACAACGTCCATTCTACATTCAACGTCGCCGATCTATCTTAATTTGTTCGTGCCTGACGATGACTCTGACGATGATTTGAGGACAAATCAAAGTCAAGTGGAGGAGAATGATGCCGTGCAATTATCGATGACTCCTGGTGACATTGAGGACAACATGAAGGTTCCATTTGATGGTCCTGTCACTCGTGCAAGGGCCAAGAAGATTCAAAGTGCAACTAAAGCCTTTCTTGTCCGTCACCATGGACCGTTAGAGCAAGGGTTCAGGCCACCCTGGATCACTTGGCTCAAGGTTACACCACCAGCACAAGAAGTGAGCCTGCGTCCACACACGAAGCTCATGAAGACTCGTCTGCACCCACCCTGAGGAAACCATACTCGACATGACCATGGGCCGAGTTGTCTTGTGCATGGGCCGAGTTTGTCTTGTGCATGGGCCGAATTTTTATTAGATTAATTATGTTATTATTTTATGCAATTTAGATAAATAAGGTGGAAGTAATTATATCTCTTCTAGATATAATCCTTGGCCACCAAGTCATGAAACATTTATCTTATTAGGAAAATATTTTTCTTAGGTTTATTTTATTTATCATTAGATAGAATTAATCTATCCAAACCCATTTCCTTTGCAAGGAATGATTGGTTAGATCTCTCATAGTTTTTCTATAAATTCATGTTATGCACCTTTGAATTAATTAGATTGAAATAGAATTGAGAACCCCTTTATGGATTAAAGGGTTCTTGGTTATCAATCCAAAACACTATCAAAGTTCTTGTGTTCTTGAGGATTTTCGGAAATCACAAACAAACATCACCATTACTGTTCTCGTCGAGATCGAGTGACGCCCAGCCATTACCCTACTCGACACAGCCAGCGCTTCCGAGAAGCCCAGCACTTGGCGTCGCCCACGAGCAGAGCCGCTCCCAGCGAGCGAGGATGTCCCAGGCGCCTCCCTCTCGCTCCCACGCTCCCAGGCACCTTCGCTCCGCGCATCCCTTGTCGCCATCACTCTGAAAGACGTCTCCGCGCTCACACACCTGCACACCCTGAGGACCCAGTCCTGTGTGCCTGAAGCCTCGCGCGCCCAGCCCCTCGCTTCTCTCCCTCGCTGTCTTTTTATTTTCTGTCGCTAAATCCAGTTCTTTAGTTGCTGAAATTGGTTAAGTCTGAAACCGTCGCTACTGCAGAAATTTAATTACTTGTTTAATTTGATCCAATCAGGAGATATCAAAGAGCATTGCAAGATCTAAGCAAATATACGGCGTGGTTCTTGATCTTGAGCCCACAGGCGAAGGATCGGGTATCCTAAACGTATCATACATGGTCCTGCTGCTTATGTGCTTTTATATGTTGATGATATTCTGTTGATTTCTAAATCTAAAGATTGCATCTTAGGCATTAAAAAGAACTTGCAGAAGCACTTTGACATGAAAGAGGATTGATTCACTAAGTGTAAGAGGATTGTACTAGATAGCATAGAGAGGTGGGGCTCTTCTAGATTGGTCTAGGACTCCAAGGGAACGTGAGTTGACTAGATTGCTTCCGAAGTTTCCAAAGATAGAAGATTGTGAAGAATCTCTCTTAGGCCATGATCTGCCATTGCGGTTGGTGGAGATCCTTGGCGTCGATTTGTCTTCTATAAAGAAAAGAAAGAAGAAGAAGAAGAACAATACGTTCGTTGAACACAAGCTTTCATACACTCAAGCCTTCAAAGAGAAATCTGTCTTCTTCGTGTGCTCTCTGCTGTCCTTAAGAGTCTGTTATTTCATTTCAAAGCATTTGAGAGTTACACAGTGAGCATATATGATATATTTCATTATAGTGTTATACTCGAGAGTTTGTAACTCAGGAAGTGGACACTAGGCGATTGATTCACTAAGTGTAAGAGGATTGTACTAGATAGCATAGAGAGGTGGGGCTCTTCTAGATTGGTCTAGGACTCCAAGGGAACGTGAGTTGACTAGATTGCAATTGTATAGGAGAGAGGCCTCTCGGTGAGCTATTAGGATCCTAAGTCTTGTGAATCAATAAAAGCCGGTTGAATCCTAGGGTTGTGGAAGAACCCTAGGCGGGGACGTAGGCCAAGTTCGTGCCGAACCTCGTAAACAATTCATCGAGTCCTTTATTTACTGCTTTACCTTATTTCCGCACTTGGTTCGAATTTTTTAACTTTGTGATTCAGGTTTTCAGAGAAAAGACTAAGTCTAATCTCAAAGGGTTTTGCACGAGCTTCAAAAGTCTTGAGACTATCTGCGAAAAACCAGCATACTCTATTCAACCCCCCCTCTAGAGTATCTTTACATTACTTAGTTTTATATTATCGAACCTTCATTTTGTATCAGAGCTTTACTCACTGCTTTTGATCTAACAATCATGTGAGTTTTTTATCATGTCTGGTGAACCAAGCGGAGAATTTGCACAGGGAAGGTCTACGAGCAGACCACCACTCTTTGTAGGAAACAAATTTGTCCACTGGAGATCATTGATGAAGATGTTCATTACAGATCAAGATCTAGAACTTTGGAACATTATAGAGAATGGTCCGAAGATTCCAGAGAAAGATGGACCAAATGGAACCAAAGTCGCAAAGAAGGAGTCTAAATACATCCAAGTGGATCTTGAACTCGTCTCCAAAAACTACAGGGCTATTAACTTACTTTATTATGGTCTTAGCACTGATGAGTTTAACCGTATTTCATCTTGTAGGTCAACTAAAGAGATTTGGGACAAGCTGGTCGTCACCTATGAAGGAACCATCCAAGTAAAGGACACCAAGATCAGTATCTTCCTTCGAAAGTATGAGCTTTTCAAAATGAAGCCTGATGCGTCTATCAAGGCCATGTTCACACGATTCACATAAATCACCAACAACCTTGACTCTCTTGGCAAGAGCTTTATGAACGTTGAGAAAGTAAGAAAGATATTGAGGTGCCTCCCAAAAGAAAAGTGGGGTCCCAAAGTTACAGCCATAGAGGAAGCCCAAGACCTCACTACTCTGCCCCTTGATGACCTGCTTGGGAAACTGATCACGCATGAGATGATCCTTAATGAAGACGATGGAGAACTTCCAGCGAGCACTAAGAACTTGGCGCTCAAGTCTAAGAAGAATGAGCCCAAAGATGGATCTGATTCCGAAGATGAGGATGACGATGAGGATGATCCTTTTGCTCTTATCACAAGAGGCCTTGCTCGAATCCTCAAAATGAAGAAACAATTCAACAACAAGGATGGATCAGAGTCTTCTAAATTTCGAGGTACGTCTCAATACAACAAATATGATAAGAAGACTAAACCTTTGTCTTATTTTGAATGTGGTGAAACAGATCATCTTGTGAAAGATTGCCCTCAAAAGACGAAGAGTCAGTCCAAGAAGGGTGATAAATGGAAAAATGAAGCCACGTTGGCAACTTGGAGCGATGATGAGAAGGCCAATGTTTGTCTTATGGCCTCAAGAGATGAATCCCACGATGAGAAGCTTGAGGTAACTGTAAGAGAACTTATGGCAAGTCCAAAAGAGGTATTATCGGAATTCCTTTCTAATATGATTGCCAATGAATAGAAACTTAATACCCAGACTAACAATCTTATTAAGAGAACTGTAGACCAGGAAAGAACTATTGAGGATCTGTCTATGAGGGTCAAAAGTCTTGAAGCTTCTTATTCAGGTCTTGACATTAAAGTCAAGACTCTTGACTCAGAGAAATCTGAACTCAAGCAAGATCTCTCATCTCTAAGAAGTGAACATCATGACTTAGAGAACGAGAAGATCTCCCTGAATAATAAGATTCAAGACCAACAGACAACCCTCATAAGTTTTACCAAATCCAAAGGCACTCTTGATTGGATGTTGGGTGAGCAACAAAGTTCTCTAAACAAAAGTGGTATTGGTTACAATCCAAGGTTTTTAAAGAAGCAGCACATTACCAAATTTGTAAAGGTAAAAGGAAGCAGAACCTCTCCTATATGTCACCATTGTGCTCGTAAGGGACATGTAAAAGAGATCTGCCCCTATAGAAGAAAGAATACATATATCATTCGCAATACATTTCCTGTTCATTTGAGAAAAGAACGGATAACACAAGTTTGGGTCCCCAAAGGCATTATTTTACCAAATATGGTTTATCCCAATAATGGATCCAAATTTGCTTATTGGTATAGCCACAAAGGTTGATGTTTGTTTTGCAGGAGATCACCAAGGTGAAGGAGCAAAAATGGATTATTGATAGTGGATGCTCGATGCATATGAGTGGGAAGAGTTCTCTCTTTCATGATCTAAAGGAGCAATCCATAGGAACAATCACTCTTGGTGACAAAGGAAAATGTGACATCGTTGGTATTGGTAGCGTTGGGAGTGATTTCAACCATAGTATTAAAAATGTCTATCTTGTGAATGGGTTAAAGTATAATTTGCTTAGTGTTTCTCAATTATGTGATAGTGGCAATAATCTCAGATTTAACAAGAAAAGATGTCTAGTGTGCAGAGAAGATACATGTGAAGTTATACTGACTGCATATCGTTACAACAATATATACGCTATGGATGCTGATCAAGTGGCACAAGGAAGCTTAACATGTCTAAGGGCTTTGACGGACGATCCAAAGGTCTGGCACAGGAGACTCGGTCATGTGAGTCCACATACACTACAAAAGCTTGTGTCCAAAGAGCTTGTAAGAGGGCTACCGGAGATGGACTTCAAAGGTATTGATATGTGCAATGCATGCACACGAGGTAAACAAACACGTAGCTCTTTCAAACCCAAAAAGGTTGTAAGTTCTTCTAGACCCCTTGAACTTTTACATATGGATTTATGTGGTCCTATGCGAGTCAAATCTCCCAATGGTAAAAAGTACATGCTTGTTGTTGTTGATGATTTTTCTAGATATACTTGGGTTGCATTTTTAAAAGGAAAATCGGAGGCCTTATTTGAGTTTAAAAAACTTTGTAAGGAGTTGCAAACTTTAAGAAACGAGCCCATAGTGTCAATTCGGAGTGATCATGGTAGAGAGTTTGATCAACTTCAGTTTGATTTGTTTTGTGCTAAATTTGGCATCTCTCATAACTTTTCTGCTCCTAGGACACCTCAACAAAATGGGGTTGTGGAACGAAAGAACTGCACTCTAGAGGATATGGCCAGGACTATGCTTTTAGAAAATACATTACCTAAAACCTATTGGGCTGAAGTTGTTAACACAGCTAACTATATTTTGAATCGTTGTCTTATTCGTTCCATCTTAAAGAAAACTCCTTATGAACTTTTCAAAGGCCGCAAACCACTTATATCTTATTTTAAACCCTTTGGCTGTTCTTGTTTTGTTCATAACAATGGAAAAGATAACCTTGGAAAATTTGATGCGCGTAGTGACGAAGGTATATTTCTTGGCTACTCCACAAGTAGCAAAGCTTATAGAATCTTCAATAAAAGGACCCAGTTAGTTGAAGAAAGTATACATGTTATATTTGATGAATGCAATGACGATTCTTTGAGTGAAAGTGTTGCAGATATAGATCTTAACATCCATGCAGAGAACGAGGAAGGTGATGATGCTGCTACCAAGAACACAGAGAAGAGGAACATGCAAGAACAAATTCTCAACACTGAAGAATTGGCCCAAGGTGTTGAAGATTCGTCTAAAGCCTTTGGTGTCCAATCCAACAGTGTTGAAACATCAGAAACTGAACCTAACAGAACCACGGAGTCAGATATACCACAAATCAATCCTGTTGGTGTGACGAATCAAGGAGATGAGACTAGCAAAAGGAAATTCAAATACTCCTCATCACACTCATTAAAGGATATCATTTCTGACCCTACATCTAGTGTTCAAACTTGTTCTAAACTTAAAGATCTTTGTGCTTTTCACGCGTTTGTTTCTCTTATTGAACCAAAGAAACTAGATGAGGCCCTTCAAGAGCCAGACTGGATCATTGCTATGCAAAGTGAGCTTAACGAATTTGAAAGGAACAAAGTCTGGACCTTGAAGCCTAGGCCAAAGTATCAATCAGTCATTGGCACACGATGGGTATTTCGAAACAAGCTAGATGAGAATGGTAAGATCGTGAGGAACAAAGCAAGGCTTGTTGCTCAAGGCTACAATCAAGAGGAAAGTATTGACTACGAGGAGACCTTTGCTCCCGTAGCCAGGCTTGAAGCCATTCGCATTTTTTAGCATTTGCATCTTTTATGAGCATAAAGTTATATCAAATGGATGTCAAGTGTGCTTTTCTTAATGATTTCTTAGAGGAAGAAGTTTATGTGGCTCAACCCCTAGGTTTTGAACGTTCAGAATTCCCCAATCATGTTTATAAACTAGACAAAGCGCTTTATGGTTTGAAACAAGCCCAAGAGCTTGGTATGAGCGCTTGTCAAAATATCTTTTAGGAAATGATTTTAAAAGGGGGTTGATCGACAAAACTCTTTTTATCAAGACCAAAGAAAAGGACATTTTGGTTATTCAAATTTATGTTGATGATATATTATTTAGTGCTACTAACACATCTTTGTGCAAGGAATTTTCTGACATCATGTGCAGTGAATTTGAGATGAGCTTGATGGGTGAACTCAACTTCTTTTTGGGATTACAAGTTCATCAATCCAAGAAAGGGATCTTTGTCAACCAAAGCAAGTACACTAAGGATCTCTTGAAGAAATTCAAGATGGATCAATCCAAAGCAGCCAAGACACCCATGAGCTCAACATTATCTCTAGATCAAGACAAGACTGGGAAGAGTGTCAATCAAAAGGATAGTAGACCTGACATCATGTTTAGTGTTTGCATGTGTGCTAGGTTTCAAGCTGATGTTAAAGAATCTCACCTCGTAGTTGTGAAGAGGATCTTCCGATATCTCAATGGCACTAAGGAGCTTGGCTTGTGGTACCCAAAGCAAAAGGATTTTACATTAATTGGGTATTCTGATGCAGATTTTGCAGGCTATAAGGTGGATAGGAAGAGCACATCAGGATGTTGCCAATTCTTAGGAGCATCCTTGATCAGTTGGCATTCAAAGAAACAAAACTCAGTTGCTCTATCCACTCCCGCAGCCGAATACATAGCAGCTGGAGCTTGTTGCTCCCAAATCCTTTGGATAGCTCAATAAATGAGAGATCTTGGCATCAACCTCGGAGGTATTCCCATTAAGTGTGACAATACAAGTGCCATATCAATCACAAAGAATCTTGTTCAGCATTCAAGGACCAAACATATTGATGTAAGACATCACTTCATTAGAGACCATGTTGAAAAAGGTGATGTGTCCATATCTTTTATTTCTACTGATTATCAATGGGCTGATATTTTTACTAAGCCTTTGGCAGAGGATAGGTTCACCTTCATTAGACGTGAGATTGGGATGCTTAACAAGGATGCACTTTTGTAGGGGGAGCTTTCCCTTTACGAAAGATAAACTCTACTCAGTGTCAAGACCTTTGAGAATTATGTCAAGGGTTGTGAACTGAATGGAAGAGTACAGATATCGGATCATATATATTCGGTTAATATCTTTTTATATTCGATCAAGTATAATTTTTTAAACGGATTTTAAAATTCCTTATATGTTACATATTTTATTCCCCCATCCGAGTACATGTTTTATTTTTGGAACAAAACACTTTCGGATATTTCCCTCCTATTTTAAATGGTTAAGAGAAGATTTGAATTTTGAATTGAAATATTTTTCAAATTGGCAATGTTATCATTACCCACATTGGAACTCTAAACTCGTCCAATCAACTCTATCACCTCACTCTACTTAAACCCAAATCTGTACCCGATTCTCTCACCACTTCAAACCTATCTAAACCTTTCCATTTCTTCTTCTCCTTCAATCTCTCAACTGTTCTGAAACCCTAGCCAAAAACCTCCATGGCTCCCATATCAAAGAAAGCCTCCACACCCAAAAGACTTGGTGCCACCCCCAAGGGACGCCAAGCCACTGCTACTTCCCCTCAACCTGAACCCACTCCACAAGCAACCATCCCAGCTGTTCTCCAGAGCACCATTGCTGAGAGCACGACTACAGTTACCAGGGGCTCTAAAAAACGCTCAACGAAGAAGCCTCTCAGTGCAAAGTAGAAAGGGAAAAAGAAAATCATCACTGAGGAGGTGGATGATGAGGAGGATCTCGATGCCATTCTGGAACGGGATGCCGCCAAGGAAGCCGAGGAAGAAGCTCTGAGAAAGAAAAATGTCGAAGAAGAGGCCGAGCTGGCGAGGAAACTGGACGAGAAGGAGGCCGAGAGAATTCGTAAAGAGGCTGAGAAGGAGGTTCCCACTGAGGAGGAACCAGATGAAGAAGAAGAAGATGAAGACGAGACCGGCGATGACGATGATGCTGAAGGAGATAACAAGGATGCTGAAGGGTCCGCTGAGGACTCGGGGTATGAGGACGAGGAAAAAGAGGAGCCAGATCCTGTTGCCTCTCCTTCTCCTTCTCCTCTTCCCCCGTCTCCAAAGAAGCGGAAAGCCCCAACAGCTGCCAAGCCTCCCTCTCCCAAGCGTACCAGGAAGGGCACACTCAGAAGCCTTGAGGCGCCTATTAAGAGGGCTGCTCCAACACAGGTTCGGAGAAAGAACGCTGATCCACCTTCCCTCATTCAGGTAAACCAATTTCTCCCCTCTTCATGGTTTGAAAATGCTGAAATGGTTGGAACGTGGGTAGATGAGTTTCGAACTCGTAGGATCTGTTGTTTTGATTTTTTAGATCTTGTGTTCTTTGAAGCTTTGAATTTACCTTGCATCTCTCTACTCAAACAATCCCCTGCCTGGACCCTTCTCAACCTTGAAGCTATCTACTATCCCCAACTTACCCGCCTGTTCTACATAAACCTAAAAGCCAAACACAATCCCGACGGTTGGTCTTTGGAATCCGTTGTCAAGGGAGTTAGAATCTCTTTCAACTCCATTGACTTCGCAGATTTCCTTGCCCTACCTAGACCTTGTCCACCCTCTCCCGAGAACCCAACAAAAGAACAATATGTGCATAGCCCTTGCCCGATCCAAATATCTCCTACCCGAAGCATCTAACAGCACCTCAAAACAGCTCACCCACTCATCCCTTACCCTAGAGGCAAAGATTATTTTTAACATCATTGTGCGTTGCCTCTTACCCCGTCTAAACTTTGGCTCGCTCATTACCGATAATGCCATGATCCTTCTATACCGCATCTTAAATGGCCTTGACCTTGATTTGGCCAACACTATCCTTGGATCCATGGCTCATGCTAGAAAAGCCAGGATATGAACTCCCCTCCCCTTTGCCACCCTTTTGACCCACATCTTTAAAGCTTCTGGAATCAATTTCAAAAATGAAGAAAAACAGTGTCATATGGGTAAGTTCGACTCCAAGAGCCTTGAAAAGATAGGCATCACTCGGTCCCCCCAAGGGACTTGGAGTCTTGCCTCTCCTTCAAAATCTCTTCCCACTGCCTAAGCCGTTGATGAACACATGGACAACTTGGAGTTGGGCTTGGAGGAGGTTCGCCTGGATATTAAGGAGTTGCACAAGGAGTTCATGACGGAGATGAGCGGGGTAACCAAGCTGTTGCAAGGTCTGAGGTCGCTTCTCACGGATGATGCTCCGGACGATGAAGCTTAACCCTATCCTACCCTATCCTAACCCCAAATCTGAAACATTGCTAGTTTTTGGAAACTGCTTCAAAACTTTTGGGGACTGTTTTACCTCTCCCTTTATTGAAAGACAAAAAGGGGGAGATGATCGTGGTTTAGAATTTGAAAACTTTCTTAAACTTCTAGTGAAGGTCTTAGAAGACCTTGTTTTGTGTTTCAGTTGGATGTTTCTCATGCTTTACATTATGATCCAACATTCGTCTAACCCGTGCAGGTACTTAGTCCGATTTTTACTTATATTATATCTGTTTGACTAAGTTGCAGGGATGCACATGTTTTGTCTTTCATCAAGTGGGAGATTGATAACTCCACTCCCTTGATGAAAATCGGAATAGGTTTCAAAGGCTTTGACAGTCTGTTTTTGTCAAAGGTCTTGAAGCTTTAGCAGTGTTGATCAAACACAAAACCTGTTATATATATAAGATATTGTTCGAATATCATTTTATGTTATTATATGCTTCCATATTATTATTATATATTCACTAACTTTTCAGGAAGATTTTTGAATTTTATATCCTTCCCTAAGCGATCAAACCTGAAGAATCAAATCGTGACCATGGCTTCCGAAGTTTCCAAAGATAGAAGATTGTTAAGAATCTCTCTTAGGTCACGATCTGCCATAGCCGTTGGTGGAGATCCTTGGCGTCGATTTGGCTTCTATAAAGAAAAGGAAGAAGAAGAAGAACAATACGTTCGTTGAACACAAGCTTTCATACAATCAAGCCTTCAAAGAGAAATTTGTCTTCTTCGTGTGCTCTTTGCTGTCCTTAAGAGTCTGTTATTTCATTTCAAAGCATTTGAGAGTTACACAGTGAGCATATAGGATATATTTCATTATAGTGTTATACTCGAGAGTTTGTATCTCAGGAAGTGGACACTAGGCGATTGATTCACTAAGTGTAAGAGGATTGTACTAGATAGCATAGAGAGGTGGGGCTCTTCTAGATTGGTCTAGGACTCCAAGGGAACGTGAGTTGACTAGATTGCAATTGTATAGGAGAGAGGCTTCTCGGGGAGCTATTAGGATCCTAAGTCTTGTGAATCAATAACTACCGGTTGAATCCTAGGGTTGTGGAAGAACCCTAGGCGGGGACGTAGGCCAAGTTCGTGCCGAACCTCGTAAACAATTCATCGAGTCCTTTATTTACTGCTTTACCTTATTTCCGCACTTGGTTCGAATTGTTTAACTTTGTGATTCAGGTTTTCAGAGAAAAGACTAAGTCTAATCTAAAAGGGTTTTGCACGAGTTTCAAAAGTCTTGAGACTATCTGCGAAAAACCGGCATACTCTATTCAACCCCCCTTCTAGAGTATCTTTACATTACTTAGTTTTATATTATCAAACCTTATTTCTGGTGACAAAGTGAATAATATTCCTTTAGGTCCTCATCTTGATTTGACTAAGTCTAAGGATGTTTTGTCTGCTGTTGAGATGAAAAATATGAAATTTATACCATATGATGTTGCTGTTGGGTCTGTTATGTACTCTATGATCTGTACTAGGCCTGATTTGGCATTTGCTATCAGTACTCTAAGTAGATTCATGTCAAATCCTTCTGAGAAGCACTAGTTATCCATGAAATACTTGTTGAAATACTTGCTTGGCTCTGTTAATCTGTCATTGTTGTATTCTGAGCATACTTCTGCATCTGAATTACATGGCTTTGTTGATGTTTACTATGCTAGTAACAAGGACACTAGGAAATCAATTACTTCATATGTTTATACATGGGCAGGTAATTGTATTTCCTGGAAGTCCCAACAACAGCCTATAGTTGCATTGTCTTCCACTGAAGCAGAATACATTGCTGCTACAGAAGCTTGTAAAGAAGCTATCTGGCTGCAAGGTATTCTGCAAGAAGTAGAATTGAAGCATTATTCATCTGTTCTGCATATAGATAGCCAAAGTGCTCTATATTTGTGTAGAGATCCTATGTACCATGAGCCTACTAAACATATTTGATAACTCCCTCCCTTGATGAAAATTGGAATAAATGTTTCAAAGGCTTTGACAGGACGTTTATGTCAAAGGCCTTGGAGCATTAACAGTTGATGAAATACAAAACCTGTTTTATAAAGTCCGTATATTATTTAATCTTATTATATACTTCCTTTATATTATATATATATATATATATATATATATATATATATATGACTAATCTTTCAGGAAGTATTTCGAGATTATATCTTTTCTTATGGTGCATATTGAGGTGATCCAATTCAAAGAAGATAATATCTTCAAAGTGTCCAAAAATAGAAGATTCGGGCGCGCCATGATCTTTACTAGCCGTTGTTGAAGATCCGGTGTTGAAGAACCTCATGCTCCATATTACTTCTATAGAGGAAAGGAAGAAGAAGACATAACACACAAGTGCTACACGAGCTTTCATTCATTCAAGCAAGATCTGTCTTCCAAATGTCTCTCTGCTAAGCGCTCAAGAGTTTGTTGTTTATTTCAAAGCCTTTGAGAGTCACTGTGAGCTTATATAATATATTCATTTATAGTGTTACTCGATAGTTTGTACCTCGGGAAGTTGCACTAGGCTATTGATTTGTGAGAGTAAGAGGATTGTACTAGATAGCTGAGAGAGGTGGGGCTCTTCCAGATTGGTCTAGGACTCCAAGGGAACGTGAGTTGACTAGATTGCAATTGTATAGGAGAGAGGCTTGTAGGTGAGCTATTAGGATTCTAATCTAAGCGAATCAATAAAGCCTTTTGAATCCTAGGGTTGTGGAAGAACCCTAGGCGGGGACGTAGACCAAGTTCGTGCTGAACCTCGTAAACAATTACTCGTGTCCTTTACTTATTACTTTACCTTATTTCCGCACTTGGTTCGATTGTCTAACTTTGTGATTCAGGTTTAATCTCAAAGGGTTTTATACGAGCTCCAAAAGTCTTGAGACTTTCTGCGAAAAACGGGCATACTCTATTCAACCCCCCTTCTAGAGTATTTCTATATTACATTGTTTTATATTATCGAACCTTCAATTGGTATCAGAGCTTTACTCATTATTCTTTATCTAACAATCTTGTGAGTTTTCGATCATGTCTGGTGAAGCAAGAGGAGGATTTGCACAGGAAATGTCCACAAGCAGACCGCCACTCTTTGTAGGAAACAACTTTGTCCACTGGAGATCTTTGATGAAGATGTTCATCATAGACCAAGATCTAGAGCTTTGGAACATTATAGAGAATGGTCCGAAGATTCCAGAGAAAGAGGGACCAAACGATACCAAAGTTGCAAATGAGGAGTCTGAATACAACCAAGCAGATCTTGAAACCATCTCCAAAAACTACAGGGCTATTAACTTACTTTATTGTGGTCTTAGCACTGATGAGTTTAACCGTATTTCATCTTGTAGGTCAGCTAAAGAGATGTGGGATAAATTGGTCGTCACCTATGAAGGAATGAGCCAAGTGAAAGACACCAAGATCATCATCTTCCTTCGAAAGTATGAGCTCGTCAAGATGAAGTCTGATGAGTCAATCAAGGCCATGTTCACACGATTCACAGAAATCACCAACAATCTTGACTCTCTCGGTAAGAGCTTTACCAACGTCGAGAAAGTGAGAAAGATACTGAGGTGCCTTTCAAAGGATAAATGGGGTCCAAAAGTAACAGCTATAGAGGAAGCCCAGGACCTCACCACTCTACCCCTTGATGACCTTCTTGGGAAGCTGATCACACATGAGATGATCCTTAATGAAGACGATGGAGAACTTCTAGCTAGCACTAAGAACTTCGCACTCAAGTCTAAGAAGGATGAGCCCAAAGATGGATCTGATTCCGAAGATGAGGATGACGATGAGGATGATCCTTTTGCTCTTATCACAAGAGGCCTTGCTAGAATTCTCAAAATGAAGAAGCAATTCAACAACAACGATGGATCAGAGTCTTTGACGAGAGGGTTTCTCGACCAAATAAATTTGCAGTCAGGACTCCGCTATAGGATAGTGGAGTCAGGTTCGTCCTCAGGAGAGAAGTCAGCGGTTTTAGGTTTAGTGTGTTTTGGGGTTCAGGAATAGTGGGAAGAGGTGGGGAGGTTGTCGTCGATGTCGACTAAGACTTGGTCGATGTCGAGGGAATGATAGAAGAAGAGGTGGTCGGTGTCGGGTAACTTTGCAGGATAAAAATAATGAAATAAAATAAATAAAGATGCAAACTTCCAACGTTAGGGATCACCACAACAATAAACATATGCGCAGATCATAAATCACATAAAGATGCATGCTTTATATCAAAGAATCAACTTTCGCAAATTCCAACAATTTAGGTGATAGAGGCTCTCGCATAAAAACCTAATTTGTTTCTACCTTTTCTTAATTAGGATCAACCAACTTTCGCAAGCAAACCGTAATTACTATCCAATTCATAATAAGATCACTTTCGCTTCAATATCATGAATAAGGAATTTCCTCAACTTTCGCAAAGGATTAAGCACATAGGTAGATGATGATAAAGACATATAAATTCATGGATTTAAATCAAACACACATATCTATGTTGGGATCACCCCAACCCTAGAAGAAGAAAATTAGAAACAAAACATAATAAAAGAAATTAACTTTAACATAAAATAAACTAAAACTTACAAAACCTTCCAAACGTTCCTCCTCTCTCGCCTCCTCTCTCTCTCTCTCTCTCTCTCTCTCTCTCTCTCTCTCTCGCATCCTCCCTCTCTCCTTGCACCCTAAGACGACTTTGCTTGAATGAATGAAAATCAGCCCCCTAGGGATTTATTTATATCCTTCTAATCCTTGCTAATCAAGGATAGAATCTTCTATCTATATCTACTTAAAGCTTAAAGATAAATAAATTGCTTAAAGGAAATAAATCTTTAAAGGAAAACTATATCTAAACTAGGTAATATGTCTTCATGTTGATAGATCTTCCTTCCATAGATAGAAGATGATAGATTTCGGCCTACTCGACCTCCTTCGTGCCCAAGGAATCCCAGCTCGACTCGGATTGCTCAACCGCGTAACGCGTTTTCGGACTTTGCTCGTCGATCTCGACCAGGCTCTACTCGAGATCGAGTACGGTGGTCGTCGACTTGGCCTGGCTGGCCTCCTCGGGTGGCTCTGCTCGACAAGCTCGGAGAAGGCTCCTGGGCGTCGTCGATCTCGACTTGGGTGTACTCGAGATCGAGTAGGATTCGTCGTCTGGCTAGCTTGGTCGGGTGGCCCTGCTCGACATGGCTCGGATCTGGTGGTTCTGGCTCCTCGATCTCGACAAGGCCTCCTCGAGATCGAGTAGGGTTGGCTCGGCGTCTCCGTCTTCGGCTTCTCGACTTGGCACAACTCGTCGACTCCGGACATGGCTCCTCGATCTCGACAAGGCCTCCTCGACATCGAGTAGGATTCCGGGAGTCGGGTTGTCTCTGACTCAGTGTCCTCGATCAGCTCTGCTCGACAAAGTTGGTCGATATCGAGTAAGGTGTACTCGATATCGAGTACACTTGTCTTCAGCTTTCTGCTCTGTTCTTGAAACGCACTTTCCCGATTCCTCGTTTGTCAGATTGACGCATATGACCATGCGTTGGAAAGCTCTTTCCGAGGGCTACAACTCTCATGAAGACATCAAAGCTTGATTCAGAACGGAGAATGATGAAAAATGGCCTCTTCTCCAGCTGCACCATTCTCAGCTTCTCCATGAGTTTCCTTTAAGCTCCAAAGTGCGTCCGATTTCTGCGAAATATAACCAAAACTTGTGTAGACCTCCATATATTGTAAATAAGTGTAAACTACACAGATTCTGTATTATTCTAACCCAAATGCATGCAATGTATGCAGAAATCGATATAAAAGTAAGTGTAAAACATGACGAATTAGGCTCACATCAAACACCCCATACTTAAGCTTGCTTGTCCTCAAGCAATACTTTTAATTGTCATTCAGAGGAAGAATTCAAAACTCTCAACATGTTAGATTCATTTTCATATGTCCCCTGCAATCAATTACCATCCTCGAAAAGGTACTTGTGTCACAAATCCATGCATGTGCAAATTTACAAAAGGAACATCTACTCACAAAAGAAGGGTTATGCAAAACATTCATTCGTGACAAAGCATTGATAATCAAGAGGACTTTGATTTAAGCTCAAATAAGGAGTAGATTGGTAAAAGGCTAAAGGTGGGCAATTTCTGGCAATGTGGTGTTAATGATCCGGGGAAATGGAGTATTTCCAAATTGAATTTCCACATTCCTTCTCCATAAGATTCATCACTTTTCATATTGCTTCTATTCATAATAATGCTCTTACCTCTCTAACCTCAGCACTGCCTTCTCGCGTGTCGCAAACATGGGTGTCATGAATGGCCCCGGATACTTAGTGCTTTGGACTCCTCCCAATGTGTCCCATCTCTCCAAACTATTATCTCAGAGAGCAGGGTCAATCTACCTTTATCTCCTGAGGTGATTGGATTTTCTTTCACTCATTAAATTTTCCATATAATTCAAACAATTTCCTTCCAAACTCCAATAATGATAAACACAACAACCATATAACAATCTCCATAATGTAACATCATTCTCAACATAATCCTCGGATAAGGTAAAGAATGGAAATATTTAGATCATGTGGAGCAATAATTGAAATAAGGCATATTATGGCTTTTGTGTAATGCATAAGCATAGGTAAGGCTAGGATATACACAATGAGCATTATATGGAAATATAAAGTCCTCCATCATCTTATCATGCAACATGTCAAAAGCAACTTCAAATTTTACCCCCTTTCATGGTTTTTAATAAAATATGCATTTCATCGTGACTTCCCTTTACTAGGCAATTTCATGCTATATCTCTAATGAATCTAATTTTGTATCGTCGAGTTCAATATAAGCTTCCATGACATTAATCAAAATTTTCAATGGGGGTCATTTTTCTAAATTTTGGAAATCATGCATGTAATCACATAAATCAATAATGAATTCCAAAATAGCCATGTATAAGAAATAAACTTTAAATATGCACAAATAATGTCAAATATGATCAAATAATGCATAAAGTAAGCCCTTCCCCCACCCCATACTTAAATATTACAGTGTCTTCACTGTATAAAAACAAGGGTAAAGAAAGAAACTCACTAGAGAGGTGTGCAGGGCCTCTTAGTTTCGAATGAAAGAACTGCCTGGGCCGAGTCTGAATATAGCTTGCTTCTATCCATGAACCTGAAAAGTGCAGAAGACATATACCCACAATAGAAAAACTAAAAAGTTTAAACAAAAAACAAACAAAAAGCAACAATGTCCAAAAGTCCAAAAATAAATGTCTATTTACAAGCTCTAGATTTTATAGTCGCTAGGCCGACTCTCTCCATTTAGCTTTAGCCTGGCTCATCTTTGTCCGGAGATATAGGTGGGTCTGGTGGTTCCTCCGGTGGTGGGAAGCGTGGGATGTCATCCGGAGGCATCGTGTGAAGAAGCTTGAACCTCCCCGAGTGGATGCTCCATTGCTCCTTCCATCCATCTTCTTGAGCTCCAGCTGGCATGCATAAAGGAATATATAAAGGAAATTTGCATACCTCATTATCATACCTCTTCCGCTTCATTGGTTGATTTGTTTGCGCGTCTCCACCACAGCAAAACAGTGGAGTGGGAAGAGATATTTCCACCTCATCATGCGGAACTTCATGCCACTTTGTGAGGATCCCATACTTGAATATGAACATCGGTTGCTCAAAATCATCGGGGATAGCCTTCACCTTGTAAGGTAAAAGCGATCTTGGAATGCCCTGGTCAACAATGTCCAACTTCTTCTCTTCTAGTGCTATTTCGCCGTGGGATCCTTCATATGATTCATCAACAATAGGTAGCAAAGTAGGAATGAAATTCGAGGAAGGACATACCTGGTTGTCGACATTGAGTGGGTCAATTTGCTCGTCGAGAGGAGGGCATGGTCCTTTAGACTGAATGGAAGCCTCAAGCCTTCGGATTTCGTCTTCCAACCGAGCTATTTCCCTTAATCGTGACTCCTCCACTGCGATCCTATTTCTCCGTCTCAAATCTTGATACCATTCTTCCCATGCAGGATTCCCTTCGACAAAGTCTTCCATCTTTGTACCTAAGCTTTGAAATCACAATCAAGAACACAAATTAGTGGTAAAAGCTTGGCACCCAGTTGGTACCGGTGAGGTAGGTGGTGGTAGGGTATGTGAAGGGTAAGAAAAAGGGATGGGCTTTTCTGAACCTTAAACACAATTAAACTAGGCGCGATTGATATCTCCCCGGCAACGGCGCCAATTTGACGAGAGGGTTTCTCGACCAAATAAATTTGTAGTCAAGACCCCGCTATAGGATAGTGGAGTCAGGTTCGTCCTCAGGAGAGAAGTCAACGGTTTTAGGTTTAGTGTGTTTTGGGGTTCAGGAATAGCGGGAAGAGGTGGGGAGGTTGTCGTCGATGTCGACTAAGACTTGGTCGATGTCGAGGGAATGATAGAAGAAGAGGTGGTCGGTGTCGGGTAACTTTGCAGGATAAAAATAATGAAATAAAATAAATAAAGATGCAAACTTCCAACGTTAGGGATCACCACAACAATAAACATATGCGCAGATCATAAATCACATAAAGATGCATGCTTTATATCAAAGAATCAACTTTCGCAAATTCCAACAATTTAGGTGATAGAGGCTCTCGCATAAAAACCTAATTTGTTTCTACCTTTTCTTAATTAGGATCAACCAACTTTCGCAAGCAAACCCTAATTACTATCCAATTCATAATAAGATCACTTTCGCTTCAATATCATGAATAAGGAATTTCCTCAACTTTCGCAAAGGATTAAGCACATAGGTAGATGATGATAAAGACATATAAATTCATGGATTTAAATCAAACACACATATCTATGTTGGGATCACCCCAACCCTAGAAGAAGAAAATTAGAAACAAAACATAATAAAAGAAATTAACTTTAACATAAAATAAACTAAAACTTACAAAACCTTCCAAACGTTCCTCCTCTCTCGCCTCCTCTCTCCTCTCTCTCTCTCTCTCTCTCTCTCTCTCTCTCTCTCTCTCTCCCTCTCTCCTTGCGCCCTAAGACGACTTTGTTTGAATGAATGAAAATCAGCCCCCTAGGGATTTATTTATAGCCTTCTAATCCTTGCTAATCAATGATAGAATCTTCTATCTATATCTACTTAAAGCTTAAAGATAAATAAATTGCTTAAAGGAAATAAATCTTTAAAGGAAAACTATATCTAAACTAGGTAATATGTCTTCATGTTGATAGATCTTTCTTCCATAGATAGAAGATGATAGATTTCGGCCTACTCGACCTCCTTCGTGCCCAAGGAATCCCAGCTCGACTCGGATGGCTCAACCGCGTAACGCGTTTTCGGACTTTGCTCGTCGATCTCGACCAGGCTCTACTCGAGATCGAGTACGGTGGTCGTCGACTTGGCCTGGCTGGCCTCCTCGGGTGGCCTTGCTCGACAAGCTCGGACAAGGCTCTTGGGCGTCGTCGATCTCGACTTGGGTGTACTCGAGATCGAGTAGGATTCGTCGTCTGGCTAGCTTGGTCGGGTGGCCCTGCTCGACATGGCTCGGATCTGGTGGTTCTGGCTCCTCGATCTCGACAAGGCCTCCTCGAGATCGAGTAGGGTTGGCTCGGTGTCTCCGTCTTCGGCTTCTCGACTTGGCACAGCTCGTCGACTCCGGATATGGCTCCTCGATCTCGACAAGGCCTCCTCGACATCGAGTAGGATTCCGGGAGTCGGGTTGTCTCTGACTCAGTGTCCTCGATCAGCTCTGCTCGACCAGGTCTGCTCGACAAAGTTGGTCGATATCGAGTAAGGTGTACTCGATATCGAGTACACTTGTCTTCAGCTTTCTGCTCTGTTCTTGAAACGCACTTTCCCGAGTCCTCGTTTGTCAGATTGACGAATATGACCATGCGTTGGAAAGGTCTTTCCGAGGGCTACAACTCTCATGAAGACATCAAAGCTTGATTCAGAACGGAGAATGATGAAAAATGGCCTCTTCTCCAGCTGCACCATTCTCAGCTTCTCCATGAGTTTCCTTTAAGCTCCAAAGTGCGTCCGATTTCTGCGAAATATAACCAAAACTTGTGTAGACCTCCATATATTGCAAATAAGTGTAAACTACACAGATTCTGTATTATTCTAACCCAAATGCATGCAATGTATGCAGAAATCGATATAAAAGTAAGTGTAAAACATGACGAATTAGGCTCACATCAAACACCCCATACTTAAGCTTGCTTGTCCTCAAGCAATACTTTTAATTGTCATTCAGAGGAAGAATTCAAAACTCTCAACATGTTAGATTCATTTTCATATGTCCCCTGCAATCAATTACCATCCTCGAAAAGGTACTTGTGTCACAAATCCATGCATGTGCAAATTTACAAAAGGAACATCTACTCACAAAAGGAGGGTTATGCAAAACATTCATTCGTGACAAAGCATTGATAATCAAGAGGACTTTGATTTAAGCTCAAATAAGGAGTAGATTGGTAAAAGGCTAAAGGTGGGCAATTTCTGGCAATGTGGTGTTAATGATCCGGGGAAATGGAGTATTTCCAAATTGAATTTCCACATTCCTTCTCCATAAGATTCATCACTTTTCATATTGCTTCTATTCATAATACTGCTCTTACCTCTCTAACCTCAGCACTGCCTTCTCGCGTGTCGCAAACATGGGTGTCATGAATGACCCTGGATACTTAGTGCTTTGGACTCCTCCCAATGTGTCCCATCTCTCCAAACTATTATCTCAAAGAGCAGGGTCAATCTACCTTTATCTCCTGAGGTGATTGGATTTTCTTTCACTCATTAAATTTTCCATATAATTCAAATAATTTCCTTCCAAACTCCAATAATGATAAACACAACAACCATATAACAATCTCCATAATGTAACATCATTCTCAACATAATCCTCGGATAAGGTAAAGAATGGAAATATTTAGATCATGTGGAGCAATAATTGAAATAAGGCATATTATGGCTTTTGTGTAATGCATAAGCATAGGTAAGGCTAGGATATACACAATGAGCATTATATGGAAATATAAAGTCCTCCATCATCTTATCATGCAACATGTCAAAAGCAACTTCAAATTTTACCCCCTTTCATGGTTTTTAATAAAATATGCATTTCATCGTGACTTCCCTTTACTAGGCAATTTCATGCTATATCTCTAATGAATCTAATTTTGTATCGTCGAGTTCAATATAAGCTTCCGTGACATTAATCAAAATTTTCAATGGGGGTCATTTTTCTAAATTTTGGAAATCATGCATGTAAGCACACAAATCAATAATGAATTCCAAAATAGCCATGTATAAGAAATAAACTTTAAATATGCACAAATAATGTCAAATATGATCAAATAATGCAAAAAGTAAGCCCTTCCCCCACCCCATACTTAAATATTACAGTGTCTTCACTGTATAAAAACAAGGGTAAAGAAAGAAACTCACTAGAGAGGTGTGCAGGGCCTCTTAGTTTCGAATGAAAGAACTGCCTGGGCCGAGTCTGAATATAGCTTGCTTCTATCCATGAACCTGAAAAGTGCATAAGACATATACCCACAATAGAAAAACTAAAAAGTTTAAACCAAAAACAAACAAAAAGCAACAATGTCCAAAAGTCCAAAAATAAATGTCTATTTACAAGCTCTAGATTTTATAGTCGCTAGGCCGACTCTCTCCATTTAGCTTTAGCCTGGCTCATCTTTGTCCGGAGGTATAGGTGGGTCTGGTGGTTCCTCCGGTGGTGGGAAGCGTGGGATGTCATCCGGAGGCATCGTGTGAAGAAGCTTGAACCTCCCCGAGTGGATGCTCCATTGCTCCTTCCATCCATCTTCTTGAGCTCCAGCTGGCATGCATAAAGGAATATATAAAGGAAATTTGCATACCTCATTATCATACCTCTTCCGCTTCATTGGTTGATTTGTTTGCGCGTCTCCACCACAGCAAAACAGTGGAGTGGGAAGAGATATTTCCACCTCATCATGCGGAACTTCATGCCACTTTGTGAGGATCCCATACTTGAATATGAACATCGGTTGCTCAAAATCATCGGGGATAGCCTTCACCTTGTAAGGTAAAAGCGATCTTGGAATGCCCTGGTCAACAATGTCCAACTTCTTCTCTTCTAGTGCTATTTCGCCGTGGGATCCTTCATATGATTCATCAACAATAGGTAGCAAAGTAGGAATGAAATTCGAGGAAGGACATACCTGGTTGTCGACATTGAGTGGGTCAATTTGCTCGTCGAGAGGAGGGCATGGTCCTTTAGACTGAATGGAAGCCTCAAGCCTTCGGATTTCGTCTTCCAACCGAGCTATTTCCCTTAATCGTGACTCCTCCACTGCGATCCTATTTCTCCGTCTCAAATCTTGATACCATTCTTCCCATGCAGGATTCCCTTCGACAAAGTCTTCCATCTTTGTACCTAAGCTTTGAAATCACAATCAAGAACACAAATTAGTGGTAAAAGCTTGGCACCCAGTTGGTACCGGTGAGGTAGGTGGTGGTAGGGTATGTGAAGGGTAAGAAAAAGGGATGGGCTTTTCTGAACCTTAAACACAATTAAACTAGGCGCGATTGATATCTCCCCGGCAACGGCGCCAATTTGATGAGAGGGTTTCTCGGCCAAAAAAATTTGTAGTCAAGACCCCGCTATAGGATAGTGGAGTCAGGTTCGTCCTCAGGAGAGAAGTCAACGGTTTTAGGTTTAGTGTGTTTTGGGGTTCAGGAATAGCGGGAAGAGGTGGGGAGGTTGTCGTCGATGTCGACTAAGACTTGGTCGATGTCGAGGGAATGATAGAAGAAGAGGTGGTCGGTGTCGGGTAACTTTGCAGGATAAAAATAATGAAATAAAATAAATAAAGATGCAAACTTCCAACGTTAGGGATCACCACAACAATAAACATATGCGCAGATCATAAATCACATAAAGATGCATGCTTTATATCAAAGAATCAACTTTCGCAAATTCCAACAATTTAGGTGATAGAGGCTCTCGCATAAAAACCTAATTTGTTTCTACCTTTTCTTAATTAGGATCAACCAACTTTCGCAAGCAAGCCCTAATTACTATCCAATTCATAATAAGATCACTTTCGCTTCAATATCATGAATAAGGAATTTCCTCAACTTTCGCAAAGGATTAAGCACATAGGTAGATGATGATAAAGACATATAAATTCATGGATTTAAATCAAACACACATATCTATGTTGGGATCACCCCAACCCTAGAAGAAGAAAATTAGAAACAAAACATAATAAAAGAAATTAACTTTAACATAAAATAAACTAAAACTTACAAAACCTTCCAAACGTTCCTCCTCTCTCGCCTCCTCTCGCCTCTCTCTCTCTCTCTCTCTCTCTCTCTCTCTCTCTCTCTCTCTCTCTCTCTCTCTCTCTCTCTCTCTCTCTCTCTCTCGCCTCCTCCCTCTCTCCTTGCGCCCTAAGACGACTTTGCTTGAATGAATGAAAATCAGCCCCCTAGGGATTTATTTATAGCCTTCTAATCCTTGCTAATCAATGATAGAATCTTCTATCTATATCTACTTAAAGCTTAAAGATAAATAAATTGCTTAAAGGAAATAAATCTTTAAAGGAAAACTATATCTAAACTAGGTAATATGTCTTCATGTTGATAGATCTTTCTTCCATAGATAGAAGATGATAGATTTCGGCCTACTCGACCTCCTTCGTGCCCAAGGAATCCCAGCTCGACTCGGATGGCTCAACCGCGTAATGCGTTTTCGGACTTTGCTCGTCGATCTCGACCAGGCTCTACTCGAGATCGAGTACGGTGGTCGTCGACTTGGCCTGGCTGGCCTCCTCGGGTGGCTTTGCTCGACAAGCTCGGACAAGGCTCTTGGGCGTCGTCGATCTCGACTTGGGTGTACTCGAGATCGAGTAGGATTCATTGTCTGGCTAGCTTGGTCGGGTGGCCCTGCTCGACATGGCTCGGATCTGGTGGTTCTGGCTCCTCGATCTCGACAAGGCCTCCTCGAGATCTAGTAGGGTTGGCTCGGCGTCTCCGTCTTTGGCTTCTCGACTTGGCACAACTCGTCGACTCCGGACATGGCTCCTCGATCTCGACAAGGCCTCCTCGACATCGAGTAGGATTCCGGGAGTCGGGTTGTCTCTGACTCAGTGTCCTCGATCAGCTCTGCTCGACCAGGTCTGCTCGACAAAGTTGGTCGATATCGAGTAAGGTGTACTCGATATCGAGTACACTTGTCTTCAGCTTTCTGCTCTGTTCTTGAAACACACTTTCCCGAGTCCTCGTTTGTCAGATTGACGCATATGACCATGCGTTGGAAAGCTCTTTCCGAGGGCTACAACTCTCATGAAGACATCAAAGCTTGATTCAGAACGGAGAATGATGAAAAATGGCCTCTTCTCCAGCTGCACCATTCTCAGCTTCTCCATGAGTTTCCTTTAAGCTCCAAAGTGCGTCCGATTTCTGCGAAATATAACCAAAACTTGTGTAGACCTCCATATATTGCAAATAAGTGTAAACTACACAGATTCTGTATTATTCTAACCCAAATGCATGCAATGTATGCAGAAATCGATATAAAAGTAAGTGTAAAACATGGCGAATTAGGCTCACATCAGTCTTCAAAATTTCGAGGTAAGCCTCAAGACAACAAGTATGAAAAGAAGACTAAACCTTTGTCTTGTTTTGAATGTGGTGAAACAGATCATCTGGTGAAGGACTGCCCTCAAAAGACAAAGAGCCAGTCTAAGAAAGGTGACAAATGGAAGAAGAAAGCCATGGTGGCAACTTGGGGTGATTCTGACTCTGACTCCGATGATGAGAAGGCCAATATTTGTCTAATGGCCTCAGAAGATGGATCCCACGATGAAAAGCTTGAAGCTACTATAAGAGATCTAATGGAAAGTCCAAAAGAGGTATTATCAGAATTCCTTTCCAATATGATTGCCAATGAAGAAAAGCTTATTGCCCAAACTAACATTCTTATTAAGAGAACTATGGACCAGGAAAGAACTATTGAGGATCTGTCTATGAGGGTCAAAGGTCTTGAAGCTTCTTATTCAGGTCTTGACATTAAAGTCAAGACGCTTGACTCGGAGAAATCTGAACTCAAGCAAGATCTCTCCTCTCTAAGAAATGAGCATCATGACTTAGAGAACGAGAAGATCTCCCTGAATAATAAGATTCAAGACCAACAGACAGCCCTCATAAGTTTTACCAAATTCAAAGGTACTCTCGATAGGATGTTGGGTGAGCAACAAAGCTCTCTAAACAAAAGTGGTATTGGTTACAATCCAAAGTTTTTAAAGAAGCAACACATTACCACTTTTGTAAAGGCAAAAGGAAGCAGAACCTCTCCTATATGTCACCATTGTGCTAGAAAGGGACATGTAAAAGAGACATGTCCCTATAGAAGAAAGGATCCATATATTATTCGCAATACATTTCCTGTTCATTTGAGAAAAGAATGGATAACACGAGTTTGGGTTCCAAAAGGTACTATTTTACCAAATATGGTTTACCCCAACAATGGATCCAAATTTGCTTATTGGTCTTGTCTTGCAGGAGATCACCAAGGTGAAAGATCACAAATGGATTATTGATAGTGGATGCTCGAGGCATATGAATAGGAAGAGCTCTCTCTTTCATGATCTAAAGGAGCAATCCACGGGAACAATCACTCTTGGTGACAAAGGAAAATGTGACATCGTTGGTATTGGTAGTGTTGGAAGTGATTCCAGTCATAGTATTAAAAATGTCTATCTTGTTAATGGTTTAAAGTATAATTTTCTTAGTGTCTCTCAATTATGTGATAGTGGCAACAATGTCAGATTTAACCAGAAAAGATGTATAATGTGCAGAGATGATACAGGTGAAGTTATATTGACTGCATATTGTTACAACAACATATACGTCGTAAATGCTGATCAAGTGGCACAAGGAAGCTTAACCTGTCTAAAGGCTTTGACGGACGATCCAAAGCTCTGGCACAGGAGACTCGGTCATGTGAGTCCACATACGCTACAGAAGCTTGTGTCCAAAGGGCTTGTAAGAGGGATACCTGAAATGGACTTCAAAGGTATTGATATGTGCAATGCATGCACTCGAGGTAAACAAACACGTAGCTCTTTCAAACCCAAAAAAGTTGTAAGTTCTTCTAGACACCTTGAACTTTTACATATGGATTTATGTGGTCCTATGCGAGTCAAATCTCCCAATGGTAAAAAGTACATGCTAGTTGGTGTTGATGATTTTTCTAGATATA
This sequence comes from Persicaria tinctoria, assembly GCA_037127255.1. NCBI lineage: Eukaryota > Viridiplantae > Streptophyta > Magnoliopsida > Caryophyllales > Polygonaceae > Persicaria > Persicaria tinctoria. The sequence goes on from JBANSL010000003.1 coordinate 67,640,571, forward strand.
CTTGGGTTGCATTTTTAAAAGAAAAATCAGAGGCCTTATTTGAGTTTTCAAAACTTTGTAAGGAGTTGCAAACTTTAAGAAACGAGCCCATAGTGTCAATTCAGAGTGATCATGGTAGGGAGTTTGATCAACTTCAATTTGATTTGTTTTGTGCTAAATATAGCATCTCCCATAACTTTTCTGCTCCTAGAACACCTCAACAAAACGGGGTTGTGGAACGCAAGAACCACACCTTAGAGGATATGGCCAGGACTATGCTTTTAGAAAATGCATTACCTAAAACCTATTGGGCTGAAGCTGTTAACACAGCTAACTATATTTTGAATCGTTGTCTTATTCGTTCCATCTTAAAGAAAACTCCTTATGAACTTTTCAAAGGTCGCAAACCACTTATATCTTATTTTAAACCCTTTGGCTGTACTTGTTTTGTTCATAACAATGGAAAAGATAACCTTGGGAAATTTGATGCGCGTAGTGATGAAGGTATATTTCTTGGCTATTCCACGAGTAGCAAAGCTTATAGAATCTTCAATAAAAGGACCCAGATAGTTGAAGAAAGTATACATGTTATTTTTGATGAATGCAATGACGGTGGTTTGAGTGAAAGTGTTGCAGATATAGATCTTAACATCCATGAAGAGAACGAGGAAGGTGATGATGCTGCTACCAAGAACACAGAGAAGAGGAAAAAGCAAGAACCAATTCTTAACACTGAAGAATTGGCCCAAGGTGTTGAAGATTCGTCCAAAGCCCTTGGTGTTTAATCCAACAGTGTTGAGACGTCAGAAACTGCTGTAACTGAACCTAACAGGACCACGGAGTCAGATGTACTACAAGTCTATCCTACTGGTGTGACGAATCAAGGAGCTGAGACTAGCAAAAGGAAATTCAAATACTCCTCATCACACTCTTTAAAGGATATCATTTCTGACCCTACTTCTAGTGTTCAAACTCGTTCTAAACTTAAAGATCTTTGTGTTTTTCACGCGTTTGTTTCTCTTATTGAGCCAAAGAAGGTAGATGAGGCACTTCGGGAGCCAGACTGGATCATTGCTATGCAAAGTGAGCTTAACGAATTTCAAAGGAACAAAGTCTGGACCTTGAAGCCTAGGCCAAAGCATCAATCAGTCATTGGCACACAATGGGTATTTCGAAACAAGCTAGATGAGAATAGTAAGATTGTGAGGAACAAGGCAAGGCTTGTTGCTCAAGGCTACAATCAAGAGGAAGGTATTGACTACGAGGTGACCTTCGCTCCCGTAGCCAGGCTTGAAGCTATTCGCATTCTATTAGCATTTGCATCTTTTATGAGCATAAAATTATATCAAATGAATGTCAAGTGTGATTTTCTCAATGGTTTCCTAGAGGAAGAAGTATATGTGGCTCAACCCCCAGGTTTTGAATGTTCAGAATTTCCCAATTATGTTTATAAACTTGACAAAGCGCTTTGTGGTTTGAAACAAGCCCCAAAAGCTTGGTATGAGCGCTTGTCAAAATATCTTTTAGAAAATTATTTTAAGAGGGGGTTGATCGACAAGACTCTTTTATCAAAATATCTCACTGCTAGTAGACCTGACATCATGTTTAGTGTTTGCATGTGTGATAGGTTTCAAGCTGATCCTAAAGAATCTCACCTCGTGGCTGTGAAGAGGATCTTTCGATATCTCAATGGCACTAAGGAGCTTGGACTATGGTACCCAAAGCAAAAGGATTTCACTTTAATTGGATATTCTGATGCAGATTTTGCAGGCTATAAGGTGGATAGGAAGAGCACATCAGGATGTTGCCAATTCATAGGAGCATCTTTGATCAGTTGGAACTCAAAGAAGCAAAACTCAGTTGCTCTATCCACTGTAGAAGCCGAATACATTGCAACTGGAGCTTGTTGCTCCCAAATCCTTTGGATAGCTCAACAAATGCGAGATCTTGGCATCAACCTCAAAGGTATTCCAATTAAGTGTGACAATACAAGTGCCATCTCCATCACTAAGAATCCTGTTCAGCATTCAAGGACCAAACATATTGATGTAAGGCATCATTTCATTAGAGACCATGTTGAAAAAGGTGATGTGTCCATTTAGTTTATTTCAACTGATTATCAACGGGCTGACATTTTCACTAAGCCTTTGGCAGAGGACAGGTTCACCTTCATAAGACGAGAGATTGGGATGCTTAACAAGGATGCACTTTCGTAGGGTGAGCATTCCCTTTACGAAAGATAAATTCTACTTAGTGTCAAGACCATTGAGAACTATGTCAAGGTGTGTGAACTAAATGGTGGATTACATTTATCGGATCATATATTTTTGGTTAATATCTTTTTAGATATTTAATCAATTATATTTTTTATCGGATTTCAAAAATTGCCTATTTATGTTATTTTCTTAACTGTTGAGATATTTTTAAATATGGAACTATATCCTTCAGATTTTCAGTCCGATTTTAATGGGATCATTTGAATTTTGAATTGAAAACTCTTCAAATCTTGCAATGATATCATTACCCTTCCTTGGAACTCTAAACCCGTCCCATCACTCCATCACTTCTCTCTACTTATACCCACCTCTGTAACCGATTTCTTTACACTCTCAAACTGATCCAAACCCTTTCACTTCTTCTTCTTCAACCTCTCGACCTTTTTCTAAAGAAACCCTAGACGATTCCCTCCATGGCACCCAAAACAAAGAAAGCTGTCACACCCAAAAGACTTGGCGCCACCCCCAAGGGACGTCAGGCCACTGCTACCTCTCCCACACCTGAACCCGCTCCTCAAGCCATTGTCCCAACTGTTGTCCAGAGCACCATCGTTGAGAGCACGGCCACTGTTCCCAAGGGCTCTCAAAAGCGCTCTGCTAAGAAGCCTCTCAGTGCCAAACAGAAAGGGAAGAGGAAGATTTTGGCTGAGGAAGTGGATGAAGAAGAGGAGGAAGATGACCTAGATGCCATCCTGGAGAGAGATGCTGCCAAGGAAGCCGAGGAGGAAGCCCTGAAGAAGAAAAGGGCCGATGAGGAGGCCGAGCTTGCAAGGAAACTGGCAGAGGAGGAAGCTGAGAGGATTCGGAAGGAAGCCGAAGCCGAGGAGGTTCCATTCGAGGAGGAGCCTGAGGAAGAAGAAGAAGAAGAGCAAGAGGGATCTGGAGATGACGAGGAAGCTGAAAGAGATGAAGCGGGGTCCGGTGAGGACTCGGGGTCTGAGGAAGAGGAGGAAGAATCTCCCTCTCCTTCTCCTCCTCCCCCGTATCCGAAGAAGCGGAAAGCCCCAGCTGCTGCCAAGCCTCCCTCTCCAAAGCGGACCAGGAAGGGCACCCTCAGGACTCTTGCAGCGTCTGTCAAGAGAGCTGCTCCGACGATTGCTCGTAGGAAGAATGCCGACCCCCCATCCTATATCCAGGTAAATCAATCCTTGCCCTCCTCTTGGTTTCAAGATGCTGAGACTGTTGGTAAGTGGGTAGATGAGTTTCGAACTCGTAGGATTAGCTGTTCTGATTTTTTTGGATTTTGAGTTCTTCGAACCTTTGAAGTTACCCTGCATTGATCTTCTGAAAAAATCCCCAGCCTGGACCCTTCTCAACCTTGAAACTGTCTACTACCCCCAGCTCACCCGTCTGTTTTACATTAACCTAAAAGCCAAAAACGACACCAATGGTTGGTCTTTGGAGTCGGTTGTCAAAGGGGTTAGAATCTCTCTCAACTTCAATGATTTTGCAGATTTCCTTGGCTTACCTACCCCAGTTCCACCCTCTGAAATACACCCCTCAAAAGAGAATTGCATCATCCTTGCCCGAGCCAAGTACCTCCTACCCGAAGCATCCAACAGCACCTCAAAGCAACTCACCCACTCATCCCTAACCCTTGAGGCAAAAATAATTTTCAACATCATTGTTCGATGCCTCTTACCCCGTCTTAACTCTGGCTCACTCCTTACTGACAATGTCATGGTCCTGCTCTACCGCATCTTAAATGGCCTTGATCTTGATCTAGCCAACACTATCCTTGGAACCATGGCTCATGCCAGAAAAGCTAGAAAAGGCTCTCCTCTCCCCTTTGCTACCCTTTTGACCCCCCTCTTCAAAGCTTCTGGAATTGATGTCAAAAATGAAGAACAGCTGCGTCATATGGGTAAGTTCGACTCTAAGGGCCTTGAAAAGATTGGCATCACTCGGACTCCCCAAGGGATCTTGAGTCTTGCCACTCCTTCAAAAGCCTTTCCCACTGCTCCAGCTTTCGATGAACGCATGGACAACCTAGAGTTGGGCTTGGATGAAGTTCGCCTGGATATCAAGGAGCTGCAAAAGGAGTTTATGACGGAGATGAGCGGGATTTCCAAGATGCTGCAGGGACTGTGGACGAGGCTCACTGATGATGCTCCGGATGACGAAGCTTAAACCCTACCCTACCCTATCCCACCCCTGAAACTTGATACATTGTTGGTTTTTGGAAACGTTTTAAAAACATTTGGTGACTATTTTGGTGACTGTTTTACCTCCTCCCTTTGTTGAAAGACAAAAAGGGGGAGATGATCTGTGGTGTTTAGACTTTGAAAACCTCTCTGCTTAAAGGTCTTGGAAGACCTTGGTTTTTTATTTGTGGTCTTCGGTTGGATGGTTTTTGCATGCTTTAAAAATTTGATCCAACATTTGTCTAACCCATGCAGGTACTTAGTCTGATTTCTATTTTATTATCTATGCTCGACTAAGTTGCAGGGATGCACAAGTTTTGTCTTTCATCAAGGGGGAGATTGATAACTCCCTCCCTTGATGAAAATCGGAATAAATGTTTCAAAGGCTTTGATAGGATGTTTGTGTCAAAGGCCTTGGAGCATTAACAGTTGATGAAATACAAAACCTGTTTTATAAAGTCCGTATATTATTTAATCTTATTATATACTTCCTTTATATTATATATATATATATGACTAATCTTTCAGGAAGTATTTCAAGATTATATCTTTCCTTATGGTGCTTATTGAGGTGATCCAATTCAAAGAAGATCATGTCTTCAAAGTGTCCAAAAATAGAAGATCCGGGCGCGCCATGATCTTTACTAGCCATTGTTGAAGATCCGGTGTTGAAGAACCTCATGCTCCATATTACTTCTATAAAGGAAAGGAAGAAGAAGACATAACACACAAGTGCTACACGAGCTTTCATTCATTCAAGCAAGATCTGTCTTCCAAGTGTCTCTCTGCTAAGCGCTCAAGAGTTTGTTGTTTATTTCAAAGCCTTTGAGAGTCACTGTGAGCTTATAGGATAAATTCATTTATAGTGTTACTCAAGAGTTTGTAACTCGGGAAGTTGCACTAGGCTATTGATTTGTGAGAGTACGAGGATTGTACTAGATAGCTGAGAGAGGTGGGGCTCTTCTAGATTGGTCTAGGACTCCAAGGGAACGTGAGTTGACTAGATTGCAACTGTATAGGAGAGAGGCTTCTCGATGAGCTATTAGGATCCTAAGCTAAGCGAATCAATAAAGCCTTTTGAATCCTAGGGTTGTGGAAGAACCCTAGGCGGGGATGTAGCCCAAGTTCGTGTTGAACCTTGTAAACAATTACTCGTGTCCTTTACTTATTGCTTTACCTTATTTCCGCACATGGTTCGATTGTCTAACTTTGTGATTCAGGTTTAATCTCAAAGGGTTTTATACGAGCTCCAAAAGTCTTGAGACTTTCTGCGAAAAACGGGCATACTCTATTCAACCCCCCTTCTAGAGTATTTCTATATTACATTGTTTTATATTATCGAACCTTCAATATTGATGTTAGATATCATTTCATTCGTGATCTTGAACTTGCCTGCTTATGGAAAGTTCACATTTCTTGACATTAATTGATCCTTTGTTTTTTCATTTGGAATTTCAGCAAAGAATTTTCTAGGAATTATACTTGTAGAGGAGCTAGAGTGGAAAGATGCAATTTAAGGTTCAACTGTTATATTCAATCTAGCAGGATTGCCAATCAGCACCAGATGGTCTCAGGAGGTTTGTGATTCATGTAATCTGCTTCTGTTTATCTCCTTTGTGATGTGATACTGTACAGATTCAGACTGATCCATATATAACTCAAACTTGTATTTTCATGGGTTGTTTGAAAAAGATTAAGTGAATACTTTTTTATGGTCAACTTGCTATTGTAGTTAGTTTAAGATTTCATAAAATTGTTTATTCTCTAGATCTTCCCCATTCGTATTGCCCTCAGAATCCGCCTCGTCCAGTCCTTCTCATTCATCATTCATCTCTGAGGTATGTTTAGTCATGTTAGGATGCTTTCTGTTGTTTGCGACTTTCTGCCTGAAATATTTGTTCATTGTTGTGCAGCCCGTGCCCTTAAGCAAATTGAAGTTGTTGAGTACTCTCAACTTATCTTCACATTTACATTGAAGAGGTTTTCTATCCGGTAATGACCTGGAGCTCCATTCTTTTAATTGGATCTTGTCACTTATTCTGCGATTGTTAAACATTGTTTCATTTATATGATCTACTTGTGTTTGTTGTATATTCTCTGAACCACTGCGGATATTGTTGTCATCAGGGCCATTGTCGCCTTCCGTCTGATTGCTGGTGCAGCCAACTTTGCATTTTCAGATGCAAGTTTTATGTCAACAAAGAGATGAACATTCATTTGTTCATCTCTTTAAATTTTCCTACTACTACTAATATTGGTTTGTATGGTGTTATTGTAGGCAAATCTCATACACCAAGAAAATGTTGAACTGTACAAGAAGATATATGTCATCAATCAGGAAAATATGGTACTAAAAAACAAGGTATTCTCATTACCATCTAGACTTAATAGCAATACTAATCCTGAAAATCAGGTGTTAAGTGAAATAATGAGAAAATTTGGCAATTATAAGGTATATGGAAATAAGGAAGCTATTGGCACCATTAATGAGAACCTTCTTACAAATGATCCAGAAATACAGGCCGGCGGAGCGTGCCTTCATCTTTGCCTGTCAAAGCAAGACAACTGTAAGGCTTCTGGAAGCTGTACAAAGCCACAGATCTACATTATCGTTGTCATCATTTTGGTATCTGTCTTTTGTTTTTTAGAGTCAGCTTGTTGGTATCTGATCCGTTTGTTGTTTATTCTGTATTTTGGTATCTAAATTGCTTGCTTGATTCTAATTAGGTTGGTTCATCACTCAATCTGCCTGAATACGTTGGCGCTCATTAAGCTCTCAGGTGTATTATCTCTTTGTTTTGCTTTTGTGTCTAATCTATTGTGCAGCTCTGTGTTATCTCTTTGTTTTGCTTTTGTGTCTGACCTATTGTGTAGCTTATACTTTTTTATGGCAGTTGGAGGTGTCATAAAATGGTGGAATAAGTTATACAAATTTAAGAAAATGATTCAATAGTCTATCAGTTTTTTTATGACATCTTGTTTATGGTGGAATCAAAGGGCTGTATGAATTTTTATGTCGGCTTGTTTGTGCATTCATAATTTTTATGTCAGCTTATACTATGATTGCTTATGATATTGGTAAATTTGGTTTCTTATCTATAATTTAGCAAATTATATCTTCTAGGAGAACAACTGTATTAGTTTGAATATTCAACCTCCAAACTTTTAGTGTATGTGTGCTTATATCATATTTGTTCACACCATTCTCATCCTAGGTTTGTTGTATTATGTAACTGCAAGTTTACAATTTCTAATGTTTTTTGGTATGCATGATTCAACACACTTGTATTCTTACTAAGAAAGAAAGTTAATGAGATAATAAAAACATTCTATCTAATTTAAAGTCTATTAGCTCAAATGGTAGAGCGTTGCGTTCAAACACAAAGATGCGGGTTCAAATCCCGCATAGGCTACGATAATAAAAAAAATGTAAATATGTGATTTAACATCGGGTAATAGCCGATGTCTTTAAAAAAAAACAAATTGATGTCTATGTGTGAAATACCCCAAAGTATTTTTGGGGATTTCGTGTTAAGAAAATATATTTCTATATAAAAGTTCTTTTATTTTGAACTCAATTAGGATTTTTGGAAATTAAATGTATATAAAGTTCGTAACTGTTTTGAAACATTTCATTTTTTTTCATTTAAGTGAAACTTGATAAATAAGTTATTTATTTTAAGTCATATTATTTTAAAACAAGTTTGCACATTTTTATTCAAATAAAGAGAGATTTATCGTTATAACTTATTTTAATTTCCGTAAAATATATATATGTAATATAAGGTAATAGTAAACCATTGTTGCATACAATAAAATGTATTTAAATTAAATATCTTATTATTTTATTACTTTATTATTTAAGTTGTGTAGATTTTTAGTAAATAAAATTTTCGGATAAATATATGTATATGTATATATTATCCCCTACAATATAAGAGCAAAAGCATCTTCTTTGGAAAAGAATTTGCCACGTGTGAAGCCAAGCATATTTTTGAAAAGTTTTTTTAATTGATTTTTTTTTTCATTTTCTCCTTTTTACCCTCCCTTCTTCTTTCTATCTTTCCGGACGGTTTTCACTTTTCCTTCTTCTTTATATCCTTCCAAACGATTGAAGACGGTTTTCTTCCGAACGGTTCCAAACGTTTTACACTTCGCTCTTTCTCTTCTTTCTCCTCCAATGCCGCTCTCTCTTTCCTCTCCTCCAATTCTCACTCCCCTGGACCTAATCGTCTCTTTGTCAGGGTTGTCTTCAAGTCCGGTTTGAGGAATTAGGGCACCCACGCTCATCGGAGACGCGGACGATTGGAGGACGTCGTTCGAGTCCGGTTGTCTTGGAGGACGTCGGAGAAATGGCAAATCAATGAATGCTCTAAGGATTTCCAGTCTCTCAAACCAATCGACCGCGCTATCTCGCTTCCGGCGCCCGGGTTCGTGAGCGGTGTCGTCGAGAGGAGTTCCGATGGTTATGAGAGGGCGAGGCTCGGTCGTCGAGAGAGAATGTGAAGGGGGAGGACAAAGAAGGCTCAGCGACTATGGCGAGAGGCTCCGATGGTTTCCGCCATTGAAGAGGATCCTCCAGGTGAGCCGCCTTCTCTCATCTTTCCCTTTTTTTCCAGTTCTAATTGAATGAAATCAATTTCTTATTCGGAATTTGTCCTTCCCAATTCAGCCTAGAATAGAGACAGACGGATGAAGAAGAAGGGCAAGAATGGCTGAAGGGTTTTGAAAAGAATAAGGGCGATCCGGATCAATTTGCTGCCAATTGAAGACGTCGAGAGCTTCTGCAAGTTTGTTTTCTTCCTTTTCTATGCAATTTGCCCTTAATTTGATCTTATTTTAGCGATTGTTGATAGGAACCGGTGATCATTTTAGTAATTTGAGGTGTTTGGCTCGATTGTTACCTTGCTACTGCCTTATGTACTCAATTGTTATGATCTGAGGGATTTGCTACTGCTTATAGGGTTTTTCCTTTTAATCATGATGAGATGAATTGCTCGAATTCATCACGGGGTGGGGATTGACCTGTAATCCTGTGTATAGGTGTATTTCATGAATTTGAATTCGAATGAATATTATTGTGAAAATTTGATGCTAATGAAGTTTAGTAATTTTAGATCACCAAACATCTCAGTTTGGTTCATATAAGAAAATTCATACTCAAACTTGTACTGATGCGTATACACAACTCAAATTCATATGCTGATGCATACATGGCGCACTCTAACTCTACTAGAATTGGTATGATCTGAGATTCTAAGGGATTTGTTGTTGCTTACAGGTGTATGAAGAGAAGATGTCAGATGAGCAAAAAACCGAAATATGTTGTTCTATAGACTGCAACATGCTCTCCCCTCAAACATTGATGCACGCCGTGTAGAACCCCAGGATTCTATTAAGATTCATAGTCTAGGCAATGCTAATTGAGCAACTCAACACGTGTCGCTCAATCTTCAGCATAATCTCCTATTCGGAGTTAACCAGGCATCAGAACCCCCCTCCTGTCAACCCGAAGAATGATACTGGAAACTTTTCAGCAGATGCTACCACTCTCGGTGCAATTCTCTAACGTGATGCTGCGCTCCGACAGGTATCTAATTGCAACTGTTTAGCATCAGCCAAAATATTTTGACAAATCATCATGCGATATATCAAAAATTACATTGGGTCATCTATTTTATGTTGGTGAAGTGAATTTTTCAGTTCTAGCTAATTTTAACCTTCACATCAATAAACTCATATATGACACCAGTTCACGTCACTTCACAATTGTTTTTTCTATATTTTGCTGCACCAGAAGGTATATATACTTTTTTCAAATGATATATGTCCTATATGTGAAACACTGAGTTAATTTTAAATGCTAATGGTGCTTCATGGGAGTTCATGTGTGTCAAGTGAACCAAAATTGATCTTATAATTGAACGAGTATTCTAGATTGTCTTAGAAAAAAATTAAAATGCTATTGAAGTTATAAATTAAATATTTTTTTGTGCAATTGTGATACCAATAAGCTGACAGTACGGGGGCTTGGCATAATATCTGAGTAGGAATCAAGTATAGGCAAGGTACCTCGAGGAGTTATTATGAAGGCCCAATAGATTGAATGAAAACTTGCCACTTATGTCACTCCTTAAAGAATGTGAATTTTCCATTCTTATAAAACGGTGGGAGACATAACATAGTCAAACAGAGTCACCAAGCCAAAATGATAATTGACAAATAAAGATCTTAGTAGCTTATATGATTAGAATATAATTCCTTTTTAAAAAAAAAATCAGTTTGGTGTATTTCCTTGAGCATGTAAGAGTCCACAGTTTTGGTGAATCTTGATGTTTGAGTTTCAAGTGCTTTACCGTTATGGATAATATCCAAAGTGAGAAGGAAAAAACATGACTCTATTGCTATCAACGTGGATTATATAGGATGACACTCAGCCAAATGCATATTACTTGTGTGATTGCTGCTGCTGCTATGGTGCCACCAATAGTTTATTGCAAGCACTAAGCAGCCCCTTAGCTTGATCTGCATTTCTTTATATTCTAGAGGCTGCAAGTGACTTTGATCTGGGTCATGATTTGGAGATTGCCAAATGTCATATGAGTACACTTTATCCCCTTACTCCAAGACCATCTTGAATAATGAATTGACTTATTACTTACTATATGGTCAGGTCTTTCAGCTGCTCATTAATATATTTTTCCAGGATATAGCTCAAGTTGATATCTAAAGATGATGATATCGTTTTCAGCTGCTCATTAATATACTTACTATATGGTCAGGTCGGAAAGGGTTGATTTTCTAATTGAGATGATGATATCGTTTTTTGAGAAGCAGAAGTCTCAAAAAGAGTCCATAAACTCGCTTCCTCTATATCCAATTGAGCAAATAATGTGGGATGAAAGTGTTGTACCCAACATTAACTACTCTGAGGAGGGATATTTGGCTCTCCCAAAGCTCAACCTGCAGTTTTTGCCCCTGCATGATTATATGCTGATTGCTGAGAAACTTTAATCTTTTCCGTCTTGAATCACCATATGAGATTTCGTGAAGATATATCAACAGTGAAGGGGATACTGCATTCCGTGGATGGTCCAGAATCACTCCTTGATTCATCCACGTCATATACTTTTTTTCGCATTTCAACCTTGGTGCTAAGATATAGATTGGTATATTTTTTGCTTGTCCGTAGGGCCATTACAAGCAAGTTTCAGTCATTCTCTCTGTTGTCAAGTGTTCCCTTTGATATAAGGTTTGTTTCACATTGAAATGCAACGAAATCTTAAAAATAGGCACTTTAAAGTACATGTAATCATTCTTTTTTTTTTATTCCACATTTCTCTTCTTTTAAATGAAGTTGAGCACAGCTCTGGTGACCATCCCTGAGCTCCTCTCTATGTGGGTTGGAAAGATTGGTTTTGACTTTTGAGCTAATAGATTTCAAGATACAAACTCGCAGTATCATTATTTATCATCATATGATATATTTATATAATAGAATGAAAAAAGGACAAAACCGCGCGCAAATAGTTATCTAAAATGCGTTGATTTATATGATAACCTCTGAAAAATAAGATAAGTATACATTAATTTTAAAATTCCCATGAGCCGATTATTTTTAAAAACCCGTGCGTAGCGCACGGGGTTTAGACTAGTAAATAAGTAAGAGCTAAACCGGGTTTTTTCTGGGTGAACCGAACCGGACCAAGAGAAAAAGAAAATGGTTTAACCGAACCCTTGAACCGCTTCTCCTTCCTCAGTTTCACTGTAAAACGCAGGTGAGGATGTGAAATTTTAACTTCCCTCAAATCTCGCCCAGAGCTCAACGATTCTGTTTCTAGAACGTTTTTAATCCGATGCTAATGAGATTTATGCAACAAATTTGAAGATTCGGGATCGAATTGAAACCGAACGAACTTATCCCTAAATTCGAAAATCACCCCAATCCGCTCCAGTCAGGCCGAATCTCACCAAATTAAGGATCGGGATAGCGTTAAGAGTGATTATCTGTTCGATTTGTGTAATTATTTTAATTCAATTCGTCCCCTAATCATCCTCCTATAAATACCCCTTTCGGGATACTTTCGAAGCACACCATCACCACTCCTCTCCCTCTCCGAGCTCTCAACCTATTCCATGGCATTCTAAACGCCTCCAGCAACGTTTCCTTTCACAAAGTTTTCAGAAAATCGTCCCGAATCCAAAACCCCCCAATTTCGAATAACCTCGTCGGAGCAACTCGGTAGCCGTCGTCCGCCGCTTCCGGAGCCACCATCTGCCACCCGGAGGAGAGCCAAGTCACCACGAGTCCGGAGCCTCCAGCCTCGTGCGCCGCCGTGACCCGTGCCACCGCCAGGATCTCGCCGAAGTAGAGCCGGGACCTCGCCGGTTTATGCTACTGTTGAAAGTGTCGGGAGAAGGAAGAAGGTGATCTAATTACACCAAACCTCCCTAAGTTCAGTTTTTTCTAAAATATGCCCTTGCTCAGTTTTTAAAAATTCCAGATTCTAACCCATGTTTTTGTTTGGGCATAAATTGCTTCCAATTTCGTTACTCCGCAGAGACTATTCTACCCTTGCGCTCATACAAAGGAATTTGAGTCCGGCCAACCGTTAACGCTTGCAACTCCAAATCGAGGCAAGTGACCTTCCGAGCTTTTCTGCTCACTTGTGCCTTTCGTGTCTATAGTTGTTTCTTTCCGTTGGAATGCATGCCAAATTAATTAAAATAAATTGCAATCCATCCGCTTTGTGTGATTTATTCAACCGTCAATTTGAATTTGGCAAGTATAAATGGGTAATGTTATTATTCGGCGTCTCTATATAATAATGACATAGATACCCACCTTTTTATTAAAGCATGATTATTTTGTTAAGAAAGGGATATTTTTCTTTTATGTATCCATTATGTTTATTTTGTTATGATCAATGTTGTAAATAATTAGTAATAATGTGAGGATCGGTTGTTGCGAGTGAAACTAAATCGAATCCAAACCAATCAAAAGCAATGTGAATCATAAATTTAAAATTTGTAAAGTAATGTGAAGAATTGTAAAGTAAAGTAGTCAATCAATCAATGAAAAGCAATGTGAAATGGTAAAGTGAAGTGTGAGTAAAGTGTAGGTCGGGGCCGTTACTCCTCGGTCTTAAGGTTTCATGAAACTACACTTCCATGCGAGGTGTTACACAACCAATGGTTGTAGGTCTCTATCCACTATAGATAGAGTGGGACCGGTAATAGTCGATAAAAAGATAAAAGACGTAAAAGGCATATCATGTGAGTAAGTGAGTGAAGAATAATGTACAAGTAACAAACATGGTTTGAACTAGGTATTGGGGGACACAAGATCAACCCTTAATCGACTGTCTCAACCCGCGGTTTAAAACTCTTCGGAAGAGTCATGCCCTCTGGGTCGATTTTGGGCCACATCGAGTACCTTTTGAACCAATACTTAGTTTAGACGTTATAATAAAAACATATTGATAATGTAACGGGTAGTAATCATGAATCGTTTCAAGCTGTGTCATATTCCATCCTTAATCGGAATATGATTCCTAATACATGTTTTGTTACTCAATCCTTTTGGATTATCCGTGTCATAGGAGGGTCGGGTCACAAATAAGCCAATTCACTTCAAATATTCAAATCTCATTTGGATTTAATTCTTACCGTTTCATGGTCACTTGAATCCAAAGTTGTCTCTGCTTTCGTGCCGTCACTTGCTAGTTCTCGCGAACTAACCGTCCTTTGTTTGGATGGCTGGTTTCCACAGGTTTAGATAAAGCACTACAAGATCGAAGGTTGGAAATGTGAGTCGGAATCGTCTTCAAACATTTTTAGTATTTTACCATCGTTTTGATTCAAGAGTCTCTTTTATCGTTAAAGTATAAATGTTATCTTGTTTTTGCTATCGAAATATTGTAACGGCATTGTTGTACATTTAATTATTTGTTCCACTTAAAGTCTTCCGCGATTTAATTGAACTTTATTTATGTATTTAATATTATCATCTTGTTTATGGGAGCATGGTTGCATGTCCCTTTAAGCCTAAGGTGGTTATGAAGACATTAAAGTCGGAGTAACCATTGGCGCTGTGGCATTCCCTTTGGTTATAAAAGGGGGTGTTACAATGTGGGGATGTAAAAAGTCAAAACTTTTTAACATCGGGTAATAGCCGATGTCTTTGTATGTTATAACATCGGTTATATTTTATAATCGATGTGATAAGATAACAAAGACATCGGATTTAAAAATATAAACGATGTTATAACATACAAAGACATCGGGTTCTGGCCGATGTGAAAAACTTTTGACTTTTTACATCCCCCACATAGACATTGATTTTTTTTTTAAAGACATCGGCTATTACCCGATGTTAAATGACAAATTTCTAGTAGTGTCAATTAATCTCACACATCCATTTCTAATCAATCAATGGTTTATATTTGTTAACACAAAACACAATAAAATATATCTATATCTATATATATATATATATATATATCCTATCTTGACATATTGACTCGATTGACCCGATTGATCCGGTGACTCGATTGACCCGGTTGATTTATAATTATATATGAATAATTTTTTTATGGGGATTCCAATTTATTACATTATATAATTACAATCACTTTTTTTTAGAGTAGGTAAACAATTGAAAGGGTCTACAAAAACAGTAAACCACCCTCATGATCATTATGAAGGATGATGGTACATATATTCCTATTATAAGGGAGAGTAGATCTATTACAAATAGCGCCATGTCTAGCTATGAATTCAGCAGCCTTATTGGCTTCTCTGTAGCAATGTTGGAATTCCACTTGCATAAAATTATTCCTCATGAGCTTAATCTTCTCAACTTGGCGTAAAACGT
This sequence comes from Persicaria tinctoria, assembly GCA_037127255.1. Classification (NCBI taxonomy): domain Eukaryota; kingdom Viridiplantae; phylum Streptophyta; class Magnoliopsida; order Caryophyllales; family Polygonaceae; genus Persicaria; species Persicaria tinctoria. The sequence goes on from JBANSL010000003.1 coordinate 67,655,846, forward strand.
CCCAATTAGCTTTGGTTTCATCCTTGATGGCTCGAATCAGCACCTGATTGTCACTTTCCATGATTATTTTCCATAATCTTAGTTTTTGGGCGTGATGCAGACCTGTACACACAGCTGCAGCCTCTGTTTGGAGAACTGTGCCTTTACAAATCTCCTAATAAAATAGATCGATAATTTGACCATTTGAGTCTCAAGTGACCCCTCCCACCTGGCAAATGCCCGTGGGCTTAACAGAGCCATCTACATTAATTTTGTAGAAAGCCCCTTTTGGTTTAGTCCATTTTGCTGGATTCCTTTTTCTTGACGTGTGTTTTTTTTATCTTTGCCCTCTTCCGTATGATTTCAGATGCCCCTATTAGCAATGATTTTTTGAACGATGCCTGCATAATTTTCTGGTTGTTTATTTTTTAATACAAGGTTGTTCCTGATTTCCCAAATTGTTTGCCAAAAGAAACACATATCCTCAAAATGAGGCTTGTCTTTTCTCGTTTGAAGGATTTCAATCATCAGAATATCTTCTCTAGGGATAATAAAATCTTTTCTAGTTATTTGCTCATAGCTTGTGATCACAGTTCTGGTAAAGTTGCACTTAAAAAACAAATGATGCGCATCTTCATCTTTTGTTGTGCTCCTAAATTTCCATGTTTTACATTAACTTTAATATTGATTTCTGCATGCATTTCACATCCTTGGGTTAGAATTATGCAGAATCTATGTAGTTTATACTTATTTGCCAAATTATGGAGTCTACACTAGTTTCTGTTTAATTTCACAGAAATCGAGGCATTTTATAGCAATTCAGAGAAATTAGAAAACCATAGAAGAACTCGAGGTCGACTACACCAAACTAAAGGTCGAGTAGCAGCTGAACCAGAGCATGTCGAGCAGAAAACAAAGAGGAAAGCACTCGACAACACTAGTCGACGTCTACCACTCTAGTCGATGTCGAGCACCTTGGTCGACTTCTGCTCCATAACACGAGATCGAGCACGAGACGAGCAGCAAACCACTCAGGTCATCGACGTCGAGTACTTTACTCGATGTCGAGCACCCATCAAGAGTCTGAATCCTTGTCAAGTTCGAGCACAATCTGAGGAGAGCGAGCAGAGAGCCCAACTCTACTCGACGTCGACTACTCTTGTCGATGTCGAGTACTCCCTGGCGCCATTCCGAGACAAGATCGAGTGGAATCCGAGTGATGATGATTACTTGCAAGTGAAGTCATGTGGAATTCTATTAAGACATTTGAAGATATATCAAGTTCAGGGAAGATTTATCCACATTAGATACTAACCAAGTTTTATCATAAAATCTTTAGATAGATAGTTTTAGATATAGATAGATTATTCTTTCCTTGGATAGCGAGGATTGAATACTATAAATAAGGCCCTAGGGGCTGGTTCTTAGGCATTCAATTTCAATTCTATTCCACAACACAATTACATTTGAAAGTAGGAGTTTTAGAGAGAACTTGGCCGAGAGAGGTGCAGGTTTGCGAGAGCGGATTTGGCTTCGATCGGTTGTAAGCTTTATTTTGATTTAATGCAATTTAGTTCCTTTTTATTATTGATGTGTGTTTTGATGATGAAGAGCGAGTAGTCACCCAACTTATAGGGTCGGGGTGAGCCCAACGGTAGCCATGTAAGGTAATGCGATAAAGGTACAACTTTTAATACGATAGCCGAAGGTGATCCTTATTTGTGTTTTTGAAGCGAAAGTGATCTTAATGCAAACTTGGATTAATTATGTGAAAAGGGTTAGTAACAATTAGGGTTTATGCGAAAGCCTCTACTTTCCTATTTGTTAATAACGATAGTTATTTGATGAAAATGCATGATCTTTTATACCTTTAGCATGATTCTTATATGGTTATCGTTGTGGAATTGATACCCTGGTTCTGGAAGCTTTTATCTTATTGAATTACATCCCATCGATTTCGTGTTGTTTCCGTCTTTATTTTATCACAAAGGTTCGATTTTTGTTCTGCGCACTACTTGATCTCGACTACTGACTGGTCGACGTCGAGGACACTGGTCGACGTCGAGTACCCTTTGTGCTCGACATTGCTTGCTTTGTCTTCTGTGGTCCAGATTTGCAGGTTTCTCTCGACTGAGGTGGTCGATATAGAGTACTTTTACCCGACGTTGAGGACTTGTGCTAGTCGATACGAGAGGAATTTGGGACTAACCAGGTGAGCGCTGACACGCTTCCTCGTGGATACGATCCTGAATACCCTACCACTACAACGGGAGAGTTTCTTGTATTTTATTTGCTTAGACAGGGAGTTGGTTTATTTCAATTTATTTTGATAACTAGTTTCCCTCCTAACATCTTCCAAGCTACAAAGACAGCACTGGGAGGGTACTCTGTTTATATACTTGTTTAGTCTAAGTTTGGTAGGAAGACCTTCAATAGCTAACTTCCAAATGAGGTTCTTTATTCTATGAGGGATATTGAGCTTCCATATCCATTTGCATTCATTCGAGGTTGTTTGGGGTATATTGGAAAGAGTCTTTGTTGATTTTATTGTGAAATGACCACTTGATTCAAGTTTCCAAATTAGTTTGTCTGGAGTATCCCAAGATGGGATTTGGATGTTAGTTATCATATGGACAATGTGAGGAGGAAACAGAGTAGTTAAGAGGGGGTATCCCATTGTTTACAATCTGTAATGATCTGACTAACAGTTAAGGTTGGATCGTTTGTGCCAGTAAAAGTCACAAGACACTGGTCTTGAATCCAAGGGTCGTTCCACACATTTATTTTCTTTCCATTTCCAACAATCCAAAGGAGGCCATTATGGAATTTTACCCTTAAAGATAGGAGTCTACCAAATTGCCAAGAAGTGTTTTGGTTAGACTTTTGATTAATACTTTCTGTTTGGAAATATTTCTCTTTTATAATGCGAACCCATATGTTGTTATTATCAGTGTAAAGCTTCCACATAAGTTACATTTGTTAGCCAATACTTAGGTCCTCAACTTTTCTAAGGCCAAGACCACCTAAATGCTTATGTTTACAAATATTATACCGACTTATTAGGGGAGTATATCGTTCAGATTGCAATTTATTCTAGAAAAGGTGTTTGTTAATTTGATCTATTTGATGGAGGATTCCTTTAGGAAGTAGGAAATTTTGCATGAGGTAGTTGGTTTTGGAGTTAAGATTAGCCTGGATCAGAGTAGCCTTGCCTGCCTGAGAGAGGGTAGAAGCCTTCCATTTAGAGAGTTGTTTTTTAAGGTTTTGGATTGCTTTATCAAACACACAATTTTTTATTCTACCGTTTACCAATGGGGTTCCTATGTATTTTTCTAGAGTTTTGGAAACTGGAATACCCACTTGTTGAGCCAAAGATCTAGTTAGGTTGGGGCTAACATTAGCTGAGCATTGAAGGGATCTTTTGTTGTAATTTATAGTTAGACCAAAGAGGTTTGAAAAGTTATTGATCATGTTTTGAATTGTGTGGATGGCAATAAAACTTCCACGAAATCTCCTTGGAAGGGATTAATTAGTTTAGGTAAGACATTTTTTAGTCTGTTGGCTAAAATTTTCGAAATTACTTTATAGGTAGTATTACAGAGGCTGATAGGTCTAAAGTGGTTGATGGTAGTTGGGTTATCAAATTTGGGGATAAGGGCTATAAAAGTTTGGTTAATCTCCGATAATAAAGTACACAAGAGTGAAAAAATGCTTTAATGGCATTACAAAAGAAGTCCCCTACTATATGCTACTATTTTTTAAAGAATTCTGGAGGGTAACCATCCGGTCCTGGGGTTTTATCTTCTGTCATGCTTTCAATTACATTATTAATTTCATAATTTGTTGGATATCTTATAAGATTTGAGTTTTCTTCATTAGTAATTTGCTTCTGGATGTAACGAATATCTTCTTGTCGAATTTGTCTAGGATTAGTACTAATAAATCTCTCATCCAACTCTTCTGAAATTCGGTTTGTTATTTGGTCATGATCTGTGAGGGTCTGGCCATTTTTTTAAGGCAACCCCCCCCCCCCCCCCCCCCCCCGCGGTACTAAGTCCGGGTGAAGGGAGGTTTATGTAAATGTTAATGAAAGAATGGGGGGTCCAAAAGAATCATACATCAAGAGCTTTGGATCCCTTTTTGAGCTAGGACGCAGCCTATCTCAACAAGGGTTCAAAGCTAAAATAAAATAACGGATGTATGTCCCAGTCAAGGCGCAGCTTGAAAGAGCACATACAAAATGCCAAGAAAACAAGAAATGGGAGTGGTTAGGGTATGCAAACCCAACACGCCTCCAAAACCCGACCATTTTTTTTTTTGAGAATCCAAACCCCAAAAGGGAATGGTGGGTAAATTCAAAGAAAAAAATATAAAGCCAAAATGGCTAGTACAAGCAAGCAAACAACAAGAAATAGATCAAAGTATCTCAAGGGATGCGCAGACCCCTATGTCAATACATGAAGCAAAACTAGTATACCGAACACACAAGGCCTCCGGTAGGGCATAACTAAAAAATTCAAGCACAAAACAACCAAGTGCCTACAATGTCTCAACAATATGTAAAGGGAATAGATCAAACAATAATCGAAACACATGGATCAAGACTAAGCGAGCAAGCATATGAGCCGGAATCATGTTATCATCGAAAACCTTGGCGTTCCTAGCATGCCACAAGTAGTAAACCAAGGCAAAGAGAGCAAATCACTGCGCCATAGCACACGGAGCCGACCCCTTCGAGTATCTCCGCAACCATCTTAAGCATCGATCCAAAGAAGAAGCGGCCAGGGGAATCCCAAATCTCCGAAAAACAATTCTCCAAACATACCTGGCATAAGGACATTGGAAGAATATATGATCATGGGTCTCAAGATCATGGCCACACAATTGACAAGAGTGATCAATATCGAGGTAGTAGATTCTGTTAAATGTGGACAACCTACCAAGTACGGCAAGCCACAACACAAACATGTGTTTAGGTGTGTTTCTCCTCAGCCACACCTCTCTAATCCACCTAACCTTCGGCAATCTGTCACGCAAGGCATCATATGCTTTTGATACCCGGAATTTGACCATTTTTAGTAATAAAGGATGAGGTATTTTTCCTAAAATTTCTTACCTTCGCCACAGCTTGGAAGTACTTGGTGTTCTTATCAGCTAATTGAACATTTTTTACTTTCGCTCTCTGCTTTCCAAAATTTGTAGTTATAGTCTAGAAGCCTCATTTGTTTTTTGTTCCAATCTAAAAAAATTGGATTTTTCGGAGTTTGATATATCTCCCCAAGGGAGTCTTTTTTGAAGGTGTAATACTCCGTCCGATCGATAGTATTTGGTTTTTTGCTTTTCAATTGACTTTTTTAAGAAGATAAAAATTGTAAAAAAAATTAAAATATTAAAACAATTATATGTTTATTGTTAATTGCATGAAATTATTTTAAAAAAATATTTGAAAATTTGATATTTTATATATTATTACATTTTATTAAAAATTATGAGAAATAATAAAAATAAAATATTTTTTAATCAAATGTAATAATATATAAAATATCAAATTTTTAATAAAATTACTTTTAAAAAATTATTTAAAATTTTCATATTCATATATTATTATATTTTATCAAATATTACAAGAAATAATAAAAATCAAATATTTTAGATCAGATATAGTATATAATTACAAGCATTATAACTTATGAACAACGTCTTGAATTTTAGAATTTTAAATTTATCGCAAAATTAATAAATTATGATTTTTTTTAGTTTAAAAAAGAAAAAATTGTCCAACTCAAAATGACCCGAAACCCGGTCAAACGCGGATTTGAGTCAACCCGAAAATACCCGGAACCCGTATTACCCGGGACCCGAAGTGATCCGACCCGAATGACTCGTTTAACAGGTCCAACCCCCTCTCATCCCAAACATCCATTCTGATCCAAATCTTATCAATAATCCTCAATTTTAAATGATGTTACAAATGTTTAACAATCATCCAAGACCCGAATAACCAAACTATAATCCAAATATACATCAATTTGTTAGAGAAAATCCTACAAATATATATAATCCTCTTTTCTCCCAAATCAACAACCTATAAGATAATGTTATTATTTTTGTTATTTTTCATCTATGTGAAATAAAAAAATATTAATATCAAACACTTATGAATTTTATTTATTAGTAAAAATAAATGAGGTAGAAAATGTGTAGAACAGGGTAAGGTAACCCCATGGTTACAAGGGTAATCTCTAAATAACAAGTAGAAAAAAGATAAAATAATTTAGAGAAAAAAATAAATGAGGTGTCAAATTAGGATAAGATAATGAAAAATAAAAAGGGAAAGAGGTAACCCATGGTTGCTAAGGCAGTTTCCCATCTTCTTTTGAAGTTATTATGTGAAATGTGAAATCCTTCTCTCTTCTCTGTTTAGAAAGGATCTAGCTCCTACAATGGCTGCAAAATAGGCTCTAGTCCCTCCCCATGATATACCTATTTCCGGACCCGGCTCCCGTGCAGTTCAAAAGTAACTGCACCCTCCAGTTCATCAATTTTCCACCGTTGGAATACATCAATGGCTAGGATTAGTTTATTAAAAAAAATTAGAAAAAAAAAAGCCTAATTCATCCGCCTCTACCCAACTCCTTCCCCCACAAATTCCATCTCCCCCCAAATATGAAGGTCTCCAACCAATTCATCTCCCCAAATTCGTCCAGGCCTCCGATCATGATTGAACACAATGAGAAGGCAACGCCGACGGGCAAAGTTGACGTATTACGCCGACGGGGACAACAGGAATGTGTATTAATTTGGGGAGTTGAGAAAATTAGGGTTTATATATGGGTTGAATTTGTGGTTGATCGAATTTGTGGAATTGGATGGATTCATATATCAAATTCGGAGATTTTTGGGTTTTGCAAGTTTGAATTTTGTGATTTGTAGAGTTGTTAGCTATTACAACTTTCTTCCTGTTATTACTGCATAAATTAGCTATTACAGTTCATACCTTGTTTGTTAGCTATTAATCCCATTTGTCTATCACTGCATAAATACTGTCTATTACTAACAAATTAGCCATTATAGTTTATAATAGTTAATCATAATATAAATTAAAACTCCCTATGTGTGATTTATTTTATGATTTATTTCACATTTTGGCGTCCCTGTATCTTAATTCGGCATGGTTTTGGTTGTGTCCAGGAGAAATAGGCTAACTTCAAACAGAGTTATTTTGTTTTTTCTTGCCCTTTAGGATTGATTTTTCTGTTTGTGCTACAGTGTCATGTGCAGCCAAAGGTCCTCCAGTACAGAGGAAACCTTTGAAGCATAGGGACTACGAGGTTGATCTGGACTCTCATCTGGGAAAGCCAGGTTGGTTTTACATTTTTTTTTAATAATGAAACTTGGCTTGTGGGCTGTGAAAATCATCATTTCATTATTTTACATGAATACTGAATTTATGTAGATAAATGAGGAATGGTGAAGGATTGTGACTTATTTTGTATTCTGTTTCTCCAAGCTTCCTTCAATCCAGTAGGGAGTATAACACTATTATGCAATGACCTACCTCGTGCATTTAGATTTTACTGATAAGCAGTAGGTTGTACTTTGTAGGATCTATTTGCCTTTTAATATTTGATGTAATTTCTTGTGTAATATTCAAGTTTTTTGGACTTAAGATCTTAATCTTTGCGGCAAATTGATGCTTATGTTGACCAAAATACCTATAGAATCCAATCTATTGTTATTACGATCAAATTCACTTGCACTTGAGAGATGTTTTTCACAAGATAACATTATTCTTTGGCTAAGCTAAATTGGTGTGACATTTCCCTGTCTGAACCTTTTCATGTATCCCCCTAACTATACACCTTTTCTTTCGGGAAGTGAAATAACTTGATAGCTAAACTGAGTAGTGCTGCCTATGATTGCTATAAAGCTAAAAAAAATGGTGTTCATATTATAGGTAAGAGAGAAATTTGAAGTTCTGACCAGGTGACTTTACATTTCTATCATATTTTTATGGTCTAATTGTATTGTAATAAAAAGAATTTAAGTCTATTAGCTCAAATGGTAGAGCATTATGCTCATGCACAAAGATGCGGGTTCAAATCCCGCATAGGCTAATGTTATAAAAATTGTTAATTGTGACAAAATAGAAACTACTAAGGCAATGTGATGTGGCTGATGTCCAACTATTGAACCAACATAACCATAAGGCAAAGCTTTATATTTCCTTACTACATTCGATAGGTAATGAAATAGCCAGCAAAATAAAGAACAGAGCAACAAAATAACATAGTGAGAAGAAAATACAGAGCAGAAAACATACAAAACAACGTTCTGTAGTGTTGTGTGCAACAAAAATAAAGAACAGAGCACCAAAATTAGTGATGAAATCAGTGTTCCATTAAAGTTCAAAATGGAAAGAAAGAAAACGACCACAGTTAGAGTTTCAATTTGATAATCCGAAAACCTTACTAATGAAGTATGACAGCTCTAGCTCAAATAGCTCGGTCTCACGTGAGAGTCATGCCCGTTGAGGGTTATTACAATGCTGCCATATAAAGAGAAGGAAATAGCGAAAATTACATGACAGAAATAACATGTAAAGCATTGAAGATTCTGATTATGTGTTGAAGTGTTGAGGATTCTGATTCGTTGAGCATTGAAGATTTTGATTTGCAAACTCTACACTCATATCCTACAAAGAAGCAATTCTTATTACAAGCATCATAAACCAATTAAGCTTATAAACAGACATGATAAGTTTGTGACGTTACCTGGTTAACTAAATGGGAGTCTTGAAAATGATGAAAAGAAGATATCATTTGATTACTTTCACTTCCAATGAATGATTCCTAGTAAACAAGATACATATATATGTGCGTAAGTTCCTTTGAAACATGAAATAAAATAACAAAAAATCCAGAATTTCACCTGAAAGAATTGAACGGAACTGTCGTGATAAGTTTTGAAAGAGTGCACTGGAAAGTTGTCGTGAAAGATCATTTGTCGGGCATTGTCATAGATGTAAGTATGTTGATATATATAACCAGCTGATTCATTTTTTTGGTGACGCAAAATATGCTTATCTCTAACTTCCTGTTTAATACCATACATATCAAAAACAAATAAATAGAATAAATTTGATAATAAACATTATATTTTATTTACCTTTGACGATTGATTTTTGTGAGTTGGTTTCTTCTTTCTTTGATAAAGTACAATTGATTGATCTTCTGGAGCTTGAGTTAAATTATTCTTTTTCATTTTGTGTAGCTTTTCATTCCAAACTTTTACCCGTCTTCCACCTTTCCTCCCATCTTTTTTCTTTAAGACAACATTCTAGGAAATTATCATATTATTTTGTTAAATACTTGCATTGAGATCAAGAATAACCACAGTATCTTCATGCCCTTGTAACTGTATACTTGACAACATCTTATCAACCTCATCAATAACAACACTAAACTTGCTATCCAAAAATACGGAAGATTCTTCTAAATTGGCAGCTCGAGAAGCTATATTCACAAATTTGTGATACAAAGCTCTATATCTCCGCGTAGTGTCCAACTGAGGATCCTCAACAACAATTTTCCCACTGATATCTCATACAGTTCCACTTCGTGCATCTTTAGTCCATCATTTTAGAATATATTTCTCAGGAAGCAATTTAATGTTCATTGCATCAAGAACCTTTAATGCATGAGAACATAGTATCCCCAATCTATCAAACATCTTGCAGCTACATGAAACTGTTTGAGTTAAAGAATTTCCAAAAATTGTATAATCTACATCAGCAACTTTGTTATCATCCAAGATGGAAATTGCAACTTTATACTCATTGTCCGGCTGATCTTGCACAAGTGGCTTGATATAGGCAGCTTTAGACCAATCATATTGATCATCTTGAAAGGCTTCAAAAATTTTAGGAGTGTATAGCTGACCAGCTTTTCTGAGTAAAGACGACTTTTTCATCTTCATTCAAGGTAGTTTTTCCTGAGAATCAAATTCAGAGTTAATCTCATTTTGATGCTTCTGCATAACAACTCACTCAAAGTGTTTAAAAACCCACATTATATCCATGTTGCAATGCAGATAGTCTTTCAGATCCCGATTTAGACTCTCAATTAACTGTCTGCTCCACATACCTAATGAAAAAATATATTTCTTTTAACATTCTGCCCACTTTTTCTTCAAAGCATAACTACTATCCAACCAAAAACCTTTTGTTACTTTCTCATGCAATGCATTGAAAGATTCTTCAAAGTCAGCCTTTATGTCATAGACATACATGCAAGTCTTAAAATCCCGAAGAACACCACCTCCATCATAAATTAAATGCTTCGTTGCATTTTGCATTATATGTCATGTACATAATTCGTGAGAAGTTTCTGGCATTACCTCCTCTATAGCCTTTCCCATGGCTATGTCTTGATCGGTGAAGATAGTTTTTGGTTTTTTATCATCATGTGTAGCTAGAAAGGTTTCAAATAACCACCTAAATGACTCCATAGTTTCGTCATAAAGAAGTGCAGCACCAAAAATGACAACTTCTCTGAAATGATTAAATCCAACAAATACACCAAGAGGTTTATGCTCCTTGTTTGTACCAAATGTAGTATCAAAAGAAACTACCTCGCCAAATAAAGCATAATCTATAATCATTTTTGCATCAGCCTAAAAGATGTTTGTTATTTTCTCTTCACTATCCAATTGGATTGAATCCTGAAAGGAAGGATTCTCTATAGTTTGAGTTTGAATGTATCTCAATAAACTTCCGGCTTCCCCATACATCAAGTTGCGTTGTTGCTTTCTTTGTAGGTAATTTATGTGATCTCTCTGCATGTAGCCAAGATTGGTTGATCCACCAACATGTGCTCCTATAAACTCATGAGCTACTTTAGGTTTGATTCCAGAGTTATCAGCTAACTCAATTTCAAGTGCTTGGGCTTCTGAACTTTTTCTTTGCGATGACAATAAGTGACTAGTTTCGGGTAAATGCAAGGGATGATTATGCTCGGATACAAAATCATGTATTTGATACTTTCCAGTTTCCTTATTCAATTGTATCCCGATGCGAGCTTTGCAACCCGTTCTCGTTTCAGCCCGAAAACGTTGTTGCAAGTTCTCTGCCTTACCAATCACACGATGCCCTTCCTTTGCATACACATATCTTCTTGAACTTATCACTCCCTCCTTGTTCTTGTTTTCATACTGTCTTCGTACATTGAAACCCATTTTACCTCCATATGCTAGCCAAAACATCTAACTATCTTCAATGGAATCAAATTCCACACCTACTTTAGGGATCCAAATCGTAGAAGCCTCCATATTGATTGATTAGCTTCAACAGCAACAATTGGTTATTGATTGATTAGCTTTACTCGCTGAATCAAAGAGTCGAATCCCCATATAGATGCATAAAAGGTTTTTTATTTGTAGTTGATTTGACTAATCCGAGTAGATAAATTAATTAGAGGAAATGTGTAAATTTTGATCTTTGAAGATCATACAGTTACAGGCCATACGGGTGAATCAAAGTTTTTACCTTTTTTAAAATAATATCATAAGAGGGGAGAATCGGGCCTTTTTTCTTTTTTAAAAAAAAATTAAAAACTAATCCTATCCATTGATGTAATCCAACGGTGGGAAATTGATAAATTGGAGGGTGTAGTTACTTTTGCACTACACAGGAGCCCGATCCCCTATTTCCTTCCAACTTAACCAATAATCTATACTCCCTCCGATTTTTTTTATTAGCCGCGGAAGGTTCCCTAGCTTGGCTCATATTATAGGGCGCAGAGTATACAGTAGTAATAATTACTACTTGTCTAAATCATCTACCCATTATGTGTCAGTCTTATATGCTCAGATGCCCATTGGACTCCTCCCTCCCAAACCTTTTCATTTTCCACTTGCATTTTTTGAATAAGTAAAAGACACACTTTCTATTTTTTACTTCTTCTTTCCCAGAGCTTGAAACACTGAATGCCTACTACCAAGAACCTCTAAGAAGCCATTTCAACGACATGGAAAATATTGTAAGCATCACATAAAAATCTCGCTTAGCATTAGTTTTTGTTGCATTATTTATACATTTCATCTTGGTTGTTTTTAGTTATCTTATCCTTGGTGAAACCCTCATTAAAAGTTTCACCCGATCAAGGTGTTTTTTCATCACCATTTTGTTCTCAAATGTGGTATAGGCTATGGATTTGTTCACAGCTAAAGTCAAGAATGGTCTCGAAGAACATGATGTTGTTTCGAAGATATTACCGAAAAAGAAGGTCAATGTTGTTGCAGACCGTGGGTTTGATTTGAATAAGATCCCTATGGAAATAAAACTCCATGATACAGAAGGGATCAACGAAGTAATCTTGATCATGCTAAATGCTCATCTTCCAAAATATTATTGGAGCGCAGCCCCGAAGGTCTAGATATTAGCCCCAAAATTTTAGGTATTATGATCGATTCCTATGCTTAATTTTGCACACTCGACCGATTCCTATGTTTGGATTCATTTTGTAAGCTGAACCAGCCAAGCAATGATGCAAGCTCGATTGATTACGATGTCTGATTTTGTACGCTTAATCGATTTCTATATCTAATTTTGTACTTTCGATCGATTTATATGCTTCATTTTGAACGATCGATCGATTTCTATGCTTAATTTAGTAGAACCATTAATGTTTGTAATTGATCTATTATGATGGTTAAATGATGTCTTTCCTAAGCATTAACTCTTTATTATGGGGAGATTTGTCCCTCCTAATTAAGCATGAACTCTTTGTTACTTTCGTTAGTTATTCAGCACATTCTAGAGTAATCACGTACAAGTGATATAAAAATGGTGTTTGAGCAGAAAAATAGTTCTAAAATAAAAAAAGGGTAGCTTGTTTAATTAGATAGGAAAATAATGTACGTGCACAATTCATCATAAAAAGCAAATTGATGCCCATTTTCTACATTCATGTCTAAACTCTTGCTGCTAAACTATTCATCACACGTTCTACCAATGATTAATCACAAGTGATATGCTTAGGAAGATTTCCACTTCTTTCTAAACTGGCCTTTTTCATGTGTGGAATTTTGTATCCGTTGGATCCTCCATCTTTCATAATCTCTTCCATGCATCGTTGTAAGGTAAGGAAGACATGATTGATCTTTGATGTCGGATATTCTTCGAAGGACTTCTGAACGGCACGAATAAGTTCATCGAAGGTCCTTGTGCACTCCTTATCTTGCAATGATTGAATTGCACGAAAAAACCCAAGATGAAGAACGTTCAAGTCCGGAGAGTTAGCCGGTTGACACATCAGCCTAATATCAAACCCATTTTGTGAAGCTGCTGCTCGAAATTCCTCATCATATGGGCTAACATGTGTTCTTGCATTATCCTGTTAAATAAAAATAGTGTTCCTTGCATCCTCACTTGGCCACATTGCTTGAATTGACGGGATAACCTTTTCAAGTAAAAATGCTCGTACCGTTTCTTTCTTCACGGATGTGATCGGTTTTGTCTCTAGGGTTCCGGCGGGTCGATTTTGACTTCTTCGACGTGCTGGTTGTTGAGTCACAAATGGAAATAATCCTATCTTTCCAGAAAAAGTTTCATTGCCTTCCTCATCGAACCTCGGCCTTGCAACTACAGCTAAAAACATCACTTTCCCAATGAAATGCTTGCTTTGACATGACCGTAGCGGATCATCCTCTTCGGGCAGGAGGTAATATGTCTTCGATCTCTTTGTGACATAAAACCATTTCTCATCAATGTGAACCACGTTGTACATATCAACAAATCTTGGCTCATGTGGCAAGCTACTTTGGTCTAGCATCGATATGCAAAATTGAAGGCGGGCAATTTTGTGTGCCTCCGTTAAATTTGGATGGATGGCATTTGAGTGGCGCCGAATGAAACCCTCCTTGTAGCGCTTTTGTAGAGTGCTATAGCTGATGTTTGAAGCCTGGGAAAGCGATCTTAATGTTCGCCTTCGATTTAACGGTATGTAAGATAAATGACTAAGATCAACTATAACTCGTTTTCGACCGCAATTACCAGTTTTTTTGTGACACACATTAGCCCCTGCGCCATTTGAGTTGTCTTGCGCTTGTTTCCAAATCCGTTGAACAACTCGTCTAGGTATCGACAATAATGAAGACACCTCCGTTGTTGTATTGCGTTTTAACTTTCCATTGACGCTTCTCTCAAGTAAAACATTGTATACCCCTTGTCTTTCTGCATTATAAAGAAATTTACGAATCTTGGGTCGATCCTCAGACTGAGACCCTTGAGCATTGGTTGTTGTAATCACAAGAAAATTAATCAACAAGGATATTCAATTACCAAGATTAGCAAGGATATATAAGAAAAAACAACAAAGCTATATATACCCCTATAGGAAATCTACATTTGAAAACCACCAAGTATATTCAATTACCAAGATTAGCTGGATGCGTAGTGTCTTCATTCACTCGATCGATAGTTAGATCAATAATCTCATCTTCGAGCTCCTATTGGACATCTTCGACAGCTTCACCTTGGTCGTAAACGTTGGCTTCACCTCCTTGGGGTTGTTGTAACAACATATCATCATTGTTGGTTTCATCTTCTTCAAATCCCGACTCCGGTAATTCGTTTAAATCGAATGCAAACTCCATATGAAAGAGTATTGATTAAAGTGGTATAATCACATAGGCACTCTAGTCCTGTATTTATATGATCATTTGTTGAACCTTTTGAAAATTATGGCTCCAAAATTAACTTTGAAATTTGGTTCCAGTTTGAATTGTTTAAAGTGCCAAATTTTGGATATTAAATTTGCCGGGTTGGAAGTTAAAAGATCGCCTAACAAAAAAATTACAATCAAATGGGTGGAGGTATTATTAAAATACAGTAAAAAGAATAAGCAATCATTGTGGAGTAATTAATGCTAAACACAGACATGCAGTACTATCTACAATACAGATAATGCAAAATTACTTCCTTAAATACTGTGTAAACTCTACTGTGCCTAATAATAAAAATCGGAGGGAGTATTATTTTATAGGAATTCAAAATGATTCAAACTAGTTCCCCCAAAATCACTATTCCTTTATCGCTTTCGGTCTTTTGTCCACATCCAAACAAATTACCTTTAAATTATTCTACTTTGATAAATTTTGATTGAGTTGTTCATAAACACCTGTCGGAGTCAAAGGATGAAGCAACAATACCCGCCTCTCATTGCAAGAGCCGATGAGGCCGCTAGACCTTCTCCATGAACATAACCAAATTTGGATGTTAAACCCCGTAAAAACACCGGCAAACATTGCGATTAACACAGTAATTGTCGGTCGTAGAAAATGGGATTTTGGGTAGATACGAAATTTGAGGGTCAATTTAATGAATTAAAACATTAATAAGGGGAAAGGTAGACAACAGTCATCAATAGATGTTATAATTCGAAGGTGGATTTTTTTAAGGGTCAATTTGATCGATCGTTTCATTTCTCTTTGGCTTGTAATTTCAGTGTAGAATGGCTTGTATGTTTCCTTTGTAATTTTATTTCTGTCAGTTGCTTCAGTTATTTCTTTTCTGTCATTTGCTTCTATTATTTGCTTTCTGTTGTACATGATGGTTACTCCATCCACCGGCGTGTCCGGTCTCTCGGTTCCTCTAGGCTTGTCTAAGGAACGGAATTCTTATCTTGCTTCAAAAAAAAAAATCAGAGGTGACAGGTTCAACATTTGTTGGCAACATCATGAGTTGCAAAAGGTTGATGAGGGTTGCCGCCTCATCAGATAAGGAGAAGACCAAGGGTTGCAGACTTGTAGATGTAGAAGATGGGATAACTGATTCTTTTTTTAAGAGAAAATTTGCATCACATGCGCAAATTTTCGTACAGGGAGTGTCCACGTTTTCGGAAAAATTGGAGAAATGTCCATCTTAGTTTTTTAAAAGAAGTAAACCCTAAATTAGACAAATTGGAGATCTCTTTCCTCCATCTCCTCTATCGCTCAACCCGATTGTGTTCGTGCTCTCGGAATTGAAGCAAGGACAGGGACGACGATTGTGCCCAAGGTCTTCGATTTGGAGGTGAATGTGCCCAAGGACAGTGTCGACGACGAGGGGCTAGGAGGAAGCTAGAGAAACATGCTTGTGGCTCCTTCTCCTTTGCAAGTGAAGGATTGGTCCGCGCGCTTATGGATCTATGTGCAATGGTGAGATCAGACAGGTGAAGATGCGTCAGCCATGGCAACCGGATTTGGAAGCTTCGATGTCGTCGGCCACATCTCTCCATGTTTGCTTCTCCATGACCGCCGAGATCCAATGCCACCTCATAAGGCACAGGAGAGCGACCACCAAAGAGGACGCCAAAGCTCACAGATTGGCAGTTAACTAGGGACGGAAGTCCTAGAACTGTCATTCTTATTTCTGTGAAAGGCATGATATCTAACATCAATATGTTTGGTACACTCGTGGTAGATAGGATCTCTACACAAATACAGAGCACTCTGTCTATCTATATATAGAACAGATGTGTAGTGCTTCATTTCCACCTCTTTCAGAATACCTTATAGTCAGATAGCTTCTGAAGGTTCGATAATGTAAAAACAATGTAATAAGAAATACTCTAGAAGGGGGGTTGAATAGAGTATGCCCGTTTTTCGCAGAAAGTCTCAAGACTTTTGGAGCTTGTACTAAAGCCTTTGAGATAAACCTGAATCACAAAGTTAAACAATTCGAACCAAGTGCGGAAATAAGGTAAAGCAAATAAGTAAAGGACACGAGTAATTGTTTACGAGGTTCAGCACAACTTGGCCTACGTCCCCGCCTAGGGTTCTTCCACAACCCTAGGATTCAAAGGCTTTATTGATTCGCTTAGCTTAGGATCCTAATAGCTCATCGAGAAGCCTCTCTCCTATACAATTTCAATCTAGTCAACTCACGTTCCCTTGGAGTCCTAGACCAATCTAGAAGAGCCCCACCTCTCTCAGCTATCTAGTACAATCCTCTTACTCTCACAAATCAATAGCCTAGTGCAACTTCCCGAGTTATAAACTCTCGAGTAACACTTAAAAGAATATATCCTATAAGCTCACAGTGACTCTCAAAGGCTTTGAAATAAACAACAAACTCTTTAAGCGCTTAGCAGAGAGACACTTTGGAAGACAGAATCGCTTGATGATTGAAAACTCGTGTAGCACTTGTTGTCTCTGTCTTCTTCTTTCTTTCCTTTATATAAGAGTGGAATAGCGCCTGAGAATCTTCACCAACGGCTCTAGAATCAGGCTTGATCTTCAATCTTCTATATAAGGACACTTCGAAGCCATGATCCGTTTTTGAATAAGATCTCCTCATATGCGCCAAAGGAAAGAGATAATCTCGAATATACTTCCTGAAATGGTTAGTCCAACATATACATATAATATAACGGAAGTATATAATAAGATAAAATAATATTCGGACAAATAATATAGGTTTTGTATTTCATCAACTGTTAATGCTCCAAGGCTTTTGACACAAAATATCCTGTCAAAGCCCTTGAAACATTTATTCCAATTTCCATCAAGGGAGGGAGTTATCAATCTCCCCCTTGATGAAAGACAAAACCTGTGCATCCCTGCAACTTAGTCAAACATAGATAATAAAATAGAAATCAGACTAAGTACCTGCAAGGGTTAGACAAATGTTGGATCAAAAATTTTAAAGCATGAAAACACTGTCCAACAGAAAACCATAAATCAAAAACCAAGGTCTTCCGAGACCTTTAAGCAGAGGTTTTCAAAGTCTAAGCACCACAGATCATCTCCCCCTTTTTGTCTTTCAACAAAGGCCGGAGGTAAAAACAGTCACCAAAAAAAAAAAAATTCACCAAGAGTTTTGAAAAAGTTTCCAACAAACCAGCAATGTATCAAGTTTCACGGGTGGGATAGGGTGGGTTAGGGTTCAGGCTTAGTCATCCGGAGCATCATCAGTGAGCCTCGTCCACAGTCCTTCCAGCATCTTTGAAATCCCGCTCATCTCAGTCATCAACTCCTTCTGCAGCTCCTTAATATCCAGGCGAACCTCCTCCAAGCCCAACTCTAGGTTGTACATGCGTTCATCGAAAGCTGGAGCAGTGGGAAAGGCTTTTGAATGAGTGGCAAGACTCAAGGTCCCTTGGGGAGACCGAGTGATGCCAATCTTTTCAAAGCCTTTAGAGTCGAACTTACCCGTATGACGCAGTTGTTCTTCATTTTTTACATCAATTCCAGAAGCTTTGAAGATAGGGGTCAAAAGGGTAGTAAAGGGGAGGGGAGAGCCTTTTCTAGCTTTTATGGCATGAGCCATGGTTCCAAGGATAGTGTTGGCCAGATCAGGATCAAGGCCATTTAAGATGCGGTAGAGCAGGACCATAGCATTGTCGGTAAGGAGTGAGCCAGAGTTGAGACGGGGTAAGAGGCATCTAACAATGATGTTAAAAATTATTTTTGCCTCAAGGGTTAGGGATGAGTGGGTGAGTTGTTTTGATGTGATGTTGGATGCTTCGG
This sequence comes from Persicaria tinctoria, assembly GCA_037127255.1. Taxonomy (NCBI): domain Eukaryota; kingdom Viridiplantae; phylum Streptophyta; class Magnoliopsida; order Caryophyllales; family Polygonaceae; genus Persicaria; species Persicaria tinctoria. The sequence continues at coordinate 67,674,335 of JBANSL010000003.1, forward strand.
GTAGGAGATATTTGGCTCGGGCTAGGATGATGCAATTTTCTTTTGAGGGATGGATTTCAGCGGGTGGAACTAGGGTAGGTAGGCCAAGGAAGTCCGCAAAATCATTGGAGTTGAGAGAGATTTTAACCCCTTTGACAAAAGACTCCAAAGACCAACCATCGGTGTCGTTTTTGACTTTTAGTTTAATGTAGAAGAGTCGGGTAAGCTGGGGGTAGTAAACAGTCTCAAGGTTAAGAAGGGTCCAGGCTGGGGATTTTTTGAGGAGCTCAAAGCAAGGTAACTTCAAAGCTTCAAAGAACTCAACATCTAAAAAATCAGAACAACTAATCTTACGAGTTCGAAACTCGTCTACCCACTTACCAGCAGTCTCAGCATCTTGAAACCAAGAGGAGGGCAAGGATTGATTTACCTGGATATAGGCCGGGGGTCTGCATTCTTTCTGCGCGCAACTGTTGGAACAGCTCTCTTGACAGGCGCTACAAGTCTCTTGACATTGCCCTTCCTGGTGCGCTTGGGGGATGGAGGCTTGACAGCAGCAGGGGCTTTCCACTTCTTCGGAGACGGGGGAGGAGGAGGAGAAGGAGAGGGAGATTCTTCCTCCTCTTCCTCAGACCCCGAGTCCTCACCGGACCCCGCTTCATCTCCTTCAGGTTCCTCGTCCTCTCCAGATCCCTCTTGCTCTTCTTCTTCATCTTCTTCAGGTTCCTCCTCGGATGGAACCTCCTCGGCTTCGGCTTCCTTCCGAATCCGCTCAGCTTCTTCCTCGGCCAGTTTCTTAGCAAGTTCGGCCTCCTCATCGGCCTTTTTCTTCCTTAAGGCCTCCTCCTCAGCTTCTTTGGCAGCATCTCTTTCTAGGAGGGCGTCTAGGTCATATTCCTCCTCATCCTCGTCTGGTTCCTCAGCCAAGATCTTCCTCTTCCCTTTCTGTTTAGCACTGATCGGCTTCTTAGCAGAGCGCTTTTGAGAGCCCTTGGGAACAATGGCCGAGCTCTCAGCGATGGTGCTCTGGACGACAGTTGGGACGATAGCTTGAGGAGCGGGTTCAGGTGTGGGAGAGGTAGCAGGGGCCTGACGTCCCTTGGGGGTGGCGCCAAGTCGTTTGGGTGTGACAGCTTTCTTGGTTTTGGGTGCCATGGAGGAAATCGGTTAGGGTTTTCTTAGAACAGATGAGAGGTTGAAGAGGGAGAAGGTGAAGGGATTTGGATTAGCTTGAAAGTGTGAAGAGATCGGGTACAGTATTGGGTTTAAGTAGAGGGAGTGATGGGACGGGTTTAGGGTTCCAAGGAAAGAAATCATTACATTGCCAATTTGAAAGGTTTTCAAATCCAAATTCAAATATCCATTAAAATCGGACAAGATAACCAAAAAATCTATTTCCAAAAATAAAATATCTTTAACGGTTTAAGAAAATTACTAAATGGGCAATTTTTCAAATCCAATTAAAACAAATATAATTGATTAAATATCTAAAAAGATATTAACCAAAACTATATGATCCGATATATGTACTCCACCATTTAGTTCACACACCTTGACATGGTTCTCAAGGGTCTTGACACTAAGTAGAATTTATCTTTCGTAAAGGGAATGCTCCCCCTACGAAAGTGCATCCTTGTTAAGCATCCCAATCTCTCGTCTTATGAAGGTGAACATGTACTCTGCCAAAAGCTTAGTAAAAATGTCAGCCCATTGATAATCAGTAGAAATAAAAGATATGGACACATCACCTTTTTGAACATGATCTCTAATGATATGATGTCTTACATCAATATGCTTGGTCCTTGAATGCTGAACCGGATTCTTAGTGATGGATATGGCACTTGTATTGTCACACTTAATTGGAATACCTTTAAGGTTAATGCCAAGATCTCGCATTTGTTGAGCTATCCAAAGGATTTGGGAGCAGCAGGCTCCAGCTGCAATGTATTCGGCTTCTGCAGTGGATAGAGCAACTGAGTTTTGCTTCTTTGAGTGCCAACTGATCAAAGATGCTCCTAAGAATTGGCAACATCCTGATGTGCTCTTCCTGTCCACCTTATAGCCTGCAAAATCTTCCTCTTGATTGTAGCCTTGGGCGACAAGCCTTGCCTTGTTCCTCACAATCTTACCATTCTCATCCAGCTTGTTTCGAAATACCCATCGAGTGCCAATGACTGATTGATGCTTTGGCCTAGGCTTCAAAGTCCAGACTTTATTCCTTTCAAATTCATTAAGCTCACTTTGCATAGCAATGATCCAATCTGGCTCCTGAAGTGCCTCATCTACCTTCTTTGGCTCAATAAGAGAAACAAACGCGTGAAAAGCACAAAGATCTTTAAGTTTAGAACGAGTTTGAACACTAGAAGTAGGGTCAGAAATGATATCCTTTAATGAGTGTGATGAGAAGTATTTGAATTTCCTTTTGCTAGTCTCAGCTCCTTGATTCGTCACACTGGTAGGATTGACTTGTAGTGCATCTGACTCCGTGGTCCTGTTAGGTTCAGTTACAGCAGTTTCTGACGTCTCAACACTGTTGGATTGGACACCAAGGGCTTTGGACGAATCTTCAACACCTTGGGCCAATTCTTCAGTGTTAAGAATCGGTTCCTGTATGTTCCTTTTCTCTGTGTTCATGGTAGCAGCATCATCACCTTCCTCGTTCTCTTCATGGATGTTAAGATCTATATCTGCAACACTTTCACTCAAAGCACCGTCATTGCATTCATCAAAAATAACATGTATACTTTCTTCAACAACCTGGGTCCTTTTATTGAAGATTCTACAAGCTTTGCTACTCGTGGAATAGCCAAGAAATATACCTTCATCACTACGCGCATCAAATTTCCCAAGGTTATCTTTTCCATTGTTATGAACAAAACAAGTACAGCCAAAGGGTTTAAAATAAGATATAAGTGGTTTGCGGCCTTTGAAAAGTTCATAAGGAGTTTTCTTTAAGATAGAACGAATAAGACAACGATTAAAAATGTAGTCAGCTGTGTTAACAGCTTCAGCCCAATAGGTTTTAGGTAATGCATTTTCCAAAAGCAGAGTCCTGGCCATATCCTCTAAGGTGCGGTTCTTGCGTTCCACAACCCCGTTTTGTTGAGATGTCCTAGGAGCAGAAAAGTTATGGGAGATGCCATATTTAGCACAAAACAAATCAAATTGAAGTTGATCAAACTCCCTACCATGATCACTCCGAATAGACACTATGGGCTCATTTCTTAAAGTTTGCAACTCCTTACAAAGTTTTGAAAACTCAAATAAGGCCTCTGATTTTTCTTTCAAAAATGCAACCCAAGTATATCAAGAAAATTCATCAACAACAACTAGCATGTACTTTTTACCATTGGGAGATTTGACTCGCATAGGACCACATAAATCCATATGTAAAAGTTCAAGAGGTCTAGAAGAACTTACAACCTTTTTGGGTTTGAAGGAGCTACGTGTTTGTTTACCTCGTGTGCATGCATTGCACATGTCAATACCTTTGAAGTCCATCTCAGGTAGCCCTCTTACAAGCTCTTTGGACACAAGCTTTTGTAGCGTATGTGGACTCACATGACCGAGTCTCCTGTGCCAGAGCTTTGGATCGTCCGTCAAAGCCTTTAGACAGGTTAAGCTTCCTTGTGCCACTTGATCAGCATTTACGGGGTATATATTGTTGTAACGATATGCAGTCAAAATAACTTCACCTGTATCTTCTCTGCACTCTATACATCTTTTCTTGTTAAATCTGACATTGTTACCACTATCACATAATTGAGAAACGCTAAGCAGATTATACTTTAAACCATTAACAAGATAGACATTTTTAATACTATGGCTGGAAGACAAACATCAACCTTTGTGGCTAGACCAATAATCCATTTGTGTTCTTTCACCTTGGGGATCTCCTGCAAGACAAACATCAACCTTTGTGGCTAGACCAATAAGCAAATTTGGATCCATTGTTGGGGTAAACCATATTTGGTAAAATAGTGCCTTTTGGAACCCAAACTTGTGTTATCCGTTCTTTTCTCAAATGAACAGGAAATGTATTACGAATAATATATGGATCCTTTCTTCTATAAGGGCAGGTCTCTTTTACATGTCCCTTTCTAGCACAATGGTGACATATAGGAGAGGTTCTGCTTCCTTTTGCCTTTACAAAAGTGGTAATGTGTTGCTTCTTTAAAAACTTTGGATTGTAACCAATACCACTTTTGTTTAGAGAGCTTTGTTGCTCACCCAACATCTTATCGAGAGTGCCTTTAGATTTGGTAAAACTTATGAGGGCTGTCTGTTGGTCTAGAATCTTATTATTCAGGGAGATCTTCTCGTTCTCTAAGTCATGATGCTCATTTCTTAGAGAGGAGAGATCTTGCTTGAGTTCAGATTTCTCCGAGTCAAGCGTCTTGACTTTAATGTCAAGACCTGAATAAGAAGCTTCAAGACCTTTGACCCTCATAGACAGATCCTCAATAGTTCTTTCCTGGTCCACAGTTCTCTTAATAAGAACATTAGTTTGGGCAATAAGCTTTTCTTCATTGGCAATCATATTGGAAAGGAATTCCGATAATACCTCTTTTGGACTTGCCATATGCTCTCTTACAGTAGCTTCAAGCTTTTCATCATGGGATTCATCTTCTGAGGCCATAAGACAAATGTTGGCCTTCTCATCGTCGGAGTCAGAGTCGGAATCACTCCAAGTAGCCACCATGGCTTTCTTCTTCCATTTGTCACCTTTCTTGGGCTGGCTCTTTGTCTTTTGAGGGCAGTCCTTCACAAGATGATCTGTTTCACCACATTCAAAACAAGACAACGGTTTAGTCTTCTTTTCATACTTGTTGTATTGAGGCTTACCTCGAAATTTTGAAGACTCTGATCCATCCTTGTTGTTGAATTGCTTCTTCATTTTGAGAATTCTAGCAAGGCCTCTTGTGATAAGAGCAAAAGGATCATCCTCATCGTCATCCTCATCTTCGGAATCAGATCCATCCTTGGGCTCATCCTTCTTAGACTTGAGTGTCAAGTTCTTAGTGCTAGTTGGAAGTTCTCCATCGTCTTCATTAAGGATCATCTCATGCGTGATCAGCTTTCCAAGAAGGTCATCAAGGGGTAGAGTGGTGAGGTCCTGGGCTTCCTCTATAGCTGTTACTTTTGGACCCCATTTCTCCTTTGGAAGGCACCTCAGTATCTTCCATACTTTCTCAACGTTGGTAAAGCTCTTGCCGAGAGAGTCAAGGTTGTTGGTGATTTCTGTGAATCGTGTGAACATGGCCTTGATTGACTCATCAGACTTCATCTTAAAGAGCTCATACTTTCGAAGGAAGATGCTGATCTTGGTGTCTTTCACTTGGCTCGTTCCTTCATAGGTGACGACCAACTTGTCCCAAATCTCTTTAGCTGACCTACAAGATGAAATACGGTTAAACTCATCAGTGCTAAGACCACAATAAAGTAAGTTAATAGCCCTGTAGTTCTTGGAGATGGTTTCAAGATCTGCTTGGTTGTATTCAGACTCCTTCTTTGCAACTTTGGTGTCATTTGGTCCATCCTTTTCTGGAATGTTCGGACCATTCTCTATAATGTTCCAAAGCTCTAGATCTTGGTCTATGATGAACATTATAGAGAATGGTCCGAAGATTCCAAAAAAGGATGGACCAAACAAAGCTCTAGATCTTGGTCTATGATGAACATCTTCATCAAAGATCTCTAGTGGACAAAATTGTTTCCTACAAAGAGTGGTGGTCTGCTTGTGGACCTTCCCTGTGCAAATCCTCCGCTTGCTTCACCAGACATGATCGAAAACTCACAAGATTGTTAGATCAAAAACAGTGAGTAAAGCTCTAATACCAATTGAAGGTTCGATAATGTAAAAACAATGTAATAAGAAATACTCGAGAAGGGGGGTTGAATAGAGTATGCCCGTTTTTCGCAGAAAGTCTCAAGACTTTTGGAGCTTGTACTAAAACCTTTGATATAAACCTGAATCACAAAGTTAAACAATTCGAACCAAGTGCGGAAATAAGGTAAAGCAAATAAGTAAAGGACACGAGTAATTGTTTACGAGGTTCAGCACAACTTGGCCTACGTCCCCGCCTAGGATTCTTCCACAACCCTAGGATTCAAAGGCTTTATTGATTCGCTTAGCTTAGGATCCTAATAGCTCACCGAGAAGCCTCTCTCCTATACAATTGCAATCTAGTCAACTCACGTTCCCTTGGAGTCCTAGACCAATCTAGAAGAGCCCCACCTCTCTCAGCTATCTAGTACAATCCTCTTACTCTCACAAATCAATAGCCTAGTGCAACTTCCCGAGTTATAAACTCTCGAGTAACACTTAAAAGAATATATCATATAAGCTCACAGTGACTCTCAAAGGCTTTGAAATAAACAACAAACTCTTTGAGCGCTTAGCAGAGAGACACTTTGGAAGACAGAATCGCTTGATGATTGAAAACTCGTGTAGCACTTGTTGTCTCTGTCTTCTTCTTTCTTTCCTTTATATAAGAGTGGAATAGCGCCTGAGAATCTTCACCAACGGCTCTAGAATCAGGCTTGATCTTCAATCTTCTATATAAGGACACTTCGAAGCCATGATCCGTTTTTGAATAAGATCTCCTCATATGCGCCAAAGGAAAGAGATAATCTCGAATATACTTCCTGAAATGGTTAGTCCAACATATACATATAATATAACGGAAGTATATAATAAGATAAAATAATATTCGGACAAATAATATAGGTTTTGTATTTCATCAACTGTTAATGCTCCAAGGCTTTTGACACAAAATATCCTGTCAAAGCCCTTGAAACATTTATTCCAATTTCCATCAAGGGAGGGAGTTATCAGCTTCTTTACAATCTTCTATAGCTACAATATACTCTTCTTCAGTGGAAGATAATGCAACTATAGGTTGTTGTTGGGACTTCCAGGAAATACAATTACATGCCCATGTATACACATAGGAAGTAATTGATTTCCTAGTATCCTTGTTACTAGCATAGTTAGCATCAACAAAGCTATGTAATTCAGATGCAGAAGTATGCTCAGAATATAACAATGACAAATTCACAGAGCCAAGCAAGTATTTTAACAGGTATTTCATGGATAACCAATGCTTCTCAGAATGATTAGACATGAATCTACTTAGAATACTTATAGCAAAAGCCAGATCAGGCCTAGTACAAATCATGGAGTACATAACAAAACCAACTGCAGCATCATATGGAATAGACTTTATATTTTTCATCTCAATAGCAGACAAAACATCCTTGGAATTAGTCAAATCAAGATGAGAGCCTATAGGAATTTTATTCACTTTATCACCAGAAATATGAAATCTATCAAGCACCTTATGAATGTAATCACATTGATGCAGCCATAATTTCTTATGGTGTCTATCTCTAAGAATGGACATCCCCAAGATTTTCTTAGCAATACCCAAATTCTTCATGTCAAAATGCTTCTGCAAGTTCTTCTTAATGTCTAAGATACAATCTTTAGATTTAGAAATCAACAGAATATCATCAACATATAAAGGAACATACGCAGCATGACCATTTTTCTTAACACCTTTGAAATACAAGCATGTGTCAACCTTACTTCTTTAAAAACCTAGAATGAATCTCATACATCTATCAAACTTAATGTTCCACTGTCGTGGAGACTGTTTAAGACCATATATAGACTTATTCAGCAGGCAAGCATAGTCAGGATGCACAAAATCAACTAAACCCTTAGGTTGTCTCATGTAGATAGTCTCATCCAAGTCACCATGCAAGAAAGCAGTTTTGACATCCATTTGCTCAAGTTCAAAATCATGCACACTAGTGATAGCAAGCAAGAGCCTAAGAGTCTTATACTTAACAACTGGAGCAAAGATTTCATTATAGTCTTCACCCTCTCTTTGGGTGAATCCTTTAGCAACAAGTCTGGCTTTATATCTAGGGGGATCAGATTTAGACACACCATCTTTTAGTTTAAAAATCAATTTGCAATCAATAAGTCTTGCATTTTCAGGTTTAGCAACTAAAGACCGGGTTTTGTTAATTCTTATAGACTCAATCTCTTCATCCATAGCCTTTTTCCAATTCTTATAGTGAGCACATCTTAAAGCTTGTTCATAAGTTTCAGGAGTAAAGCTTTTAACCACATCAGAAACAAGACAAGCAAACTCAACAATGTTGTTAATGAACCTTTTATTAGGAATGACAGTTTTAGGACTCCTATCCCTAGTTAACTGTCAATCTGTGAGATCATGCCTTTCAACAGCTGAAGAACTAGAGGAACCAGAACTAGATGCAGGCATAGACTCAACAAAAGCATCCTCATTCACAGAAATAGGAGAAGCAGAAGAGGAAGGCACAAAAGATTCAACAATAGGTTCATGAGTTGCCCCGCCCAATTGGTGAGGTTGCACAGTCACAGAATAAGAAGAGGGAGGAATAACAGAAGTAAGAGTTAGAGGAGCGGAGCGGAGGGGGAATAACCAGTATCAAACTCATCATCTGATTCGGTTTCATTGTTCTGAGGAACATAGAACTGATCACCATTGTGTACTTGCACGTTAGTATCATGCATAGTAGGAACATAAGTCATTTTAAAGTGAAATTCATTCTCATTAAAGATGATATTTCTACTTACAATAGTTTTATAAACACCGGGTTGAACAAGTAAGTTTATAGCCTTTAACACCTTGAGAATATCCCAAAAGGACACCCTTTTGTGACCTGGGATCCAACTTGCCTTGATTAATGTAGGAGTATACAATGCAACCAAAAGACTTAGGGCTCGTTTGTTTAGATACCTAGGGAAAGGAAAGGTAAGGTATTAAATTTTACACATAAAATGTATATGATCACCAATTTTTGTGAGCTTGGAGGAGATGATGGAGGGGAATATTAGCTCATCCTAGAGGTATTAGTTACCCCCCTCAAAATTAGGGAATAGAAGGGTAACACATTTGTATGGAAAATGGGAGAAGGAGGGAAATGATTAGAATATGGATCAATGAATCTTAACTTAAATATGGACTATATTCATGAGGGTAATCATTACTTTTCCCTACCAAAAAACAAACGGGGGCTTAATGTGATCAAGGTTTGACTTTCTTTTATACCATAATTCATAAGGTGTTTTAAAATCAACCACGGAAGAGGGGGTTCTATTTTCAAGCTGCGACGACTTATGTCCATCGTTGAAGTGTATTCCTATATATGATTTTTCCTATATACTATGATTTAGGCTTTTAGCTTAATTAGCTATTTCTTATTCGAAGAGCCTTCCTATATTTAATTACTAAGTTAGTAAAATAAGGATTAAATAGCGATTGCATTATATTATCATTAAAACCAAATCTGAAAATGCAACTTGAGGGTATAAAAGGTTTTGAAGTGTGTGGGACATATATATATATATGAAAGGTTTTGAAGTGTGTGGGACATATATATATATATATTAAGGGTTATGATGAGAAGTTTAAATAGTTTTTTTTTTTTTTTGATAAGGTAATAATTCGAGGGTCAGACATGTCTGACACCACGAGAGGCCGATTAAGTCGGCAGACGCCGAACTTTCAAAACATCCAAAGGCAATAACAAAAGGTGGAGACTAGACAGTAACAAGCAGACAAATCCGGACGATCTAGCAAACCTAAACCAATACATTGGGGACAACATAGACTACGAACTGAAGTCAAGCGACACCAAGCAGCGTCACCGCTGGCCAGCGGTACATCAGGGACACCTGTGGGCAGTGAAGACGAACCTCCAAGGAAATTTCCGGATCACGGAGACGCCTCGATACACACCACCTCGACCCCAGCCAGACCCGACTCCAAGACGCCAGAGCCCCAATAAAGAATAGGACTGCCGAGACCAGCCAAACGAGCAGCTAAGAACCATCCAAGTACGACGCACCTGAAAACCCTTTCGGGATTTTATTGAGCCCTTTCGGAATTTAATCAAACTCTTTCGGAAATATGTTCGAAATAAAAATCATAAAAAAAATTAAATTTATTTTTATAATTTTTATTATTTATTAATATTAATTCTCGGGCCCCTTTGGGCCCAAGGAAAAGTCTTGGGCCCAAAGGATAGTTACATAACTCACTACTGCGGGCCAGCCAACAACAAGCAAGCCCGAAAACGACCTAGAAAACTAGGGTTAAACACCAGTACACAAATTCCCAATTAGCAAAAGATACAGGCAACGGACGGCAAAAGGAACCGCCATCGCCGCCACACTGAGGGGAGCGCAGATCGGAGATCGACCAGCGACGACACACATCCAACCGCCGGAGAAAATCCTAGGCAAGAGGGATGGGGACATCGAGGACTTCGGGATGAAGCAGGCCATGAAGCCGACGGAAAAACGGACCAAACCCGGCAGCCAAACAGCCAGGAAATCACGTCACCGTCGATAGAACACAGAAGGTGTGGAGCCCCGAAACAGGGGTTGGATAAGCAACAAGAGGCGGCAAGGGTGGGTGGAGGGAAGCCCGAAAACAGACCTAGAACCCGAAGAGGAGGACGATTAGCGGAGGAGACCTCAGAAACCGCCCACCAAGCACGGATAGAAGGCAATCAGGCAAAGGTGGAAACAAAAATTAGAGATTTAGTCAAAACAAGAAGGATTTGGAGATTTTGAATAAGTTGTTCCAAAGAACCGGTTCACCAAGAGAAAGGATAGGCGGGCGACGGAGCCGGAGTGGACGAGGGTGGATAGGCTACCCCGGAGCCGGACTCGAAGAGAGCGGCTCGGCGGAGATGGTGGTCAGACCCGCTCGGCGGGGTGGTGATTGCCCATAAAAGGGATTTATCGCTCTCTCTCTCTATAACTCTAGAGAGATGAGAGAGTTTTAAAATTTAATGTCATTGATAGTAGGTTGATGAGAAGTTTAAATAGTAAAACTAAAAAGAGAAATTTGTGAAGAATAAAAAGAATAAAAAATAAATTGTCTTTTATATATATCCATTTGCATTTTAACTAGAAAACGCCTAGAATATGAATGAATATGAGAAGACAATAAACGATTATGTTCAAGACTGCGCTTTATTCATCTATATATATATATATATAGTGAAGCTTTAAAATGTAAAACATCCTTAACGTATAAAATTTGCTTAACATGTAAAATTTTGGAAAACCGGACTCGTGCCCTTTTAAAAAAAAAACTGAACCGGTTTGTTTTAAAAAATTTAACCGGTCGTCCCCTTCCTCCCTCTGTGCAAAAATTCAGAAGCGAACATGGCTTGGGCGAAGTCTCAATTGTCGGGCATCGAGCATGGCAGGAGGCAGGTTATCGAGCATCGGACTAGGCGGTGTCAATCGCCGGAATATTCCTCGTCGAAATCCTCGCAATCATCAGAATCGAACTCCTCCATCGCAATCTTCATAATCATCGCAATCGCCGGAATCGAGCATCGAGCATTGGTCAATTCGACAAGGCGGGTGTGGATCTAGCTTCTCCTCCTCGCCATCACCGGAATCCTCATCGGAATCGTCGGAACCGCCAACAATTTCCTCCTTTCCCAACAACACCGGAGCTCCCTTCGCCGCATGCGACCACTGCCTTGCCGCCACCGAAGCCACCATAGATTGCCACCAACGGACTATTCACGCCCCCACGGTCCCGTATCTGTCCCCCTCTTGCGCCGTCGTGCCCTAGCCTGGCATCGGGAGCTTGCCGAAGTCCACCGGTGTAACCGCCATTTCTAATCGGAGGTTTACAGACGATGTGAGGAAGATGATGATGAAATTACAATTTTGACCCATATTTTTCTTTTCTTCCCAAATATGCCCTTATCTAAATTTAATAAATTACAAAATTATTCCGTAGTTTATAAACGAACAACATAATATTATATTTGCACAACTTAAAATTATATTTGCACAAAATAGTGTTTGAATGATTTAGATTGAGATTGAAAACCTAGGGTTTGATTTAGGAGCGGAATTTGGGGCTTTTTGCCAAAAGCCAAATTGATTGAAATTGATGATATGGTTGTGATGTTGGGTTGATTTTGAGCTAATTTCAGGTTCATATCATTGTCAAATTGTTTATGGATCATGAGCTAATTGAATTTTAGAATTTTATATTGCGATATGCTTTAGAATTTGGGGTTTTTTGCCAAAAGCCAAATTGACTGAAATTGATGATATGGTTGTGTTGTTGGGTTGATTTGGAGCTAATATCATGTTCATAGCATTGTCAAATTGTTTATGCATCATGATCTAATTGGATTTTAGAATTTTATTGCGATATAATTTAGAATTTGGGGTTTTTTTGCCAACATCCAAATTGATTGAAATTGATGATATGGTTGTGATGTTGGGTAGATTTGTAGCTAATTTCATGTTCATAGCATTGTCAAATTGTTTGTGAATCATGAGCTAATTGAATTTTAGAATTTTATTGCGATATGCTTTAGGTCGATTAGGTTCTTCTATTTTAGCATGAAAATCATAATTTAGCCTATTAGCTCAATTGGTAGAGCAATGTGCGTTTGCACAAAGATGTGGGTTCAAATCTCACATAGGTTACATAATAGACAAGAGCGCAACAATCGCAAATTGCTAATCATGCACATTATAATCTTAGTTATGCACAATTGTATCCTACTTTTGCACAATTCTATCTTACTTTTGCACAAATGTATCTACTTTTGCACAATTGTAGTTTAAATTTGCACAATTGTATCCTACTTTTGCACACATGTATTCTAAATGTGCACATTACAATTTTATTTTCACACTTTATGTTCTTATATTTGCACTTGAAAGTTGCACAAAAGCACTTTAAAATTGCACAAGTGCACTTTAAAGTTGCACAAATGCACTTCACAGTTGCACAAATGCACTACATAGTTGCACAAATGCACTTGACAGTTGCACAAATGCACTACACAGTTTCACTTTATGTTCTTATATTTGCACATTACGATTTTATTTTTGCACTTTATACTCTTATTCATGAAGAGAAACATCGAACTTCTAAGCGATAAAAATATATAGTTGCACAAATGCACTTCACAGTTGCACAAATGCACTTCACAGTTGCGCAAATGCACTTCACATTTGCACAAATGCACTTCACAGTTGCACTTTATGTTCTTATATTTGCACATTACGATTTTATTTTTTGCACTTTATACTCTTATTCATGAAGAGAAACATCGTACTTCTAAGCGATAAACATATATAGCCTATGCGGAGTTTGAACCCGCATCTTTGTGCGTAGGCACAATGCTCTACCATTTTGAGCTAATAGGCTTTAGTGCAAAAACCACTAAGGGCATGTTTGAGCTAATAGGCTTTAGTGCAAAAATCATGTGTTAGTTGTTTTAATGGATAAAATCAAGTTTTTGCAATGAAATCTTAAGACAAGAGGGTCATCTAAGCATTCAAATCACACAAATGTAAAGCACATGAATGGGTGTGCTGAATTCATCATAAATCTTAGTTAAAGCACCTTTCTCAAAATATATGCAAGATGCATGTTATAAAAATCTGTGTTCTGTAAAAACAGAACAACATATTGATCTCTTTGTAGTGGAACACTGGAAGGGCTTCTATGAGTGCCTGATCAAGACCTGAATCATGGAGTTCAAACAGATGCTGCAGCTGTCTCTGGAAGGTGTCAGTCCCTGGCACTTTTGGGTACTGGTTTTCTGAGCGGAAAGCTAAGGAAGGTCTGTTTTTCATGATGAATCTGACTAGCAAATGGAGTGCAGTGCAGCAGTAGAGATTGCTGCACCAATTTGAATGCTTTGACGACCTCCTTGGTGTGGGCGAGCTCCAACTCTACCATCTCTTCGGCTTCGCACACCACAAACAACTCAGCTCACTGAGACTGAGAGTGAGTGATTTCATACATCATACATGGCACAAACAATACAAGGACTATGCTCTTCTTATTTCCATACTAGGAATAGGAAGTACCTCTTTCTCTTTGTAATATATAAATATGAATATATAAGATGGATGATTGACCAGTAGCTTCTGTACGACCATGATTCAACCTTTCAATCAAATGCAATCAAGGATTCATAGTATAAAAGGAGACAGTGACAAGCTGAGACTATGTGAAATGAAATTGTATGTAATCAGTAAGACTTGAAATTTAAACAAAATAAAAACATGAAATGTACAGTAAGAGGAAGAAACTGAGATTGATTGAATAACAAATTATAGATGCAAAAAACTGAGACTGATTGATATAGATGCAAAATTGCAAACTTCCATTCTTGTTCATCCAGTAGTTGCACAACCATGAAAATCCACTGATTTTAAACTGACAAATCAAACACGTTTTTTTTTTCTAATGAAACAATGAACTCCAACAGTGTTACTATTTTAAGCTGGTGTTTAGTTTGGAAGGTAATTTTTTTTAAATCCTCACTAAATCCTAATACCCTAACAGTATTACTATTTGTCTCACCAAGCTGTTTGCGTCGAGAGTATGACAACAAGGGAAACTGAGAGAAAAAGGTGTGCTGATGGCGTTTCTATGGACAACTTAGTGAGGGAGATGATTAAGACAGTAGAGGAACATGTGCAGAAGGTTGTGAAAGATAGTAGGAGATGAGTAAGACAGTAGGAGATGAGAGAAAAGGGTAGTGAAAGATATGTCATAATAGGGAAAGGTTGTGGGGTGTTGGAGGTTGCTGCATTTAAGGGTTGTTCAGTCCTAGCTGGGGGTTTACACTTGTAAGCCTCTGCATGTGTGGGCTCTAAGGTTGGGCCGGGGTTAAGATGGGGGCGAGGTTGTGGTTTGGGGTCACTTTGTGTTGACTAATTAAGCACAGGCACTTCAGACGACATCTCTTCAGAAACCATAACAGAGCTTGACCCATGTTCAGCACTTGTGGAAACATTCAGAACCGCATTTTTATCTCTCATTATAGACGTAGTAGGAGGTTCAGTTTCAGGCAGACTTTGGTTTAAGACATTGTTATCCTTTTGAGCATTGATATGTCCCTTATTTGGGTTCATTTTAGAATCATTAGAAACATTAACAGTAGAAGAACGGGAAACATGTAAGTCACCTTGTTGTCCCTTCATTGGAATCCTTTCATCTCTACATTGTAAATCTATATTCGAAATTAAACAGGTATTTTGTCCCTCCATAGGGATCTTTTCAGCATTTAAACATTCAAATTGTCCCTCCTTTAGGATCTTTTGCACATCAATGTCTATCCTAAAAGACCCGGCCAGATCCGGGGGAAAGGGAGGAGTGTTGCATACCTCTGAAGATCGAAATGGCTTAAAAACAGACGAAGGGGAGGAACCTGGAGGGTGCTTAGTCGCTTCTTGACCACCTGGATCCATTTGTTTGGGGTGTATGGATGTACCTTTAGGCAGGAATCCTAGCACTGTCATCTTCGAACCTGAGTTGGCACTGCTTGCTGTTGTGATTGGGCTAGGAGTAAGGCATTTTGCCCGACGTCCTGGCGCTGGGCCCTTTTCCTTACTCATTTCTCGTTTCTCAACCTGGGATTCCTTCTCGAGCTGAAATAGGCTGTTAAGGCCCTAGAAAATTGGTTTTTTTTTTCAATCCAGCCTTCAAGCTTCAAATTGGTAAGGGTACAATCCTTCCAAGCTTCAATTCCACAAAGGTATGGTGTTTTCAAAACAGATAGAGGGGTGGGGAGGGGTTAATTTGAGATTCCGATGGCTGAGGAGGAGTCAGGGGGAGATTCGAAGGTTGTAAACCCTAGAAATTGGGAACAACATAAACTTTCATAGCCATAGCAACAACAATAAATGTCGAGGGTTTTAATGCTCAAACCATCAGCCTAATGAGAACACAAGAATAAAATTGAGAGGCTTTGGAGACTCATCGAGATTGGGACGATTCCGGCGGTCGAGCAGCTCCTCAATCCTCAGATCAGAGAGCAAATCAAGAATGAAATTTGTGTTTCCTGCTCAGATCAGAGAGCAAATCAAATTACAAACAAGAGAAAAGTAGGAGACAGATAAAGCAATATAATCAATTTGGAGAGGGATCGAGCGATGGAAGGGGAGAGACATCGGCGAATCGAGAAAGTGGTTGGGCGGCGCCGGTGGACGGTGGGAGTGACCGGAAGCAGTGGTGGCGGTGGTGAATTCGGTTTAGGATTTCGGAAGTGGACCCGCGGCGATGGTGATCGAGAGGGAGTGGTCTGAGAGCGAGGTGCGTGCCAGGTGAGAGGAGCTCCGAGGTCGGCGTCGTCACCGGATTTGAAGAGGGTGAGGAACAGCTAACCGGCATCGATGGTGCGGAGGAGAGTGAGAGAGGAACAGAGGGGCAGCCATGGCCGGCGTCTTCCTTCGCCTTCGGGAGGGCTCTGCTGGGCGAGGAACAATAAGGAGTTTTTTCGTTAAGAGGAAAAATATTCATTTGACTACTATCGTGTTATTCATGTTAATAAATATTCATTTGAATACATTCCACTTATTCATTCGAATAAATATTCATTTGAATAAACTCTACTTATTCGTTTGAATAAATTATTAATTATTCTTCTGAATACATATCCATTTTGAATATGCGTCTCGTCTACTCCATCTTACGCTTCTCTTTTTCGGATGGACTTGCAACCATGCATTGTTTATCTCCTAGCTCGTATACTTTATACAGCCGGCAATGGACAGATGCTCGCATTCTATAGATAAGGCACACGAAAACCATTATTCACTTGAACATACTACTCGTATTCTATAGATAAAAGTGAATTTGAACATACTGCTCACAATATATTCATTGAAGAATGCAAAAAAATACTTCTAACCTATCTCTATTTCCATTAACTTTGTACCCAAATCGTCTGAGTTATAATCTTCCATTACAAATTAATATTCTCCAACCGTGCTTCTACCCTCTCTGAATATTCAAATCTTTCGATGTAGGTTAATGAAAGTCAACGTTAGAATGCTTTATGAGATAAAGAAGGAATTTGGAAGGAGATATATAATATTTTTTTATTTTAAATTATTTTCCTTCTTTCATTCAAATTTCACCATCTACATCGCCATCATCCGAAAGCTTAGAGAATGTCTCATGAATGCATTTTAAGAGGTGAATGCATGTGAACCCCCATATATATAATTAGAAAGAAAAAAAATGTTCCTCACGATCTCCGTACTGAGAAATAGCTATCTACCTAACTGATCGATCATGGTCAGGACAATGTACTTATAAAACCATGTCTACAAAAATTAATATGGACAAGTTGAACAAAATCTGAAATGTAACAAAGATTTCAATCTATATATGTATATATTAATTCTGTTTATGTATACCAAAGGAGTGACATGCATGTATCCAATTAAACTTGATCAGTCAGGGCTCGAATTTGATCATATCCACTAAATTTAGCACATATATTTGATCACCTCCACTAAAATTATCTTGTGATTAGATATTTTTAATCTTGCTATCATAGATCATAAGTATGATCAGCAAGATTAAAAATATCTAATCACAATATAACTTTAGTAAAATTACAATAAAGATCCTTTTTTTTTATCGATTCGCCAAACAAAATCCCTTTTGTTGCAAGTTGTCGTCAGACACCATTGCAACCATTTCTGTTGCGTCTGCCGCCCCGTTGACCATTCAACCCAATCTGTGAACAAAGCATCACTTTCCTCGTTCCAAACCTATCAATCTAAGGGCAGAGGAAATGAAAATTTGACAAATTAAGTTCCAAATCTTAACCCAATTCTACGGATCCAAATCTCAAAGAAATTGGGCGCATGCTGAGAAGCATTTCCACATTTCCACCCTTGTTTTCTGTGATCAATTGATCGGGGAATTGGACGAAAAGCGTTTTTGAGCGGAGATGGATGAGATCATGAGAATGAACCGAGACAAGGACTTAATTGCAATTTACTAATATTTACCTTGTTAATAGATTATTTTCATCTTGCCAGTAGACCTTCCCATAAAATTAATGAAGGAAAAATAAACTTTTGTAATTTTTGATTTTGAGTTAACAATTCTAAAAACTAATGAGCTGACAATAAATATAACATTGTTTGAAAATAACTACTCCGTACTTTATTAGATGGAAGAATAGAAAGTGTACCAAACTAAAATTTACCTTTATGTTATTTTAATACATATGTTACAAAACTAAACTACATTAATACTCCCTCCGTTCTAAAATACATGGTCTTTTATCACTTTGCACAAGTTTTAATAAAACACTTTACTTTAAAAAAAACATCATCATTACACTAACTTTTACATAAATTTTATTATTTTTTAACACTCACTACACATTTTAACCAATCAAATTATTTTAAAAAGTCAACAACACACAAACCAATACAAATCATTATAACTTCCTACCTAGAAAACATAAAAGACCATCTATTATTGGACAAAATTTTACCTCTAAAAACTCATGTATTGTTGAACGGAGGGAGTACCAAATTCCTTCTCTCTTTTTGGTTTAATTTCAAACTATTGAACTAGATTATAAGAAAATAAACACAATGATTAAAAAAAATACCCCTCCAATAATGATGGAAATCGGGTGATGTAGTTTCAATTGTAGGTGAAGAACGAAACACAAATAGGCCAATATATATAACCTTGAAACTCTGAGCTAAATAAAGCAACTCCTCCCAAAAAAAGAGGGAAAATGGAAGTTTGGCCAACTGTTTATTTCTGTTAGTTGTCCTCTCCCACTCAGCCCTCACCCTCCCCCTCCTCCTTCCCAAACACAACATTCCCCCTTCCCACCAAATCAAGCAAACCAACCCCCTCCTGAAACCCAAATCCCACCCTCCCAAATTATTCATATATTATATATAAAGAAAAACCCAATCACGTACTACCCATTTCAATTCCCCCAAAACCCATGTCAAAAAACCTCTCAAGTTTCAATCTTTCCATCCCAAACCCCCAGTCCCAGATATGAACATTAAGAACAGTGCCCAGTACAGCGCCGTGGGTGGGTCACCAGCGGTGCAGGTGCCACCGGCGCAGCAGCAGGGGCGGCCGTCGTGGTTGGCGAGGATGGCAATGAGGGCGGCGAGGGCCAGGTGGTTCCTGATCCTGAGGAGGGCGTTCCATTACCAGAATGGGGCGTCAAGGTCGAGCTTGGGGTCGAACCCCTTCAATTCCAGGCGTTGGATGGCGTTGGAGTTGGGGGCGTTGACGGTGCAGATCTGCGTGACGGTGATCACGTTGTCGGTCTCCCGGGAGGAGAAACCCGTTTGGCCCATCAGGATTTGGGCTGTCGGGTATGATTTCGGGTGTTTTATCAGCCTCCTCATTCTTTACTGGCGCTACCGTTTTTACCGTTCCTCCAACGCCGATGACGTGGAGTTTCAGCTTACTGACACCGAGGATGAGAGGTACATTCCAAATTGAATCGTTTGGTGTGCCTAAGTTTATAGCGTACCAAAAAAATCTTTACAAAAAATAGATGAAACAAAATCCTAAAATAATATATATGAACCTTATATTACCGTCTTTTTAAAAAAGCTTAAATTGGATAAATTTAGGGAAAATATTTTTCAATTTGATTTCTCAAAAATCAGAAACTGAATTACACTATAGTCCTAGCTCTCACGTCCAAAACTTCATAAAAACATTATTATAAAAAAAAATATGTAATTAATAGTCCACTTGAGAAATCGCTGGGTTTGATCCGATTGACATATTTTATGGTAAATCTGTAGCTATTGATTAAGATTACATTAAATTGGAACCTTTTGATGTTGGAAAGTTTGAAAAGATGACCCATGAATGCCATTATGAGGGTATTAACTACCCAAGGGTTTAATATGAATTTTGTGAAGGGCGTGAGCCAACACAACTAACCTGAAAATGTGAAATTGACCAATAATATTAAACTCCTAAAGTGGTCGATTATTTACTTAAATGAATAATATGAAAGTAATTTGTAGTTAATGTGGGGAAAACAGGGGAGGAATGCAGGTGGTGAGCAGATGCAAGGCGTCGCTGGAGCTGTTCTACGCAATGTGGTTCGTCATGGGGAACGTATGGCTGTTCGACTCTCGTCTCCGACACTCCTTCCGCAGGGCTCCGAAGCTGCACGCTCTCTCCGTCTTCCTGCTGGCCACCAACGCCGTCTCCTACTCCTTCCCCTTCCTCCTCTTCCTCCTCCTCTGCGTCTTCTTCCCCCTCCTCAGCTCCTCCCTCGGCCTCTCCTCCTCCCACCGCTCTGCCTCCGACCACCAGCTCTCCCTCCTCCCCTCCTGGCCCTTTAATCACGATCTCCACACCTCTCCCCTCTTCGCCTCTCCCGTAAGTTTCTACCTTATTACACTTTTTCTCTCTTCGTTTTCATAACTAGTTATTCCTACTTAGCAACAATTACGACAATTGTAGTTATTATATATATATTATTTGAAAAAATGAACAGGAGTGTTGCATATGCCTGGCCAAGTACAAGGAGAAAGAGGAGATAAGGCAGTTGCCATGCTCACACATATTCCACCAAAAGTGTGTGGATCATTGGCTTCGGATCATCTCTTGTTGCCCCTTATGCAAACAATGCCTTGATCCTTAAACCAAAATTGAGTATTTTATTTAAAGAATTAATACAAACTGCTTACCATAAAAAAATAAAAATAAAGAGAGAATGAATACAAAGTTTGGGAGGGAATTATAATTAATTAATTGGTAGGGTGCAAAATTGCAGTCTTCTTTATTTACTGACTGAGCCCTGAGTTTGAATGTAATTACAAAACCTGTTGCCTCTTTGGTAATTGGAGTGAGCCTGTGTGTAACTAGTGTATGTATACTGTATAGTTTGGGAGCTCACCATTGACCAAATTGCTTTTCATTTGTAAATTTTGGCCTCTTGTGTTCTTGATTTTAATGTGGTTCAACAACCAGATATATATATACTTTTTTTTTTTGTTGGTATCATTATACTATAAATGTGTACTTTCTTATTCGAACCATTGTTCTTTTTAAGATCTATTGTTTTTGCCATTTTCAAAGTTTGTGAATCTGGAGTTGCTGCGTATGAACACACCAACGAACTCAGTGTCGGGTCTAGAAGCACAAGCTATTTACCTCCTGTGTCTCCACAGAATCGCTAAGAACCAAGAGACCGAAATGACCAGACCTATAAATTAGGGCAAAGTAAGGTGTAAGACTGCAGGTGCAGGTATAATATCTACATGTACGGTACTTTTCAAGAGACGCAATGCTGGAACAAACTAGGAAAAGATAGGAATGCCACTAGTGCGTAACTAATTTTACTACACAAAAATTCCTACACATCCACATTCATCCCGTAGATGCGACCTCTTCTATATATGCCTCCCATCATCAAATATGCTTGGCAAACATAAATTGCTGTGGATGGATCCACAAATGCTTCCAACAGTGTTGTCTAGGTTGGTCGGGTCCATGTAGTTTCTGAGGTGATGGTGTTCCCGTAGTAGACCTGCTTTGATGATTCATCCCAGTAGGCCTGAGAAAGCACAATAGACAGAAGTAGATGTTACATGGAAGTGACACATTCTCAATAAATGCACGCAAGCAAAGCATATGAACAAGAGGACTTGGATATCGAGGATTGGTAAAACAGAAAGTATATCTGTGCTCATTCTAGGAACACACCTTCCATCCAGGAGGAAGACCGCTGGAGTGTTCACTTGAGTCCGGCTGTTGCTTCTCAGCAACAGTTTCCACTGCAGGAGTTTCTGCAGAAGCCGCCCTCCGAGCTCTTTTGCGCTTGACTCTTTCTCGCCTGCACAAGACATAAATTGAGCAAAAGGTAGCTGCAATAGAATTGTGCAATTACGATCCCAAAAAGTTTAGAATCTCTTACCAATCACCGCCCAGTGGCTGAAAATTAGCATTTTCTCTAGCCTCTCCACTTGCTATTTGCTGCGCTCGCCATTCCTGAAGTGAGTAATAGTTCTGAGTCAACAAGATACCCATATAGAAATCAATTGATACAGCAAAATTTCATAGTATAAACCTCTATTTCACGTTGGCGCTTCTTCTCCAGTATCATCAAGAAATCCTCGACCTCTTCTTCCTCCGCTTCTTGCATCTCTTCTTTTGCAGCCTTCCACTGTTAAAACCAGATGCAGGAAGTTCATATTGAAGCCAAAGGGAGGTGAAAGCAGGTCCACAGTAGGCACATATCTTTCATGCTTTGATAGCTGCAGAGAAAGGATTCTAAATTACCTTGTCAACCAAGCTGGAAACTTTCTTGTTAGACCTAAGTGAGGATGCCAAAGCAACAGTCCGCTTTTTAACACGCAAAGCTGTTCAAAATTGAAAAGAAATTAGACATGCTCCAATCATGCAAAAGGCATTTATAAACAAAATAAACAAATACTCCTCTTCTTAATAGCTCGAGCCCAGGTCAACAAAAATTTATACCAAAGGTCAGCATATACTCCTCTTCTTATGATATTTGATGCCAAAAGCTGTATAAATGAACTAAACCAAGAAACTCAATCCCCATCATCAATGATATTTTTTTAATATATGCTCCAAAACAAACAAGCATGCAAAAAATCTTGATATGAAGCATGAAGCCATTACCTATCCTTGTTTTGAAGGGAAGTGTGCAACAATCAAGGAATTAAAATGGCAATTATAGAAGTGAGCATCTAAAAATGAAACAGGAGCTTTCATAGGGAGTTCCCTATTATCAGTTGATTCAATAGTTAATAAATTATTTACCTTTAGCATTATTTTTACAAAAAAATTATAAAAAGAATCTTTTACCCTTAGGCTGAGGCTTAGCAACAGCAGTTGATGGAGCAACTGTGGATGGGGCTGCAGAGGACGCACTAGTGCTAGCATGGGATGCGAAAATGCTTTCCTGAGTGGTTGCACAGGTTGTAGCTAATATTGAAGTGTTAGAAGGCTGCCCGGTTATAGGATCAGCCCCACCATGAAGTGCATATGGATCAGCATTAGAGTTTTGTAAAGGAGCCATATGTACTTGAGCAAAGTCGGTTCCAGCAAGGTTAGAAGATATTCCATCATAACCTGAAGGAGCTAACGCAACTTCAAAACTCAAAGGTGCTTCGGCAGACAATACAGGTGCTGCTGAATCCTGAACATAATAGACTGCAGACCCAATCTGGTTGTTCAGAGTTCCAGCAGGTTCAGCATGCGAACTTGGAATTGTTTCATAGTACATTGATTGATTAGGCAGGGTAACCCCAGCATGCCCATAATAGCTATAATTAGGATCAGGATACGTCAGGCTATAGCTTGCAGGGTAAGGAAGAGTTTCCACTGCTTGAGTGGAAGCGGGAGGTAGGGGTACACAGAAAGACTCAGGTGGCTCATCAGGTGGGGGAGGAGGAATCTCCTCAATATCAGGTGGTGGTGGTGGGATCCAGTCATCGTCAGGAGGAGGAGCAACAGATTCAATCTCCGATGCCAGAGACTGTTTATCTGCAGGAACACTGGGCGGACAAAGATGCTCCAATGGAAAAGTATGACTGTATACTGTCTCCACGGCTGTGGCGTCACTTGGAAGACTAGGATCTTCAACTTCCATGTCAATATCCATATCTTCTTCTTCCGCAGCATGAGGCTCAGGCTTAAAATACACATTTGTAAGTACCGTTGATTCATTTGAATTGTTCTCTTCGTCTCCAACCTGTGCCATATCATTTCCAAGCTCAGGACCTTGCCTGATGCTGGGAATGCCATCACAAGAAGTCCCATCTAGCAAAGAATTTTGGGAATCGCTGGGCAATTTAATATCATCTAACTCGTTGCAAGACTTTCCAGAAGACAGTGCTCCTATTTCAAGATTCTTTCCCAGATCAGCTTCTCCTTCCTTGTTTGCCTGTTTTGTTTCCTTTCCATCATCCATAGGCAAGAGCACAGAACTTGTCTCATTCTTCAGTTCAGATTCAACATAAGACCCAATTTCACTATTAACAGCATCTTCAAGTCGCTTGAGCTGTGTCTCCGAATGCAACCAAAAATGAGCAAGAGATGATCCATAGGACAGTAGAGAGTTGAGATCAAAAAGCCTAATCTCAATCTCGGAAATGTACTTTGAGGTCCAAGCATGTTGTTCATTAGAGTTGCCTTCGGACCTGAAACAATTTACATGGTTAAAAGTCGGTCAGAAACCCCACAATAAATTACTTATTTTCCCTTTCATGCTTATTCTTCATCCTGAAGATGTTCAGACAAGGTGAAATCATAAGAAAAGCAACATAATAAAGAGTAGGAAAAGCAAGTTATACCCTCTCAATGACCTCAATTTCTCAAGAAGTGATTCACTACGTCGCACTAACTGAGATGGAAGGTTCAACAATGCAGCTTCATCTTGGTTATTAATCATCCCTCCTTGCATGTAAATGCTGGAAGAATCAGATGTCCCAACCCAGCTGCCAACAACAGGAATAGTTGGTGGAACATACGATGCGTAGTTCCCAAGTGTCAGATTTTCCTGATGAAAAGCAGCAGAGCTGCTAATCAACTGACTTTCATCTCCTTTACATTCTTGAACTGACTGAGCAATTAGGGAAGCACTAGGAAACAAAGAATAGGAAACATCATCTGCTGATACAGTGACACCAGAAGCATACATATCCCTATGAGCACTATCTTCTGCAGCTGAAGTTTGTGGCTCAGACATCATTAATGCTGCCCCCTGAGCAAAATCTGCAGGTACTTCCCAAGATGTTTCCCCCGTCACCGTATTCCAATAATAGTAACTGTTACTCTCTTCATGTAACACCATTTTCCAGCATGACTTCAAATCATTTCCAGTGGCTTGAATTTGAATATCAGAAGCCAAAGGAATTGTGTTCTGTGGAGGTTCTGGATGCTTCTCATGGCTTACATCATTGTTTACAGCTGCATTGTTTTCCCCTACATTATTATTCCCCAGCCCCTGCAAAGGCCCACTTGTTGCAGCATCTTTCTCCAAATCCAAATCACTATTCTTCTCAGCCAAAGGCTCTTCATTAGAGGCCGCAGTGGATTCTTCTGGTTCCTTCCCATTTGATTTTATCTGTACACATTTCAAGCAAATCAGCACTTAGTTTTTCCAATATACATGAGATATAGGGCCAGCAGTAAACCTGGAATCATTGAAATTGTTGAATCAAACATAATATGAGATATATAGTGATATACACAGCAAAGCCCAGAGGATATTTCCAGCAAAATTTTCATTCATACTCAAATTAAGTTACATAAGTTTGAAAGAATCATCATATCATCACATGCCAGTTGTCTACTAGTTAAAATGCAGGAATTGGAAACTTCCTCAAAAGTCTGAAGTCCAGAGTCTAGGATCCCAGATATATGACTTCCGCTTGATTTACCTGCTCCTCATTCTCAGCTTGGGTAGTATCCCGATAGACCTGATTATCATCACTTGAACCTTCTTCCATGTCATCATCGCTATATTGCCCAAGGAGTGAAAGAGGATTGGCTGGTTGATGACCTGAAAAACGATATAACGAAGTCAAACACTAGCAGAACTAGTTCAACATTTAGAGAATAATAGCTAACGCATGTCAAAACAAAGGAAATGAGTTGTTGAAGTTTCTATGATTTGCCACTAGCTACCTGTTACAGAAGAACCGTGAGTGACTCAGTGAGGCATAACATGAATAAAGCAAGAGATATACGAACCGAGAAAGAAATATATCCTGTCGAATACTCCAAACAAGCCTCAAGTCATTTATATCACTGTGGCAGGGCAGGGCAGGGCTGATCTGAGCAGTGAATGTTCCCCAGACCACAGCCACCTACAGTCTGAAAACATATACTCGGAACGGAAAGCAACATTCTTACATCCAATATTCCACCAATACAGTGCTGTGCACTAATTCCTTCCCTATTAATTCCTTTTGAAGAAAGCTGACAGAACCAACCTGAAGAAGAGGGTGACTTTGGCAAACCCGCCTCGAGTTTTGTTTCCACACCACCTTCAACTTCTGCCGCAGGGGAGCCACCCAAATCTCCTACAGAATTGAGCATAAGCAACATTAGAAAACCTAGTCAACCCTATACAATGCAGATATGAAACTCCACACTCCCACCATCTCTAACTCGACCATAAACTGCAAATTCTAATCCTCACGCATATGTCCACTGTGAGAATGGCATAGGACATCAAAGTAGATGCATTCATTGTGCTCTATCGTCGGACATACGTATGAAGTAAGCTAAGAAACAGAAACGCCAAAACCCTAATTGTGAATCTACTCCCTTTACACGACAATTAAATTCTCAAACGATTAACTTCCAAAAAAAAAAAAAGTCGGAATTAACGCAGAGAGAAACAAAGAGAGTACCAGAAGGTTCGGCGAAGAGATCGAGCTTGACTCTGCGACCAGCCCCAGTCAAAGCGGCGAGCCTCCGCTCCTTCCTCTTCCCCATCAGAGAAGATATTTGTACACAACACAAAAGGCACTTGAAGGGAAAACAGAAGTCGAATCTTCAATTGAACGGTTGAAATAAGAGGGGAATCGAAGACCTCCGAGCTGCCAGTTACAATCGTCTGGAAATTTGGGAGCGAGGCCGAGGGCGACCGCGAGCGTCGAATCTGAGGCGAGGCGAGGCTCGAGAGGGCGAGCGAGAGAGGACTCGAGACGAGACTGAGAGGAGAGGAGAGGCGAGGCAAGCAAGCTGTGGGCTGGGCGGCGAGTCTGCGAGGGGCGAGAAAAAAGAACATGAAGAAGATGGAAGAAGAAGCCTGAAGCGCAGCCCTAGACAAAAGACAAAAAAAAAAAAATTGGAAAAACAAAAGGGTGGAAAATAAATAAAGGAGAATCCGGATTCGAACTCAAAACTTCTTGGGGAGATGCAAGTCTCCACCAATTGAGCTAACTGAGATACTTTAACACACTTATTCCTAATACTTATAAAACTAGAAGTAAAGTCTTTGTAAAATATTGATGTATCTTCTAAGCCGTTTTCCCTTTTCTCACCCATGTTCTTTTGGCTCCCAATACCAAAAACTGAAATTGAATTTTTCAAGCACGTTTACATTCTTCCTCAATCATCTTCTTCCTCATAATATAGAATTAATAAATTGATTGATGGTTGCCGTTGTGGAGGCGGGGCACAGTCGATCGACGGTCGGAGGAGGGCGATGCAGTCGGCGACGGCTAGAGGCGGCTTTCTCTCTTAGTTTCACACTTTCACGGGTAATCTCTCTTTCTCCTATTCTCTTCATTCTCCCAATTGTAAACTCAGTCAATTCTATACTCTCTTCTTTATAATTCGCCAAACTCGGTTTCACTGATGACGAGTATTTGGTTTGTTTTTGATGTGGTGATAAGTCGGGACGGCTGAATTCGTGGCTGGAAGTGACAATCAATTGCAATGGAAGGCGGGATGCCTCAAATCGAGGTAAGACGCTAAATTTTTTTAACAACGACAAGAATAGGCAGAAACGGGTTTATTCTCTTTGTCTCTATGCTCTATTCATTCTCTCAATTGCAAACTCTAAGTTGATTACCTACTTCATGAAAAACGTCATTGTGAATGATTTCTGATTTTCAATGAATGACTAGGGATTGGAAATTTGGAAGAAATTAATGTTTTTAGTTTCTCAATTTGCCTCTTATATAATGCCTTTAAGGTGTTCGACAAAATGCCTAAACGATCATAAACAAAATCAACAGGTCTAACATCCCAAAGATTTCTGGATTTCGATGAACGATTAGGGATTGGAAATTTGGAAGAAGTGAACATCTGCAGTAGCGTTGAAATATGTTCGAGTATTTTAAGATAGATTTTATGCAAGTTCTTTGGTTCATGTTCATTCTAATTTTAATTCAATTCAATACTTCACATTATGTTGCTGCTTGAGATGTTTGATTGAAGAGTGACGATACTATATGTCGGTATTTATTTATGCACAATACATGAAAACACCCCCACTCTAAAACAAATTGCCCACAGATTTTGTGATGAGTTGGAATGTTGGTCCGACCAGGTTGCGTTGCATTAGTAGCTTGGTTTCTTCTTAGATTTAACATTCTTATTTACGCTAATGAGTTATTGTCTCTCAAGTATGCTCGGTTTCTTCTTTGCAATATTCTTTAGTTATAAAACCAAGACACAGATTTTGTGATGAGTTGGAATGTTGGATCATGGCTGTTACGTTCTATATGGCTGATTTTGTATTTTTAGTTTATCAATTTTTTTGATCTTATCTTGGGTAAAAATTATGCAGAGAAATTTTATGTGTTATCAAGGTAGTTGAATTTATAGGAAATATGTGATCGAATACACACTTTAAAGATTGGTTGAGCACTTCTTGCATAGTTAACTCCTTTTGTCGGTTGATTTCCTCTTCTATGAATGAAAGTTTTGCATTTACAAAGGAGAGGTGCTCTAAAATCTCAACTTTGATTATGAAATTAGGACAAAAGGTTATTGGGATGTCTTTGATCTGATTTTTGATGTAAACTACACTCCTTTTGTCGGCTGATGTCCTCTTTTATGAATGAAAGTTTTGCATTTAGCAAAGGAGATGTGCTCTAAAATCCTTTCCTTTCCATTGATTGTTGTATTGATTTTACTCTTGCTTTGTTTTAGTTTTGGGTTCGTTTATTGTTACACGCATTCTGTCCATTGGGAGGTGTTTCGCTTATATTTGTTGATTTGTGTACATATTTCAATCAAAATTGAATTTGATTGTTCCATGTAAATGCTACTTGATAGGTTCCAATCATGCCATCTCCTATCACTAGTACAAAAAAGGCTTTTTATCACGGCCCCGTGTAGGTTTTTATCATGGTTTTCAATCGTGATAAAATGTTCCGCTATAATAGATCAAGCGGTACAGAACCGCGATAAATGGTACCGTTTTATCACGGTTAATAACCGTGATAAAACCGAGATTAAAAGGTCATCCACACCTAGATCTAGGATTTTTATCACAGTTTCTTACCCGTGATTAAAAGGTTACAAACCGCGATAAAAAAAAATTTGTAACTAATTACGCGTCCATTTTCGCGCGCGTGGTAAGAGTTGATTAAATTTCTCTTAAAAGAATTTATCACGGTTATAGAATCGTGATAATAATATATATATATATATATATATGTGTGTGTGTGTGTGTGTGTGTGTGTGTATGTTCAGCTATTCATTTTTAATTAGAAACTACTTTTAATAAGAAAACTGCAAGATGACTTAAACAATGTTCATTTCTTAATTAATGGGAAAATATACAAAAATAAAACTAATACTAGGTCCGCAGACCCGTGCTACGCCCGGGATACACATATAATAAACGAACAAAGAAATAGCACACAATATTTAAAGTAAGTGTTGGCTAAAGGAATATCGATGCATACTGTGTGGGTTCTACAACTTGTCATTGTTCGTTTTGGTGCCATGTGTTGGATGACCCACCCGATAGAGTAGTTAGTATTATGTTAGATGCCTCGGTCGATGTATGTTTAAGTTTGCTTTTTGTTTCGAATAAAATACCCGTTTCACGAAATAAAAAAAGGGTGCGAAAAAGAGATTGGTGAACCTCGACAATAAGTAACAAAAATTTAAAGGAAATCGACGAAGTTATATTGGACGACATAAAAGGTTATACTCCGTCCGTTTAAAAATAAATGTCCTTTGACATGTAGGCACGTTTGTGAAGGATAAATTTTTTATAAAATATTATTGTTCTAATAAATTTATTATATAAATTGATAGTTATTATTTATAAGTATGAAATTATTAAAAAAAATTGATTAAAAAAGTAATATTTATAGAGTATTTACGTAATTGAAAAGTGTGAAGTAAAAGGTAAGCAGCACTTATTATGACACGGAAGGAGTGTTTTATAGAGTCTTTAACAAATTAAAAAACAGGTGAAAAAGTGAAATGATTTAAATTATGAGACAGATATATAGTATAATATAATATCTCTAAATGATTCATTTAAGGAATAAAAAATCATTTATATATGTATACAAAATTATTTTGATGAGGCTAAATGGTTTTGGCCCCAATTCAGTGTATTTCTCTCGGAAAAATTTGTAAATGACTCATTAAATGAATAAAAAATTATATATATGCAGACGAATTTTTGTTTTTGTTGATGCCAAATGGTTTTGTCCCCACTTTACTGTCTCTTTTTGTTTTTTTCGTGAGAAATCGAGAGCAAAGGGGGGAAAATCACTTCACTGTCTCTCTGGCCCCTACTTGAGTGCTCTCTCTTGGGTCACCCACTTGAATTCCTAAATTGGGGAACAATTCCAGCCTGAAATTGGGCAGATGAGGGTGCCCGTCATTGTCCACCTCCGTTATACAGCTTCTCCGATGGGAGATAGAAGCAATTAAATTGTGTTTGATTGGAGTTCCTGGTAAGTGATACCCCCTCCCTCTCTCTGTGTGTCTTGAAGATTTGGTGTCCTTGGTACAATCTTTGCAGTCTTTCTTTTCATATGCTTTTCTGTGGGTATCTATTGCAAAGGGATAGTAATTCATTGCTAACTGGTGAAGATGCTGTTTTAATGACTGAAATTTTCGATTCATGGGTATCTGAAATTACATTAGGAAGTGGGATTTCATGCGCCCAAAGCTAGAAAATGGCCGTCACCAGATATTACCTGGTTATAAGCTAAAAGACTCGTGTAGGTTTTCACCCTCTCAGTTCTCATTTTTGCGCTTATGGTCACTCCTTTATTGTCTCTTACCCCATGACTTGCTAAATACTGGATATCTTCTTAACTATATAGTGCCACCTCAACCAAATTTGCATAAAAAACTCAATAATGACCTTGAATTGCACTTCTTACTAACAGGTATGCTTACTCTGATGACATTGGAGAATTTGACTACGAAGAAGCTCAGTCTCTTACCAGATCAGAGGGTGATGTGGGCTTGGTTAACCCGCCGAAGCACGATAGGAAAAATGGCATGGATGAAAAACGGTAATCTGAAATTGTGTTGGGTTTATGTGGGTTTGGTACCCTTGATCATTCCGCGTTTATCTTTTTGTGTGCGCAAGTCAATGGAAATCGTCTCTAAAGATGACAATCTGCAAAATTCTACAAAGGATTGTAACTATTGCAATGAAACTTTGCCTCTTAAAGAATCATCGTTTTGCCTTTATTGACAAAAAATATTAGGAGAAAACATTTGCTTGATGAAGGTGATCATGTGAAAATCTTGGAGCATACAAACACTGAACATCCTATCAATGCCTTTCTGTAGCAATGACATAAAAAAAAAAATTAAACTGGCAATTTACACATCAAACTTTATCAACTGGAAAGATACTGAGGCCAAATATGCGGTTATCCTTGAGAACGGTAGCTACAATAGATGTGCCATGGATCGGTGGATTAGAGTACATGGTCTAACAACCAGCTTCAGCTGGGTTTGAACCATGACAGCTACATCAGCAGTGCTTAAGACCTGAAAAGGAATACCTTTGTCAGAACTTGAACCCTGGTTGTTATAGTTTCATATATTTATATTTTTTTTGGCCGAAATAGTTTCGTACTTTCTTATGTACTAATTAACATATCAAATGAACGACGTCAGTAGCTGTCAAACATTGTTATAGCAGTTGCTGCCTCAACCGAATTGTGTACACGCCCCTCTAAATTTTTCTAAATGAGTTTTCAAAATGTTGAGTTCTGTTCTCGTTTAATTACATTTGTCCTGTTTTTGACTTGAGATCTTATTGAACAGTTGGAATTCTCCTCCATGAGGTTGTATTGAAGAAATTTGGGTCATGAAAAAGGCGACACTCCCCTCAAAGTCGAACGATACACTCACCTCAAAGTCCAAAGATGCAATCTCCACCGAGTCTTAGATTTTCACCGAAGGTAAATAAGTGGATACCTGGACAACATAGGTTATAAATTGTCTCAAAACAAATAGTGTTGGAACACCAATGGGTTTAGAAAATGCTAATCACTTAGGTCATTTGTTCGCACCTGATGAATAGGCGTCACCTAATGTGGAGAAGCTGCTGGCAAATGGTTGGAACCGTTACGTTCTCCTTCATAGGAGAGTCCCTGCAAGGCATAAGGTTTGTTGAAACTTGTATATTTTCCTTGATTCTCCTTATATGCTTTTAATATTCTTCTTCTCCAATGGGGTATAACTTATTATGGGTTAATTGTGATTTAATTTTTAGATATATCTGTTATTATTGTGCCTTAGTGATTATCTATGTAGGTAGGTCCAGTAATTAGTGTTAGTAAAGTATGACAATGTTTTTGTTTTTGTAAAAGGTCCTTTCCTAGTCAATGTTGGATGTATAAAAAGGCAACAATTATCAACATGGAAAACGGTGATAACATAATGATGTACTATGTGAAGTAATTATTAGAAATATATAACTTACTTGGGTTCCCAAGTTGTTGAACGCTTCCTTGAAAACAATGTTCTTGGTATGACCCTTGAATGGGGAGGTATCTTCTACCATGACTATTTTGAGTCCCTTAGGATTTGTGACTCTTGATATTGCCACATACAGTTGTCCATGGCTGAATACAGGCTTTGGTAAATAAATACCAACAACATTTAGCGATTGGCCTTGACTTTTGTTGATTGTCATGGCATAGCATGGTTTTATAGGAAACTGTCGCCGTTTCAATATGAATGGCCATTTGGATTTTGTAGAAGTGAGCGTGATTCTTGGGATTAGGACTTTGTTACCTATGTTGCTGCCTGTAATGATTTTTGCTTCTATCACCCACTCAGCAAGATGTGAAATGATAAGGCGTGTTCCATTGCACAATCCTTGACTTGGATTTACGTTTCTTAGAAGCATAACTGGTAAACCCTCTTTTAGCTTTAGAGAATGAGGTGGCATACCCGGGAATTGTAGAGCATTTAGGAACTCTATAGGGTACATGTGTTCCTGGCCTTCCATGTCTGCGGAGGCTTTGCATATTTCATCTGAGCTTCTATATGTCTTGATTGAGCCATGCAACTTTTGAAACATGTGATCATTAATTTCATCTGCATCCACATTCAACGGCGTTAGAATTGCTCTTTCTCGAAGGTAGCTTTCGTTGCTCTGTTGCTCTATGAAATTAGGGAATATATGGTTGACAATTTCTTCAATGGGAGAATCTCGTGGACTGACAATAAACTCCTCAGGGATGAGAATCCATTCTGGGTTGTCTTCACCTTGTTTTGCTTTAGCTTCTACAACCCCCTCTCCTACTTTCAATACCCACTTATTGAATTGCTGTTTCTGTAAATCTATACGACCATCTGCATCATATTCATTGACCCTCATGCTCCGTGTTAGCCTTAGCACCTGACACTCATGCCACAATTGAGAGTTGTTTATACATGCTTGAATGATCTCTTGTCGTTTCCCCTTTGTAATAACGGGTAATATTTGCCTGAAGTCACCTCCAAGTAAAACTGTAATTCCCCCAAACAATCTTCTGCGATTTCTTTCATCTTTGGATCCCAATATATCTCTCAGCGTTCTGTCTAGGGCCTCAAAAGCAAATCTCTGTGTCATTGGTGCTTCATCCCATATTATGAGTTTCACCTCATGCATCAAACTTGCAAGATGTGTGTTCTGCCGTATGCCACATGTGCTATTTTCCATTAATTCAAGCGGTAGGACAAATCTGCTGTGGGCTGTTCTCCCTCCGGGTAGAAGAAGTGAAGCAATTCCTGTCATTGGTAATATCGAAGTGTATAATACCTATATAATTTATTAAATGATAAATGTAAATAATGAGGTGAAGTTGGTACAGTTAGAAATCTTGTACCTGAAGATGCAACTGCTGCAACTATTTTCCTTTCGGATCTTATTCTAGTTATAAGAGCTTTATATAGAAATGTCTTGCCAGAACCTCCAGGCCCGTAGACAAAAAAGAATCTCCCTTCTTCTGCCTCAATAGATGTGATGACTTTGTTATAGATGAGAGACTGTTCTGCATTGAGGGAGTCGTAGAGTAGCTTCTGCTCCACCGCCAATTGTGCAAAATTATAGTTCATTTCTTCTTGAATCAAGCGGTTATCAGAATTTGTTAATAGAGCGGTGTTGGGCATTGGTAGGCCATCGTAATCTGAAATAGATTTCCCGTTACGGTTTAGAATTTCTTCTATTTCTAATAAACAATAGTTCTTAATTTGCTCATCAGTTAGGAGCAAATCTGGAAATCTAAATTCTTTTCTTTTTCTGTGCAAAACATCTTCAGACAATGCCTCCCAGTTCTGCTCCCATAACTGTCGTGGATTATTGACCTCACAAAATAACAATATTGTAGCGAACAATTCACGCAATTGACCTGCTAGAGCCCATTGCCTTGCCTCTACAATTGCATCCGTCCATTCTTTGTCATCGTTGACCATTCCAAGAACATAGCAGGCTTCTTTAAAAGTGCTGCACATCTTCTTGTTGACTGTTCGGATTTCTTCGAATGATCTTGGGCCTCTAACAACATTTAACAGCATTCTTAAGTAATACCGCTCACCTGATGTGGGGTGCGAATAGAAGATTCTTCCAATGCACTTTCCTTGTTTTCGAGGCTGCCATGATTTGTCTTTAGTGTTCCACACATAGCTTTTTGGTATTTCTGCATACGTCAGTTTTCGTGCCTCACTATCAACCATGTTTAGTGTGAACCATTCTGTAAACATAGTGTCTTTAATGCCCTGTCTTTGAAGAAGTGCCGGTAGACTCTGAGAATCATGCAATGTTACAACGTTCTGATCCGGTAGATGAAATGTCAACCTCATTACAGATGGGTTGCAATAGTGAATCTCAAATCCAAAAATCCTCCAAGCTGCCTCACATGCTGATAGGTACCGGCAGTCCAAAAAATTCTGAATCTCATTCACATCTACAATGCTTTCACTCCTTGAATCATTTCCAGCCACGACATTTTCCTAAATGTATAGTGTAGCTCTGTCAGGCCCTTTATTTAAGTATTTGAACAAATATTTGATTGCCCTTGATCTATTGCACCACCCAACATTGATATGTGCTTGATATTTAACTAAGAGATAATGATTGTAAGGCGTTACGAATCTGTTATCAAGCTTAGATTTTGCCTTTGTCACATGAACACCAGTGTCTCTCCGTCGATACACCGGAAAACCTTCCTCATCAATAGTTGTTTCTGCATAAAATGGCTTGGGAAAATGTTTACTACATGCTCCATCTTTCATGCATTGTGAGTTTTTGTTGGCATCACCACATGGACCATGTAGCATCAAATCAGTGACAACCTTAAAACCTATAGGATCCATCTCCTTAGATGGTATTTCAGCACATATAATATCATTAATATCTTCTGGTGTCTTGCATTTGGATGATTCTTTTAGCCAAACTAAAATATGTTCATGTGGTAACCCGCGTTTTTGAAATTCAATAGTGTATACAGCTGCATTGGAAAATGAAATTTTTGTTAATATTTGTAGGGTTCATGTTATTTATTTCTATGAAATAGAGCATAGAACAACTCACCAGCCTGTTGGTCTCCAAAAATGTGATGTTTTTCAATATCTTTCATCAACTCAACCAACTTGAGCTTGAAGACTCTTGTTTCCACATCTGGACGATCAACTGGTTTTTGCCCTGGTATCTGAGCAAGCATTTCAGCAATTTCTGGCCATTTAGGGTTGGCCGTGAATGTTATAAATAGGTCTGGATTCCCTAATGCCCGACAAAGTGCCATAGCATCTTGATAATTCTGCACCATGTATCTTGGACTCCCCGTGAAAGATGCCGGAAGGACTATCCTTTTACCAATAGCTTTTGCTTGTGTGTCTCCTTTTGTAACCGCATCACAAATATTTTGATATAAATCAGCTCGTAAGGTATCTTGATTGTACTTAACCCACTTCAATCTTTGCTCTTCAATTGAAGTGTAGTCATCCACCACATATTGTTGGAACAGTCCACCTCCCCTGATTAGGGTTGTTCCTTCGTCAATTCTTTGTTGAATCCTGTAAGCATAATATTCCTTCATGGTGACAGTCTCTCTTTTGGTTTTCCTTCTACCGTTGTTGTTGTAGTATGGAATATTTTCATGGAATCCATCTTCTCCAAAAGGGAACAATAGAGGGTACTGTAGAGGCATGTATAGTGGATGTAATTCTGAAATCCTCTGTGGGCCGTGTGTTTTGCTTTGTATCACAATATCTCTTGACGTAGTATTCTTTCCAAAATCTCCTACGATGAGTGCAGCTACTTCGGAAGCTCGGGGCAAGCTGTATTGTTGTCTGTTCGGCTCTCTCTCTCCTATGAGGTGAAGTTTGAGATCATAGGTTTGGTGTTGACCGGACCAATCTCTAGCCATCCGGAATGCTTGTGCAACACAACTATGCTTGTCTAACATTTCAGTAACTGCTTTGACAATAGATTCATCAACTTCCCTGGAGTCATTCTGAGGTGATGCCGCTAATCGATTTGCAAGCTCATTATTAGTATCGTAGAAATACAACTGAGCATATTTAGGTCTTTGACCATCTTGCGGTAAGAGAGAACCCAAACGGTGGTAGTTTTGACCACTAATTCGGAATGTATATGGCCCCCCTCCTTGATTGATTTGTCTATCAATTCGCGCCCCCAAGGATGTGAAGCAAAACATTCCATTGTAAATCCGGATGTTGCGCCTGAACATCTTTGCTGCAGGGTCATTGTCATACTCAAGTAGCTCCTTTAGTGGTGTAGGTGCTGCTTTTAATTTTTCCAACCGCACTTTCCCTTCTTGGCAGCATAATGAAAAAGTAGGATTTGCACTTTTCCTAGATTTGATGCTTCTCTCTTCATACCACATGGTTGCATTACAGTTAGGGCAGTGAAGTAGAGGCCCAAGTTTGTTATAAGTATTTAGTTCATCTACGGATAGAAAAAATAATTTATGTTAGACAAATGTGAATGGTTGTTTTAAATAAGTTAATAAAGTATCAAAGAAACAATGTAGACTCACGATTGCAATTGGATATTGCAGCAATTGGAGCAACTCTTGTTGACGACGTTGGTGGTTTAGACCCTGGGAAAATCAAGTGTGCAGTGAATTGTCAAAGACTTTTTTGCAAGTTCATAAGAAATACAGTATATGGAAAAAAACATTGTGCTTTACACCCATTTATAAGAATAATATTTTCAAAATCATTCTGTTTATTTAGATTGGAAAGTAAATTTGGAATGGTGCACCTGATGTTTTAGCAGTTTGAGTGGATTTGGGGCAACCTGTAGGTTGGGTGGTTGCATTTATCATTTTGATTCCGCAATAGCTTTGTACTTTTCCAGGACTCAACATTTTCGTCTCTGATTGCAGTATCATTGACATCGATGGCATTGTTGAATACAGAACGGATGGCAGAAATTTGTGAAGTAAATCTGTAATGGTAAGCAAATATTAATACAAAACTTTTTATTACATAACACACTTTATAGAAATGGATAACCAGTCAAATTAATGTTTTGTAATAGTGCAAGCATCAATGGTTACTGATATTTGAACATACCTACTTCTCCACTCCTTGCATTACTTAGTTCGAGTGCACAAAAAGTTTGCATTTTTTCCCTGCCAATCATGTTGGTTCTAGACCGTAGTATTATTGAGATTTGAGGCATGGATGAAGACGCATGCTGGAAACTTTGCAGTAAATCTGAAATTTGAGTCAATCATCCGTTAACATGTAGGTTGTTTCTTTTCTTTTCCAGCAAATCAATGAAGAGTGTATGAATAAAGAGCGTACCTTCAGGCATTTTACTTTGTTCCTCTACAATTGGGATCCCAGGAATGTGTTATACTTTTGAGTTTGTTAGCATGAGATAACATTTGACTACTTTAGATAGTAGGTTTTTAGAGAAACGTTGTGAAAGATGGTTTTAGTTTAGGGATATGAATCAAACATTAAATGTAGCTGTAGGAGTTACTTTTTGCTTTGGAAACCAAAAGATTCTAGAAATAAGTATTATTTAGGAGTAAGTTTGTGATGTGAGTTAAAACAAACAACTATGATTCTGGGAATACCCTTATCAACATAACTATTAATAAAGGAATACCATAAAAACTGAAAAGAATACAAATAATACAAATAAAAACTGAAAATGAATTTCTCATAAAAAAAAGGTTCAGATAGGAAATAACTATTTGGGAGTAACTTTTTTTTTTGAGTTAAAACAAATAGCTATGATTATCGGAATAACTCTATTGATATAGAACTGATGATACAGCAAAAATGTTTAATTGATTAGTTATTTTTTAGCGGGATTTCACCGGGTTTGTTGTTGTTCTGCTCTCACTCATGCCGCTGGTTTTAACCTGCGATTTTACCGTCAAGTTAGTTTTGTTTTCTGTTGATTGTGGTTTATGAAATGTTCTGCTACTGTGAAATTCTTCTTATAGTAAAACTTTACAAAGACTATGAATGTGACAAATTTGATTCAGGGCCAGATTTTAGCACATTGGTGAAGTATGCATTCTGTGTTCTGGTGATGACTGCTGGTTCGATCTCTGACATTGGATGTGAAGGTATGGGATTCAACAATTGTGGACCTATTCAGGGCTCTCAGAAATGATTACTGTAATTCTGTATGGGAGGAAGAGGTTTCAGTTGAAAATGAAAGGTATAGTATCAGACATATATGCAATATGCTTAAACACTCCATATTTTAGATTCTTCACTTTACCTTTAAGATTCAGAGAAGGAAAGATTATGGATAAAATATGAAATTCTCTCAGATACATTACACCATTAATGATACAATGGTGTTTAAGGCCTGAATCTTTTGACATATCTCTGCTCTAGCACAGAAGTATTATAGATGAATGAACATTGATCACTATAATAAAAAAAATAAAGTTAACCATCTTTAAATAGATGAATGAAAGACCATACAGTCCAGACTGTTGGTAATTATTTATTAAGGTAGTAAGGATGCAAACTTGGCAACCCTGCAGTCCTTTTCTCCTCAATACTCTTCAATTCTTTTTGTCAAAACTCATGTAAATAAGGGACTTCTAAATCTATTAAATGTGGTATTAAAAATAACCAATCCTTTTCCTAGGTATGTAGAATATTGTATATTTAGTGGGGTGTGAGTGCGTATTGTAATTATAAACTCCAAGAATCATTATTTTCTTTCCCCATAGGAATGCTAAAGATTAAAGCAAGTAGGAGATTCATTTCATATGATAGATATGTAGAAGATGGATAAATACGCAGGGCTAAATTCATCATATGCAAGACAAGTAATCTAAAACACTAATAGTTTATAGCAACAGAACTTGAAGCAAAAGAAACAAATGCATTATTTAGAAATAGATTCTGCATGATCATCATGAGGGTGTTCCCTTTTGTCTGCATGATCACCATGAGGGTGTTCCCTTTTGTTTGTATTATGCTTCTGGGATCGGAAGCTTGTCAACTTTAGCAATGCAGCTTTCCTTAGTGAAGTTGACAGGCTCACTTGCACTCTCATCTTGAAGGAGACTTGCACTCTCGTCCTTAATAACAACATGGTTATTGTCGTCTTTAATCACCTTGAAAATGAAGAAACAACACATGTAAAATTAATACCATGTAACAATTTGTTATAATTTAGGGGTTAGTTACCAACCTGATTAGCACACAGCGGATACACATCATTGCAGGTGAAGTTCTCAAAACTTCCATGTGGGTAGTATGTATGAGTTTTGATTTCAAATATGTGTTCGCTACTGATCAAGTTTTCTATCTCAGATGGCACTGCTGCTTTTTCACTTCCTCCCTGCACAGTGAGATTGAACATTATCATTAGATATAGCTTAATCTAATTCTAGATAAATTCAGATAACTAAGTGTGAATGACACACCTCATCATTTGCTAACAACTCAGCTGCATTTTTTGATATTATTTTTTTCACTGTCTCATCAAACACGGTGACAACAGTTGTGGCCGTGGCATCCTCTATGTCCAGCTGCAGTCTAAATCTGCAATGACATGGAGGGAGACAAAGCAAAGTTAGGCGTCAACAGGATATACATAAGAAGAAGTCCATGTCGTTTTAGATAGTGGGAATGCAAATACTCAACCTTGGTTGTGGGTCAGCAATGATTGTCTCGCATGACTCGCACCAAAATTGACTTTCTATTCTTGAGAGACCTTTCCTGCACTTCCCACTGCTACAAGAGTAATAGTACCAATTTTCCTTGTTACGAACGGCTGTAATCTTTGCCTCACATTTGAAAGTGACCTATTTCACGGTATGCTATACAAATTAGCTGCGAAAAGACTAAAACTTGTTAGGGAAGTGTATGGTAGAAAGTACCATTTTGTTGGCCCTAGATAACTCAAGTAGCTCTGATATTGTGCCATCAATGACCTTGGTGTTCTCAGTGCTAGCTAGGGTAGTCAACCTGAAATGATGACAACAATAGGTTACATGATTGAAGCAAAGAGGTAGGGGAAAAAGTATGCATTGTTGCTGACCTTCTCTTTGGTTTTGTGTCAGGTGTAGTATTAAGGCATGATGATGGGGTGTGTCTCAACCTTTTTGGGGTATGTCCTCCAATTTTCTATGCATTAGAGTAACATATGCTGTATTAGTACTATTAACACTTATGATGTGTATAATCTTGTAGGTCTATAGTGCAAACCTCTTTGGCATGTGCTGGGAAGACAGCGTTGCAGGTAAAATTCTCAAAACTACCATGTGTGTAGTATGTGTTTGTCTTGACCTCAATAATGTGGGTAGTCTTGATCAAGCTCTCTAGTGAATATGGCAACTTTGAATCACTGCTTTCATCCTATGTGTATAGATTTAGAATGAGATTAGAAACCAAAGAATACAAATAATAAGGTTCCAAATAAAAGGTCTGCGTCCAAACCTCAGCCTGGTCATGCAACAATTGAGTTGCCTTGCGGGTGATCAATCTCTCCACTGAATCATCAAACATGGTGACAACGGTGGAACCTGTGTCATCAGTGACATCTAGCTGGAGCCTGAATCTGCAATTAAGTCTTAAAATGTTACATATGGAGGGGTAAATTGATAGTGTATAAAAGTAGGTAATATGCTAAATAGAGTAATTAGGAAGTAATGACGGTAGGTGGGCCACCTTGGTGTTGGGTAGTCAACCATTTTCTCACATGATTCACACCAGAAGTGGTTTTCTATTTTTAAAAGGCCTTTTTTGCAATTTGCACTGCTGCATGAGTAGTAGTACCAACGATCTTTGTTACGAACATTGGTAATAGTGACCAAACACCTAAAAGTAACCTGTAAAAGCATTGGATTGACAAAATCAGTAAGTTAAAATGGAGTAGGTGACAATGAAAATCCAGGAGGAATATTAGGAGATGACCTTTTTGTTGGCTCTAGAAAGTGCCAACATCTCAGATATTGATCCTTCAATCAACTGTGTGGTAGGTGCAGTGGCCTCAATGGGCTCCATTTTAATACCTCTGGTCACATTTTAGTCACAATTGTTTTTAAGTATAAAATGGTACAAACAGGAGAAAATGGAAATGGAAAAGAATTTGTAATTACTTTGTACGGCCTGTAAATTCTTTCAGAAGTGGAATGGCGTTATCATCAAAAATGATTGTTGATGAGGTACTTGAGAGGTACAACTCATCTACATATAAAGAGGAAGTGTGAGATAAGCTAATAAAAGTGAATTGTTCTGGAGAAACATATAATGGATTGTGCTTACTCTTGAATTCTTTAACATTCAAAGAAGATAGTATGATGGCAATGGGTGGGTGTTTGTTGGAAGTCATCATGATCAGATCTTCACCCAGTTTGTCCCATAAGGTAACTCTCAACCTCTTACCCCTGGAAACGACAAATATTTTAGAAATGAGTATAGGTTCTGTTGAATTAAGTTGTAATGGTATATGAACATGTATTAACGGGGAAAAACATTAGGAGAAAAGAGGTATACAACACCTTTCATTGATTAGTTGGAAATCAACCGCCTTTGAAGTTCTCGTTCGCTGCACATGCTGGCCAACATTGGCAACACAACCAATAGCATCTTTCCATGTTTGAAATGGTATTATTATAAGCAATTCGTAGGGACAATAATAAACAAATTCTAGATGGAATCATGGAAATTATGGAAAAGGTAACATACCAACTAAGTATTTTTGGTAAGTAGGTTGGAGCTCTTCAAACTCAATGACATTGAAAGGGTATCGTATGAAGCCCTCGGAATTGCTTTCAATCTTAGTTGCA
Source organism: Persicaria tinctoria (assembly GCA_037127255.1). NCBI lineage: Eukaryota > Viridiplantae > Streptophyta > Magnoliopsida > Caryophyllales > Polygonaceae > Persicaria > Persicaria tinctoria. The sequence continues at coordinate 67,716,411 of JBANSL010000003.1, forward strand.
GTTGTTTGGCCATCAAATTCAATCATATGAGCATTGTCTTTAAGAATTTGAAACTCTTTTCTGTTTTGGTGCATAGTCATCTTCTTTAGACAATAGATAGCTCCTTCCTCTAACTTGGTAAAAAGATGAGCATTGTTGCTTTTTGATGTGCAGTGAATGAGGCTCCCCTACAACACAACACTCATGCACTGAGTAAAGATAGCAAAGACGTACATGTAACGGGACTAAAGAGTAATGAAGAATAAGCATACCTTGGAGTCGGATGCAACGAAATCCGTGCTGATATATTTTCCAAAAACATTCCTGACATCCCATTTTCGGCAAATCATGACTTCCAATTCTGGAGTGATACCTTCTTCCAATGTAGCAATACAAACAGGTGAGCCATCGTTTGATTCAGCAGGAGAAGTTGTAGCCATGACGTTTCCTGTTTGCAAAGAAAGGAAAAAAACAGTGAGTATAGATGGGAAAGTGTGGGTCACCTATGACACAATATTGATGGTAACCACCTTTTCTTCTTCGATGGGAAATAGTTTGCATGTGAGGGTTGTGATCTGTATTTGGGTATATATATATATGCAATTACCACCTATGACACAATATGCATTCCACCTTTTCTTCCCCCGACAGTTACCAACGCAGCTTTAACGACCTCTAATCAATGTGTTTGGGAGTTACAATTGAGAGCTGAATTATTTGTATAGCTTTGGGTGTTACAATTGCCTATGACACAATATGTAATCTATGAGAGTTACAATTGGGAGTTGACTTATTTGTATAGCTTTGGGTGTTACAATTGCCTATGAAACAATATGTAATCCACCTTTTCTTCTTCTGGCAATTACCACCGCACTATTGAGATCCTAATTAATGTGTTTGGAAGTTACAATTGGGAGTTAATTGCCTATGATACAATATGTAATCTACCGGCCTTTTCTTCTTCTTGCAATTACCATCACACCATTGAATTCCTAATTAATGTGTTTGGAAGTTACAATTGGGAGTTGAATGAAATTGAAATTAAAGGCACATGATATGATATAAAAAGATAATATTTAGAATCCACCCATAACTTAACCATAGAGACTATCTATATCCTATAAACACCGTATGAATTAGTTGTACAGCTGTAGGAGTGTTGAATTATTAATCATCAATAGTTAAACGTTGGAGACCAAAAAAAAAACAAATAAAAAGTGAAAATGCATTAAAAAGTGAAAATAAGTAAAAAAGAATAAAATAAAATGTGAAAAGGCATTAAAAAGTGAAAATAAGTTTTTCAAATAAATCCTCACATCAAAACAGGCTCAAACTGAATGAAACTAAAAAGCAAAAATGCATTAAAATAAAAAATCAAAATAAAAATAAAAATTATATTAAAGTGTTGAATTATTAATCATCAATAGTTAAACGTTGGAGACCAAAAAAAAAGAATACAAATAAAAAGTGAAAATGCATTAAAAAGTGAAAATAAGTAAAAAGGAATAAAATAAAATGTGAAAATGCATTAAAATAAAAAATAAAAATAAAAATTATATTAAATTAAAAGCTAAAAAGTGAAAATAAGTTTTTTAAAGAAAAGAAGGCTCAAACTGAATAAGTTGCCTGAGACTATGAAAAGAAAATAAAAATCCTGAAAACGATGTGAATGAGATTTGAACTTGCAACCAAGTGAAACTTGAACGTCTACCTATAACTTAACCAGTGAGCTAAAGCAACAATGATAATATGAATTGAGATGAAAATGGAAAAATGAAGATTATGAAGACATGTTGTAATTGAGCAATAAATGGGAAGTGAACACAACTTTTATTGTTATATAGATGTTCAAAGTATTCTAAATGTTCTTATACGCTACCACTACATAAGTTTTTACTACATGGCAAAGTTTAATATTTCATGGATGACTCGATCATAATGTCCCCGTATTCTTCCTCCATTGATATTAGCTTCAACATGATCTTTTGCAGATTGAGCGGATCAAGCTTTTGATTTCTGCAACGAATAAGGATAAAACAAAATATAAATGAAATTAGTCATATAATTTATAATTTCTGAATGATTTAAAATTCCAACTTCTGAGATCAATGAGAGAGTGAGAGCACGAGGTATACCTAAACCTTTCTCATGTCTTAACCGACAAAAAAAACTCAATACTTTTCAACTACAACTTGAGATATTTACCAAATACCAATATTAAACTGGGGATGAAACTTTTCTACCAAAATATAAATGAAACTTTACCTAAATGTCATTTATTTCACTCAAGTATTCCAAACACTCGACTCGAATCTCATCAATTTCTTCTTGGTTGTACGATATATGTTGTCTCCTATAGTACTGCAACATAAAAAATAAAATACAAAAGAATAAATTGAATTGCTAACATTTTCTAATGATGTCATAAATTCACAACCAATACATGTGTCGGGATAGAATTTGTATAACACTTTTCAATAATCTTTCGCATGAACCTCAATACATAGTGTTGCTTGGTACTTAAATTATTTATTGAATGTCATTAAAGTAGTTGTTGCTTGGTACTTAGTGTCTTCACTACATGGATGTCATATTAGCTTTATAATTCCCATTTATAGATGGGTTAATTGCGCTAAATATCCTGACCTTTGTGGATAGTTGCACTTAATATCCCGACCTTGTAAGATTTCACGAAATATCCTGACCTTTGATGTTAGTTGCGCTCTCTACCCTATATAGATTTCTTAAATTAAAAAATTACACAAATAATGGAAAAATTGCACAAAAGCACCCATATTTATATAAAAAAATTCAACAATCCCTATTTTAATCAAAATAAAAAGGAAATTTATACCAAACATATAAAAATGCGTGCTCTAAAAAATTAAAATAAGATCGATTATTTAAAAATAAACTTGTTTCTTATTATATTTTATATTCCTTAAAATTTTATTTTATAAAGCCATAGTTATAATTTATGTAAGATTAATATGTAAGTACCATATTATATGCCCAATTAATCAAGTTTCCATGAGTATATACCAAATTTTCCTATTTTTAATATATGTTTATCATATCTTTATTAATTATAAATAGTTATCATATACTCCATATTTTACTATTTCTTTTAAAAAAAATATATTTTATTTTATTTTTTAAAAGTATTATATTCCATATATGTATAGTTAGCATTTTTTTATAGAATCTTTTTTTAATGCTGTGGAATTTAGATGAGAAATATTTTCTTAAGATTCAATCACAAGATTCCACATAAGATGTTATGTACTAGTTTTAGTGTATATAAAATAATATGGACCAAAAAGAATATATAACAATAATAATAATAATAATAATAATAATAATAATAATAATAATAATAATAATATATAGAGAATATATGTACAAATCCACATTTATAGATCGGTATATATAAACATAGATTTTTTTATAACATATATTATGAAGAAAAATAATAAAATTAATTATTTTCAATAATTATAATAATTATGGGAGTAGATGTTATCTATTAGAAATGATTTTTGGTTTTTTTTTTTTTTGGGGGGGGGGGGGGGTTAAATATATTAGGGGTTAAGTTTATTGAAAATATTTTATGAATATGGGTGATTTTGTGTAATTTTTCCATTATTTATGTAATTTTTTAATTTAAGAAATCTATCTAGGGTAGAGAGCGCAACTAACACCAAAGGTCAGGATATTTCGTGAAATCTTATAAGGTCGGAATATTAAATGCAACTATCCATAAAGGTCGGGATATTTAGCGCAATTAACCCTTTATAGATTGAACAAATTAATAAAAAAAATTAATGGCTGCTTAATATCAAACAAATAAGGAATTATTTTAAAATAGAACCCGGACAAAAATAGGGCTAAGAACTTAAACAGGACAAGTTCAGGTTCCCAGATGGAGTTCATCATAACATAACAATTTTTGCAGTTTCTCACTGCTTTCATTTTTCACACTTGCACTCCATTGTTCATCAAGATTATGCCAAACTCAAAGATAATGAGGTAAACATAACTATGAGCTGAAATTTACAAGATCCTCAGAGGATAAAAAGAATGGAGGGATGGAGGGATGCTTTAGTGATTACCCCACAAAGACGGGAATGTGTATATATATATATGTAAATGTCCACTACTTGTATAAACAGGGCTTAGTTATTTTAATCTTGATGGGCTAGCTAGCTATTTCAATGATGGAAGCAAGTATATATCAGAATTAAAACTAAGTTTATGTTTACTAAAATTACTAGTACTTATTTACCCAAAAAAAATTACTAGTACTTAAATGGATCTGTATAATTTGGATTTAGCTAGTGATGTCACTCTTTTTGTCTTTGAATCCGAGCTTAAATGCAGCTTGCTTGTCATGTATAACTTAGAAAATTTGGTTAATGTTCCAATTAATTATATACACTCAAGGTGTACATTCAACCTAGGTGTACACATACTATATTTTAGTCTATCGAATACGTTTGGGTGTGTCATCTGAAAATTCATTCATATCCAGGTGAACAATAAAGTTTACCTTTAGCTACACAAATACCAAACAGATAGTTCAACAATTAAGTTGACTTTTATTTCCTAATTCTAGCCTTCAATGCAGTATTAACATTTAAGCAATTGTTTTGAAAGTGTTAAGAATGAGCGTTGAGGAAGGCCTAGATGAACTTATAATCTATAAGAGCAAAATGCTTTGCTGAACATATTCATGTATCAACATATGAGAGAACCTATAGCTCATTACTGCCCAACTAGTGTCATTCACAGTAGATAGACAAAAAGATCAAGCCAAAGTGAACAGTGCAATCGGGACAAACAACTAGATCTTAGCCACCAATTTTCTGCCCTGGAAATGCAGAACCAAAATTTTGGAGCTTCAAGTGAGTTCATTATGTTAGTATAACAATAAAAAGAAAACATGTTGTCTTGTTGAGACTCAGCAAGAAAAAGGGAAAAATATGAAATTATGATCCAAAACATGGTATGGAGAGTATGACAAATGAGATTTATGCACAAAAGGATTAGGTCCACCAATGCACAATCTCGCAGATGACTCGGAACTGAAGGGTTAATCAAGTAGCTTTTAGCTATTTTCATACCCTTCTATGTTACACAAAATCAAAGATCGAACCCGCCATGAGAAGACAATACAAGGACCAAACATTATAAATGATAAGTTAAATTTAACTATATATCATAAATTCTATAACGCCACCATACAAGACACCCAAGGTAAAAGAGCAAACGATAGTATTGCGTGAATTTCAAACATTAGGAACTAATTCTAAACATGGGACAAAGCATGATGGCACAAAATTGACAAAACTGGCAGTTACCTATTAAAAAATAGAAACCAAAAGAAAGAACAATCAACAAAAATAGGGGTTATTTTACATCCTGTGATATATAAAATATTATATTAAGCTCCAGCCATTAACATTGTTCTGGCACAGGGATTCAAGTCTAAATTCTCCAAATTCTTTGAATGCGAGATAATATTCACCAAACCTTTAAATTGAAAAACCCTCGTAACTCAAACTATATACCTAATGGAAAAAAATATTGCCAAATTTCATAACTACAAAGCAAATTACCTTGTACTTGCTAGAGAGTCCGATTGAAAAAAAACTGAATCATCCAAAATTCACCGAGAAAAAACCCACCTAATGTTGGCACAAAGTTACAGAAATACAAATTAATTATCCAAGGAACAGAACAAAAAATTGAAGCTTCGAATTACCTTGTCCTCGCTAGAGATTCGGTTGCAAAAACTAGATGGCAGCCAAGGGCGATGAGCCGATATAAGCATTGTTGCCAACCGTCGAAATTAGGGCAACTCAAGATGCTTCTTTGAACTCAAAATTGCGGAAAATCTTCGATCATAAGAGGTAGGAGGATTTGCAGAAGCCGCTTCTTGACTGGATGGACTTTCATCATTTCCTTTTTATCGAGCTTTGAGTTCTATCTAAAACCTAGAAATCTCGAACGATGCGGTTTGTATTTTTTTTTTCTACTTTAATTCTATTTCTTTTTTTTTCTGTCATTAATTAGGATGAAAAATTAAACCCGACGCGTTAACGGGGAAAAGAAGCGGCAAGTGAATGCGGAGTATAATATATCACGGTTTTCAAACAACCGTGATAATAAACATATGTAAGTAGGACACTTTCTTTAATAATTATCTCGGTTCGGATATAAAACCGTGATAAGAACCTCAAAAATACATTTTAGGACGTTCATGAGCGGAATCGTGATAAATGACCCGAGATAAAAAAAGGGGCTTTTGTTCTAGTGTATACAATTATGTGGATATCATATATGTTGTGGCAAGTATTCTATTAGCGTTGAAGGTTGTGTTACCGATTACGGGGAAATGTCAATCGATGTCACATATACACAAGTTATCCTAGGGGAGATTGAAGAGTATCGTTCTTCTTCTACATGGAATGGAGATGTCATTACATACAATGAGGTCAATAACTTCTTGAATTATGTGTACGTGCCTGGTTGTATTCAAACGCACAGTGCATCCGAAGCAATCTGTGATTATCTTATGACATTTTGTGATGGTATTCTTCGTGAAATTGGACAAGAGTTTGACCCGACTATAATGGTTCATATTGTACGTGAGGATTGGAGCAAAGACGGCCCTCAAACCGATTACAGCGATGATTAGAAAGTTTTGATTTCTAATTTTGGTATTGTGTCACCAGAAAATAGGTAAGTTTCATAGCTATTCTTTGGTGTTGTATGTTATTGTGATTGGTTATAACTTATAACCCATGTGTTTTCTCCCAAGGGAACCGTGCATAGGGGTGCAAGCGAACGTTTTGTTGAAGGCTTACCTATGATGAATTTACTTGAAACGCCATTTGTGTCGTCTGTTTGGAACGATTTGACCGTGAGATGATGTTAAGGCCATTGCCATGTATGCATTTCTTTCATATGGAATGTATTCGAACATGGCTGTAGTTGAACCACAAATGCCCTGTATTTCGGGAAAATATGTCGGTTGATTAATGTATATGGGATGTTGTGCTCTATGTATTTTCGTTTTCTTTTTATGTCCTTAGTTTGGGCATTGTGGTTGCATATAATCTAATGTATATACATCATTAATATATGTATGTTTATTAGAATGATAGTTTTGGAAACAAACTTGTGATGGAATACTCTCCATAATCGTTTAAGTGTAACATCATTCATTCAATGTGGAACATAACAACGTGAATAAAAGTTCCCCTTTTTTACTAGATGCAGTTGGGTAACACCAAACAATGAGGACAATTTAAAATCAAACTATTTTAGTCAAACTATTTGGTCTATGAATTGTTTTCCCCAAGGTGTTGTGGTATCTGTCATGGCTGTGAAATGTCTGTCATACTCTTAATAATTGTTTAAGTGCAACATCATTCATTCAATGTGGAACATGACAACGTCAATAAAAGTTCCCATTTTTTACTAGATGTAGTTGGGTAACACCAAACAATGAGGACAATTTAAAATCAAACTATTTTAGACAAATTATTTGGTCTATGAATTGTTTCCCCTAAGGTGTTGTGGTATTTGTCATGGTTAGGTATGTCATACCCACTAACTCTATTTGCAATTTATACAATCAATGTGGTCAATGGTCAAAATTTGAGACCATAGTTGATGTTATTACTTAATATAATATTTCAATTGTTGTGTGGTCACAATCACCAATGCCTCACTCATTCACTCATTCATTTTTTTGACTATAAATACCATGAGTTCAATTGATAATAAGACTCCTCTCATCACATCCATTTTTCTTACCACAATGTCTTCATCGTCCGGAACTCCTTCACGCTCACCGTCTCCCCCAAATGTACAAGGAGGTTCTCCTGATTGCCATAAACGTGTAATTTATGGTTAGTGACGTTTCTTACTTTATTACATTGTTTATGACTTCGTCTATAAGCGTATTTTAGTAATTAAGTAGGTGTTATTTAGTTGAATGCAAAACATTATTATGGGTTTTATGTATACTAATTTTACTTTATAACAGCACCGGATGGTCCCTTATTTAAGAAAAGGGACGTTGTTGAGGTTATTGGAGGAGAGGAGGGGTTTTTGGGCTCCTTTTATAATGCAATTGTTAGACGTGTGGTAAACCGGATGCACTATGAGGTCAAGTATATCTCATCAAAGAGTAAAGACGATCGTTGAAGTCTGAAAGAAATCATACCATCTGGTCAAGTTCGTCATATTCCACCCAAAGAGCCAGTAAGTGAATATGATGTTGGGGATTCTGTTGATTGCAATGATTTGTATGGATATTGGCATGGTAACATTGTTCGCTGCAATAAGCGAGATCGTAAGTGTGTAGTTCACTTCCCACTCACAGAGGATACGAAAGAATATCGCGTCCATGAAATGCACACGCATTTTGATTTTGTTGAGTATGACTGGGTTGGTCAGCCTAAGTTTAGGTACATGATCGAATAAATAGATAATGTAGATGCCTTATCTATCTAAGTTCATATGGTATGGGGCTATGAGTGAGTATTTGTATGCTTTTGTTCCGTTGAGATGTATGATGTGAACCATTTACTTATGTTGTTGTTTATGTGGTTACGTTTATTGTGGTTTGGGATAATAATAATAATATAATTTTGTGTTTGTGTTATTTAATTGTGTGTTTGACGTTGCATTTCATATGGGTGCAATGAGGTTACAGTCGTGGTGTGAAGTATATTATGGTCATGAAAAACAATTTTCAATATAGAATACAATACGAATAAAAAAAACCCGGGAAATATAAACATCTGAAAATAAATCGTCAAATGGCGGTTACATTTAGAATATATGGGCTCCTATGGTCATTTGAAAGGTTAGAAAGTCATGGCAATACACTGGACCCGAGTTCGATTCCCCAATCTGACCCTGTTTTTTATATTTTTAAGCATTACACAATTGAGAGCAGTTATAGGTAGTGGTGGGTTAAATTAGTGGTGGGATTAGTGGGTGGTTACAGCAACATATAATTTTCCCTCCATGTTGAATTAGTTTGTAGCAGTTATAATAGGGGTGGCATGGTGGGTTAAAATAGTAGTTGGATATATTAATAGATGTTTACACATATAAACCCCCCATTTTCTAACTCTCATCTGTTTGCAAAAACGCATCACAAAATTGTATTTGAGATTTCTTTAGCTCCTCTACTAGCTCATCTACGATAATGTACACACCCTCCCTGATCACCTTCACTACTTGAATTCTTTATTTTACACATATACCTAATTACCAATGCTTGTGTTTGTTCGTACGTAGAAATCATGGCTACCAAATATGCGGATATATGTGCACTTGACAACACTCGGGATAATTGGATTATTGTATGTCGAGTTATCAGGAAGTGGACGATTTGTTATCGAATCCCCGAGGTTGATGAGCTTGGGCTTGTACTGATGGAAGAGTAATATTTCCATGTTCTTGAATTTTGTTATCTCACATTTCATATATTTATAGTGGGAATGTGATTTTAATTTATTGCATTCTTATTGTAGGGTGACAAGATCGAATATCGGATCCCGAAGTTTCTTATAGGGAAGTATATGAATTCCATAACTGAAGGTTTATGTTATTCCATCAACAAATTTTCGGTTCTTCCTAATAATGCCGCAAGGTTTAGATATGCTAACTATACATTCAAACTCAAGTATTTGGCCGAAACAATGATGACTATGATGGATGATGTTGGAAATGACCGTTACGGATTTAACTTCGAGTCCTACACAGCGATTCAAACCATGAAACTAGATACAAAGTTTTTAGTTGGTATGCTTCATCTTTTGATATTCATTTTCGTGTTTATTTGTGTGTGTTTTATGAACATGTTTGTAGTTTTATTTTTATAAAGTGGGTATGTCATCACTTTTTTTTATGAAATTTTTTTTTTATATATATATATATATAGGGTGTAGTTCAGGAGTGTACATCTCTTAAGATGTACCTTATGCACAAATAGGAGCTATTGATATGGAGGAAATTGATGGTTAAGATTAATAAGGATCTATATTTTTTTTATAAAAAAAAAAGAAGTGGGGCCCACGTTACACATTCATTGAAGTAGAAAGAGGCGCACTGTTGGCGTGTGTGTTTGGCAATCAAGGTGGGTCCTTTTTTTTTTCTCCATTTTGCAATTTTTTACATAACAATTATTATATTATAGCAATCGGGTTCCAATTTTTTCCGTTGTTTAAAAAACTTGTCTATTTGACTGAATAATATTTCACATTCTACCGAATAATGTTATATTTCTTTTTTTCATCCAGTTCAGATAAAATTTACTAGTCCACTGAATATACTTACGATTTATACGAATAATGCTTCATATCTAACCGAATAATGTTTCACATTTCACCTTTCATCAAATTATTGATGGTAATTGTAATCGTCGAATATTCTCATCCAAAAATTCATAAATTCTACCGAATAATTTTTCACATGCTACCGAATAATGCTTCATATTTCACCGAATAATGTTTTGTTGTGTAGTTATACTCGTACGATGAAGGTTTTTTATATTATTTGTCAAACTGAAGACTCCATTACTGATGAATAATCAAGCAGATTTCACCGAATAATTTACCAACTCATTGTCACTAGTAACCGAAATTCGACACATACGTCTGAATAATTGAGAAATAATAAAATCAAATTATGCATCTAAAAAACCCTACCCTAAATTCGACACACCCACACCTCACCCCACCCCTCCCTTCACCATTGTCGCACTATTCTACAAGGAGGTGGAATGTTGGTGACCTTAATTCGATCGGAACAAACCATCGTCATCGGCGCTGTGGCGATTCGAGGAGGCGAACTCCGCCTCGCCTAGGCTCGACTCCACCTCCTTGCCTCCGCCTCACTCCGAATCAATGCTTAATTGTGCTCGCCTTTATGTGTGATTCGCTCGGATGCCTCCTCGCTAGTCTTCGACTCGATGCCCAATTGTGCTCACCTTTGTGTGCGATTCACCGAACAACACCAAAGCATAAATATATCGATGCCCAATTTTGACGATTAAAGACGATGTGCCTGCAATTTAAATGTCACGAACCCGAAATGTAGGCGACACCATTCGATTCGCGAAGGCCTACATTGCGCTTCCACGGTGCTGCAACCGTTCGAATTGACACCACCGCCGCTCCGTTGTCACCGTGATCACGATTGGGGAGGATTTACCTTCAATGGAGCCTGTTTATGTTGCGATCGGAGAAGTGACGAAGAAGATGATTGAAAATGGGTTTAAGATTTGTAAGTCACGCGATTTGGGGGAGAATGGAGGAGATGATGATGGGGGGTCCACCATTTTTTATTTAAAAAATCTAAAAATAAGAATTAATCTAAGCCCTAAATCTCATCTCAATCAAAGGTCCATATTTGTGCACAAGGTACACCCTAAGACTTGTGCACAATTGATCCATACTCTCTCTCTCTCTCTCTCTCTCTCTCTCTCTCTCTCTCTCTATATATATATATATATATATATATATATATATATATATATATATATATATATATTGTGGTTAAAATCAAAATGATGCTTAAAATGAAAATTGCTTAAAATGAAAACGAACCTAATTTTTTAAAACAAATTCGAGCCCGACCCAGCAATTAAGATCAAATACCACTATAGTCCAGAAAACTACTATCCCTAACGAACTTGAAATTCAGTACACAACAAACTTAGGTACCTACCTAGGTTGTCCTATTATTAGTGGTCGCACCACAAAAGAGGACTTTAAAGAGTTATTAAACACAACCAAGGCCCAAATGAACAAATGGAAGGTTAACTGTCTTTCACATGCGGGTAGGTGTACACTAATCAAAACAACACTTTCAGCTAAACCACTGCACCTAATGCAATGCTTCTTGCTTCCTTAATCAGTACATGTGGAATTAGATAGGATTAACAGGAATTTTCTATGGAACAAAGGACTGTCACACAACCCGCTTATAAGCTGGTTTGAAATCTGTAAAACAAAGGAAAATGGGGGGTTGGGCCTCCGAAAATCAGAAGACATGAATCAAGCATTACACCTGAAGCTACTTTGGAAAATCCTTGCGAAGCCTTGTAACCCATTGGTCTCCATAATAAACGAAAAATACCTAAAGGGACAAAGCATACTTAATTACCATAGAAAAAGCAGAGCATCTTGGCAATAGACACAATTAACCAAACTACTACCATTATTAAAGGACATAATCAAATGGTCAATTGGCAGTGGTAATTCCATCAGTTTCTGGACGGATCACTGGTTCGGAGACACCCCCTAATTAACACAATATCTGACACCCAGCAAATAGACATAAACACTAAGATCCAACACTTTTTCACAGACACTAAGACTTGGGATGCAGGGAAGCTACGAGACGAAACTAAAGACATTATACCCAATGAAATAATTGATTCTATCCTCACAACTCCGATACCCAAGCACATTCATATCGACAGACTGTACTGGAAATGGAGCCGCAATGGATGGTTCTCTAATAGCTCAGCTATTGATATGTTCGATGCTAGGAAACAACATCATAGATTTGATATGAGCTGGATTTGGCACATGGACACACCATCTAAAGTTAGAACGTTTATTTGAAAAATCACCAAAAATGGAGTGGCCACCTCAGTCAGACTTGCCTCTCGTGGGTTTGGCATTCCGACTACTTGTCCACAATGTGACTCTCAATATGAAGACCTTACTCACCTTTTATAGTCCTGCCCGGGTTCGCAAAATGTTGTCGCTTGGATGGACCCATCTCAATTTCTTGCTATAAACACAACTTTTACCCAAGGAACTCAACTTAACGACATCCTACAGCAAATCAGAAACAAAATAGGAATGGATCGTTTCACAAAGCTCGCCTTTACTTGGAGCATATGGTACTTTCGAAACAAAGCACTTTTCGATAATGTCAATCCAGACCCAAGAAGTATTTTATCCTTTGGAAAAGAAAAAATCTTCATGTGGAAATCGACAAAAAATCTAGAGGAAGGTGCGGAAGCCCAATGCACACCGAAACAACAATCAACAACAAAGACGGATCCAAAACGGAAAAAAGGCAAAATGGGTCCCACCTAAACCTAGGAATCACAAGTTAAATTTTCATGGGGCTATGGGATCAACTGGACGTGGTTCCTATGGTTTTGTCATCAGAAACTATAAAGGAGAACCAATATACTATAGAGCTGGGCCTTCTCCCTTCACCTCCGTCTCAGGCACCGAAGGTTTAGGGCTATGGAAGGGCTTGCAGGCTGCCCGTATACTAAACATAACAAGACTAGAGATCGAATGAGATAATCTTACGATCATTAACAGCCTCAAAGGTGTTGGACATCCAACATGTGACTCTTATATGATTGTCTCTTACAGTCTAGTCACGCTTGGCTTCTTCAATCTCATAGAGATTCGTCATGTCTATCGGGAAGCTAACCGTGTTGCGGATTTTTTATCACACCTAAACGTTGACTTCCATAGTCATCTAGCACCTGACGACTCTAAGCTTCGTGATTTCATCATTTCGGATGCTCTTGGCTCCTGGGTTTATCCTTTCAGCCAAATTCTTTTCGTTTAAAAAAAAAGATCAAATATGATCTCCCGTTCTCGATCTTCACTTCCTCCAAATCTGGTCTTGCTCTCCCCGTTTCTTTGCCGCCTGAGACTCGTCCAAAATTGCCGGTGGTCGGATTGCTTTCTCCCATTACTAGGATCCCGATGTGCTCTTCAGCGACGGTGGTATCGGCAGCAACATTTGATTTGCGGCTTTGATCTCGTCCGACCAGGCTCTTCGACGGCCGCCGCCACCAGGCTCTCCGACCACCGCCGGATGCATGCTTGTCTTCCTTCTCCCTTTCTCTTCCCAATCTCGTTCAATCTCTGTTAATCAGGCCCAATCTCTGTCAATCTCTTTGTTCGATCTGTTCTGTTTGCCTTTCACCTAATTATAGACGATGAAGGAGGAGAACATCAAAGGTTGATGACGATGATGGACCAATGGAGGTTGTCCTGAACCCTAAGGATGGGTACTTCTGTAATAGCGCCCATCGCAATCCTTCTTTCGCTTCTCAGAGACATGTCACTTCACATGTAACTCTCTTTGTCCCCCTCCCCTATCCTATTCGATTCTTCACTTGATTCGGAACTCATTTCGATTAGGTTTTCTTCATGTCCACTATTTGATCACCGTCGGTCCAATTTCATCATTCAATTTGGGGATTTCGGAGCAAATTTGATCCTTTCTGTTATTAATTTCTCTTATGCGATTCTGTTTTGATGCGAATTTGTGCAAACCTTAAACACCAGCAGAGATGTAAGTGCCTCATTGTGTCACATGGAATCAATTGAGTTCTTGTCAAAATATTGCCTTTCAATCAACTCTTGGAGCTTACCAAAATCTGAAATAGATGGCTTATGCTGATTCCAAGCAACTGTTTTTGTTTTAGGTTTTAATCTGTAGTCATAAATTGAAGATTAAATCTAATGAAATCTATAATAGTAGACTTCTTCGAAGCTGATATGGATTTAGCATGTAACTCATGAACTTGATCAGAAGACGGAAAATTTTTGTACTTCAAGGACTTTAAAAGAGAACATGTTATCCCTTTTATGCTTTGCCGCTTGCAGTTAACTAATTTTCTTGTTCTTCCTGTTCTTGAGGGAATTTAGTGAGCTAATCTGAGTTGTAAATAGCTTGTAAACCATGTTTGCTTTTCTTTTGATGGTGAGTGGATAGAAAGTGCTTCATTTGACAAGTCTGTCAAGGTGTGGAATGGCATTACAGGAAAGTTTGTTGTTGCTTTTCAAGGCCATGTTGGGCCTGTATATGAGATAAGGTCCTAGTGCGCCTATAATTTTAACCTATTTCATATCTTCTGCATAATCCAAATAGACTCAACCTTCTTTTTTTTTATAAAAATATGTATTTATTTTATTGTAGTTGGTATGATAATAGTAGGGTACTCTTAAGTGGAAGTAAGGACTCAGCACTTAAGGTACATAACTGCTTTGTGATTTTCTATTCTTTATCTGGGAAATGATATGGTATTTCCCATCTACATGCACTGAAAAAAATTAACCAACTATTATAAAGTGCATAAATAATACATCTAGCACTCAATGTGTAAAGTGCATGAATAAGATACGAAAGTGCATGAATAAGATACTAAAATGCATGAATAATACATCTAACACTCGTGTACACAGGGATGAACCACTGTTGGTAGTTACTTTAGGTAGAGATACAATTTCAATAGCAAACTCGATAAGGCAGTTGGCATTTAATTTTGTGTTTGTCGTGCATGTTTGTTGTTTGTGCTTGTCTTTTCTGTTGGTTATAATGTGAACGTTAGATAGATTATTTTATTCTATATTAATTTGTAATACGGAAAAACTAGTTATAACTTCATTGCTTTCTTGCATGTTTCTTTCGAACCTGACTGCAATTTACGACTAATTTGTGTTTGTAAAAGGATGTTTCGTATTTATTTTTGCACTCTTGTTCTCTAAATTTGCACTAATATATTATCATTTTTATCTCTATTCTCCTACTTAATAAGTTTTAAAAGCCTATTAGCTTAATGGTAGAGCAATGTGCTTATGCGCAGAGGTGTGGGTTCGACTCCTACATAGGCTAAATTGCTTAATTTTAATAGTTTGTATTATTTTATAATAAAAGTGCAATTCATAATCTTTATTCTGCATTTTGTAATCTTATTCTTACACTTCATCATTTTATTTATGTACTTTATAATCTTAATTTTGTACTTCATAATCTTATTCATGCACTTTATCATTTCATTCTTACACTTTATAATCTTAATTGTGCACTTCATAATCTTATTAATGCACTTTATGATTTTATTCTTGCACTTTATAATCTTAATTGTGCACTTCATAATCTTATTCATATATTTCTTATTATTATTCATACACCATCATTTTATCTGCTTATTTTTGCCCTGCCTAGGTTCCAAGGACGAACCACAGAGTCTCTAAAGCACCTATGGTTTCGCACCTTGCAATGCAATAGGCTAGAACAATGGTAAATTATATAAAGCAGCACTTCAATCTTCAAACTGAAAACAGTAACAGTGAGCAGCATGGCGTGAAACAGATAATGAAACATCAAGATATAAGCTTCACTTTTAGAAAACTGAAAATGAGTGAGATGGGATAAACACAAGAGAGACTTATAAAGAAGGCCAAATAGACAAAAATAAATAAAAACAAGTCAATGGTAGAATGCGAACACTCCTATCAAAAGAGTATAGAAATAAATTAAAATTTAATAGTATTACATGTGATCTCCTCCTCTTCCTCTTATCCCGAAAATGTGAAAAGGCATGGGGAACAAAGTCAACAGAACATGCATTACCTGGAAAATACCATATTTCCTCACTCATCAGTAAATGAACACTGACATTCATTGGGGTATCTATATTAACATATTTCTTACCTCATGTATACGAGTAGCTAGGGCTCTTATATGAGCTGAACAGCTTGGGATCGGCTCGAAAAAAGCTCGACTCGAGCTCGTCCTAAACAAGCCGAGCCTGAACATGATTTTAAGCTCGGTTGAAAGCTCGGCTCGTTCGATTTAGGCTCGAATATCTCAAATTCTATGGAATTTCTCAATTTTTCTTTAAGTTAATATGTTATGACCAAGTAAAACTACTTAAAGCTCGAAAAAAGCTCGGCCCGAGCTCGTTCATTTACTAAAACAAGCCGAGCTTGACCAAAAAAGAAAGCTCGTTTAAAAATTGGGCTCGGCTCGGCTCGAGCTCGTTTAACAAATGAACAAGCTTGAACATGTCAAGCTCGGCTCGTTCGCCTCGAATAACACCCCTAAGAGTAGCAGATAGCAAAGTCTCTACTTCTGCTGTCAAATGGCGAGGAGCAACATTTACATGCCCTACAATCATGACATGCTTATCACTGTTAGATCAATACAATCTTATAATTAGGTAAATAGAGCAAAAGTTCATATACCAACAATATCACGACCTCACTAATCATGTTCACATGTCACAACCCATGCAAGGGTATTTCCTGTAGTATGTCTTGTGGTCACCAAAAGAACTAAATCCGCATTGCTAACACCCTCTGGCACGAGAAACCATTAGGAAATGCATAAGGGATGAGAAACTTGATTTAACCATAGCCAACAACTGAGAACAAAGAAAGGGAATAACAAAGATGAAACTAACCTTCTACATATTCACGGGGAAGCTGAACACCCCCATCTTGACCACATGCAGAGTATCCACTTAACCGCAAGTTCCCTCTGACAGGTTCGACAGCTAGAGCTCTTCTAAACCAATTAATTGTTTGTCCTAAGGCCTGCAACAATTCCAATTATGGAGTTACATGGGTTTGATATTTCCATTAAAAAAATAATAATAAGAGAGTTAGATTTGTTAGATCTATGAAAATCATGCCTTTAGTTTCCAATTTAAGGATACCTTGAATCTATATTTTATAGTACTCCCTCCGTTTTGGAAGAACTTTCCTACTGATAATTAAAACTAACAAATTAGAAACTTGGAAGGGGAAGGGAAAAGAAAAGATCAGAAGCCAACTACTAGTAGACATATGCACACTAATCTCAAACATGAGCAAAAAGGGTAGTAAACCTAAATGAATAAGGTCATATTGATAAACTATGGATGAAAAATTGACCAGCAGTAGTTGAATCTTTGGAATCAGCATAGTCCATACGAAGGCACTGGATGATACCCAGTACCTGCTCACCACAATTGCAAAGCACTCAAAATGAGTGGTGCACAAAACAATGATATGTGGGCAATTTTATTAACACAAACCCTAATTTAGCTACGCCACATCAACTACTCTATCAGATCCAAACAATAAGTTCAATCAAATATGAAATCCATCACATGATTCAATCACCACCAAAATCCTAATCAAGCACACATCACAATAAAGCCAAATCTGGAAGACAAGCTTATTTGGTAAATCAGATGTGATCTACACAAGCTTAAATTGCCCAATAAAGACATTCTACCAATCAAATGTGATCTACACAAGCTTAAATTAAACGCATATCTTCAAAATTGAGGACAATATCACTAGCTAAATATGGAAGACATGATACCGAATCGAGATGCTCACCTAAAGAAACGAATTTGAATGATTCTTCTACTCCGAATAACAATTACTCTGAATCTTCCCCTTCCAAGAGGAGTCATAGACAGGCTAAATGAAATCCAACGTCACTTCCTCTGAACTGGTTCTAAGGATGGAGGCTGGTGGCTTGGGATGATGTGACTAAGCCGTATACGGAAGATGGGCTGGACATAAAGGAGATTCTGTGATGGAACAAAAGCGTCTTTGCAAAGCTTATGTGTGACATTGAAGCAAAAAAGTAGTGCATTTTGGTGAGATGGGCAAATCACAACTTGTTGTGAGGGAACTCGATATGGGATATTGGGCCTAATGTAAACGATTCCTGGGCATGGAAAGAACTCCTACGCGTGCGTGATGAAATTCAACTGCTGGTCTGCCCTCAGGGTCAGATCGATTGGAGTTCTTTGCTCCATCTAAATGGCAATCTGGCTGGTAGTAGAGTGTACTATTTGATTAGGGGCCATGGAGAGCAATGCAGCTGGGGGCTTCATTTGGAAGCGAGCCCAGTGCAAAAGATGGTCCTTCATTACTTGGCTTGCAGTGAGAAGAAGACTTCAAACTGAGTGTATCATCAAGCACTAGAAGGGTCCGGATGCTGCATGGTGTGCATTTTGTAAGGAGAAGGAGGAAACTGAAGATCATCTTTGGTTCGAGTGTAGAGTAGTGCCAACGTTGAAATAACACTTCTTCGGCCATTTACAACTACCATCCCCCGAAAGCTCATCTAATACACATTATCTTACTATTATGATACGTAGACGGTGATAGTGATATGTCGTCATCGGAAACCGGAGATCAAGTTGAGCCACCATTCGACATTTACAGTTAGAGTGATCCGGAAGAGCTAGTGACGAATCTCGAAGTAAGTTGTTCATATAGCGTTATATATAGTTTTCATTTCAATATCTAATGTAGCTTGCTTGTTGGAATGATTGTGGTAAAATTTGAATGGTGTTATGAGATAGATTAGGGAATCATAATAGAATGTGCACCTTAGTGGAATTATAATCACACTCACATAGAAAAAAATGAATTGACAATATAAATGTAGTTTTCAATATTTTGGGAACCGTTTGCTAAGGACGAAAGTTATATTATGCAAGAACAAAGCCAACCTTTGAATTTGGGTATGGATGACACGTCGATGTTTGAACTTGATGAGTTTTGGGCTGATCAAGTGAACATGAAGTCATGGGCTCGACATATAGGAAAGATAAAAAAACATGGTTTTTGTTATCAATCGGCCGTGGAAGAACAATATGATTGGATTTGGTACTTTTCATTTAGTGTGCGATAAATACGGAGGGCCTCGAGAGATTTGTGATGTAGACTTGGATTTTCCTCCTGCATCGGGGAGGTGAGGAAAATCGATGATGCTCGAACGTTAGTTTGAGTTGGAGAGCCGTTAAAATGATGTTGATAATTGATTCACCAGCGTCATATGTGGTGTCCATAACCAAAAACTGTCGAATAAGATGCTTGGACATCCCTATGCTGGTCAATTAACACCCGATCAACATCAGAAAGTCCATGTGACACCGTGATTGGAATTAGACCTCGAGATGTCCTACCCAGTTTGAAGTACGATGATTCAGATTGTGTGGCAGAAGAGGAACGGGTGCCCAAGATCAACATACCAGTGCATGGAATCATCGAAATCGGCATGAGGCTCTATCGCTTTGAGGTGGTCATCGAACAAAATATGTGTCGCGGGGTTGTGAAAGTGATCATCCCATTTATCATCTCGTACGTCCCACACAGGCTTTTGGGACTTTGGATTGTATGGTCGATCTTCGATCGTTGGTGTAATTCGAGTCTTCGGGACCGTCTGCACATAACCAAACTGTTGCAATACACGATCAGGCATGTACGCCTCCTGAATAGACCCGAACGTGAGGAGGCCTCGGTACCGTGATACCATGTAAATGCCGACAAAGTCAAGAACGCGGTCTTCGTACGACATAAACTTGACATCCTCTGCCCTCGTATTTCGATAAAAGAGGATGTTATCTCGACGGTCCACCTTGGAGTCGGCTTAACAGTGTATCGTCAAGCCCATCGGTGATCTCCATGCAACCTAGGATCCTCCGACACCCCAGGGGCAAACATGGGGAAATAGGCGAAGATCCAATACTGAAATGAATTCAAACACAATCTTAAAAACTGTTACGAAATTATAATACACTTGCATTACGTAACTTAATAAGATTACCTGCAAAAGAGCAGTACACCCACCGACGACGTTATTCCCCTATCTGCTTGAGATCCATAACTAACGGTAAAGATATGCGAGTAAACCAGCAACCCACGCATACTCATCGGTGTGCGTGTGATTAGTGACAACGTCCACTTCCCAAGTAGGTATGTGGGTAGTAGACCGGTAGTTGATGATAGCGTAACCTAGGATCTCCATTAAGTACCCCGTCGTAACCACACTTGGGTGCGCTTCACTCTGTGCCATCAACTTTTGAAGGGAATGATCCAACTATCTGTGGGAGAAACCGTTCCCACTCGGAAGGATGTCAAACGTAGAGAAGTTGATAATGTATATTTTAGATAGGCATTATAGATCGGTTTTATTGCATTTAAGTATTCATATTGCATATGTTTTCTCTTATTGACATTGTCTTGCATTTGGAGTATTCGAGTTCGGAATCTATGTTATTTCATGTTATTCTGCGATTGTATAATACGAGCTTGAAGGGAGACTTGAGAGATCTAGAAGAGATGATTTTGGAGCATAAGAGAGGATAAGGAAGGAACATCAAGGGAGTTAAGGAGCATAATGTCGAAGAGAAAGAAGAATCGTAGAGCCAGAGTAGCGGAGTCCGCCGGTCCTGCGCGCTCAGGGATTGCGATTTCGTTCGAAGATATTCTTATTAGTTTATTCTTATTAGTTTATTATTATCCTCCTCATCACTAATCAGACATACGATATGTTTCCCCCGGTCCACGTCCATCAATTGGCCTCTCATCTCCGGAGTAACGGTTGTCGGTTCTGCCTAAGTTTTCTGGTTTGCCTTGCCAGTTGTGTGAGTTTCCTTGCCAGCTGAAGTGTTTTCATTGCCATCTAAATTGTTATCTGGGCCATACTCCAAATTCATATCAAGATGCGATGTCGACCAATCGACGACCATATCAACCCAACCACCCGCTTCCACCACGACTGTTGTGATGTCTCCGTCTGGTGATTTGGTGCGTTGTCCCATATTCAGAACCATCGAGCGACTTCCATCTTGGCTTTCACTTTCGTTCACCGAAGTGTACAGAGGAAGCGGTCATGCCCCATCGCCACCCCTTGAGTTGCAGTACTTGAAAGCATCCCAATCACTTTCATCATCCACTTGAATCGGATAGCATCCCTCATTCTTCGTATTGAGTAGATATTTCAACTCCAACTCGTAGCAACTCGGGTCAACCACGAGCTTCTCCATTATCTTGCTCATGACGCACCCAAACGACATGGTCTCCTATATGAGCATTGCCTTGTGGGAATTTCGACCTTCATACACCCATCCCCCTCCTCCATGCTCTCATCGATCATTGCAAACGAGAGTAAGTAAGACCACCCCTTTTTCCTCTGCGACGTAAAGAGATTAAGATGGTCCTCTCGATTTCGGTTGGAGCTAAGGGAAGGATGGGGAGAATCCATGACTGTAAATACAAAACAAAAACCATACTTACCCATTTTCGTTGATGTACATTGTACGCAATTGCCACGTGTATCCCATTGTCTGTCTACATATATTCCGTTGATGACTAGGATTTCCCTTTGCCTGGCTAGTAACTAAATTTCTGGGTTTTATTCTTCCAACTTGACGTTAATGGAAACCATGGAGAAGAATCGGTTGTTTTTCACTTTTTGGTTCACCTGTCGAGCTCTCACATCTCCTTTTTATACTCCTTATGCAACCCGCTGAACTCCCCATTTTGTTTCCCTCCAATTTGGCTTGGTGGGAAATTTTCTTTGTGAAAAGTATATCATCTCTCTTCTAGTGCATTAAATACTTGTCAATTCAACCCCTCTCACCCTCTCTTCCTCCCCACAACCGGTCACTGTCACACTCTGCACTCCTTTTTTTTTTTTTGCCCAAATCATCACACTCCCTCCTCTATATTTTCGACACATGTCCCACCCCACTCCCACCTTTTTCTGATTTATGCATAGTTGCAAGGATGATTTGCACCAATATACCAAAACAAATCCAACTTTGCAAAAATAACCATGGGGCTAAAAATTTGCAAAGGGATGACAAAAGGTCATTCTTGCAAAATTGGGACAACCGGTTGCAGGTTCCAACTTTGCACAAACTGGGAAAAGGTCGGAGTGGGTGGGACACGTGTCGAACATATAGAGGAGGGAGTGTTCTCATTTGGGCAAAAAAAAATTAAAAAATGAAGGAGTGCAGAGGGTGATAGAACGGCTTGGAGAGAGGGTGAGAGGGGTGTGATTGACATGCATTTAATGCACTAGGAGAGAGATTATCCACTTTTGACATAGAAAAGTTGCCGCCAAGGCAAATGGGAGAGAACCAAAACGGGAGTTCAGCGGGTTGCAGAGGGAGTATAAAAAAGAGATGTGAGAGCTCGACAGGTGGACCACAAAGTTAAAAACAATCGATTCATCTCCACGGCTGACATTAACGTTAGTTGGAAGAATAAAACCCAGAAATTCAGTTACTAGTCAGGCAAAGGAAAATCCTAGTCATCAATGGAATATATGTAGATAGACATTGTGATACACGTGGCAATTGCGTACCTGATATACATCAACGATAATGGGAAGTATGGAATGGTATGGTGGTCAATGCATCTTTCCGCACATCTCGATCGCTTACGAATGAACCCAGCATGCCCGCGACCCAAGTTCTCAAGCCTTTGCCATGCCACTTATCGCCGAAGGCAAACAGCTTCCCCCAAAGATCGGTCGAAGCAGCCCCGAGTGCCCCACAAAATGAGCAACAAAAAGGGCTCAAAATCATACATGAGCGGCGAGAAAAAAACTGCTCAAATAATCAAGTTACGGGCTATAACACAGACAACTCGAAAGAAATAGCTATAGCAATGGAGCTCTGTGGTGGCCACAACTGATGCCAGAAGTTGGGCTCTCGATCACATTTGGGTGGTTCCTGCACAACATGACATTTTTGTGAGCTCCTTGAGAACCCGACGATGATCTATGCGTGCCCCCGACTCAAATTTTCCAATATTATGCCATACCAACTATAGCCGAAGGCCCACAAATGCCCTCGAAGATCGATTGAGTCAGTCTCGAACACCACACAAAAAGAACCATAAAAACTAAAAAGCATATATATGGCATTCGTATTAAGGAGTACGTCTCTTCTTTTGCATAGAAAAAAAGATGGGTTTTGTTATTTTGCATGTACGTAATTGACACTATCAGATTGTTCGTTTTGTTTCCTTAAGATGTGCAACACGAATGATTGTAATTTATGCTTACTAGCCAGTAAATACTTTTGTCTTGACAATAAAAACGATGTCTTAGCCAATATAAAACTAATCCCTGTCGGATCTTGTCAATCTCATAAACTTCCCAACTACAAGATAAACAATATTAAGCACAAACTAAAGCAGTCAGAATAACATTTAGAACAACAAACCATAAAACCATCCATACATAAATCCATAACATAAGGGATCAGTCATCAAAAGGGGGGAAACGTTTTATACCTAAAACAAACACAACGAAGTACTAAAGCTAACGTCGGCTGCTTTCCTTCAACATGTTCCAGTCTGCAGCAGCGAGGGCTTGGTCCATGCGATCCAGGAGGCCCGTCTTCGAGAAGTGGTTAGATGATGCGGGTCAAGATGGCCTTCTGTGGGTCAAACAACGATCTTGATCTAGGCGACGACTCGAGGACGAGTTGATTTCAAATGGAGAAGAATGATGTCATCCTCAAGCGGAAGAAGAAGGCTTCACCTTGGGAGTCGTTAAAGAAACGACATTAATTATTTTATTATTTATATTTCTTGTTTTTAATATATTCTATTTTTAGTAACTCCTATGTTAGTTGGAGTCTAATTATAGAATGACTTAATTTTAGTATTTCTTAGTTAGGTTAAATAAAGATGGTTAGGAGAGTCTATCTTTAGGCTTTCTTAATTATCATATTTTATTATTTTATATATTAGGATTTTAGATTAAGTTTTATCTTCTAGGTTTACTTTATCTTTAGGATTAAAATTCTATCTTTAAGAAACCAAAACTCTATCTTGCATGGTAGAATTGGTTCTTAGGTTTTCTATTTAAACGTTGTAGTTCTATTGAATTAAGGCAGATTGAATATAGAATTGAAGAAACCCTTTGGCTAAAGGGTTCTTCGATTATCAATCCAAACCTGCATTCTGGTTCGTATACTTTCTATCGTCCGATCCAAGAAACTAATCACGTTGCAATTCACTTTCGTTATTCGATCGAAATTGTTTCAATATATACATTCCGCAGCCATTGTTGACCAAATTGGTTAACACACTTGTTAACTAAATCCTAACCGCCATTACCTTTTAACGTGAAGCAATTTCAAGTTCGAAGCCATCCTATTGTTGGATTGGAATTGTGAGCCGCAATTCTTGACCAAAGCAATTCAAGGAGTAATTAATTAGCATTTGCTAATTAGTTGATTTGGCAACGGCTTCCGCTCAATTCCGCTCAATCGGTTACGAGCCGACTTCGAAGAGACACAATACAAGAGCTAAAGCAAGATCGTCGTTTTTAGTTTAGCAATTGGCTGGCCTAGTCAATTGTTATATATCAATTGGTATTCAGAGACATGTTGTGCTACGCTCTTGTTCCTTTTAGTTTGATGTTAATGGTGTTTTGATTTGATGGATTGGGAAATTTGGGGCGATTTGGAGGATGATCCCGATCCATTGGATGGATTTTTTTTCTTTGGAACGTGCTAAACAACAACGACGCCAACAAGAGTTACGTCGGAGAGCTTGGCTACAACAACAAACCCTAGAGCGTCAACGCGAAGCCAAAAGACGCCAACTTTGGCTTCAACGTCAAGAGGAAGAACAACGTCAATTGGAGATCGAAGATAAGAGGTGTCGACAACGCTATCAGATTCGGCTTCTCCAAAAAAAAAGAGGAGGAGGAACGACTCTGAGAGGAGGCAGAACAACGCCGACATGAGGAACAAAGCCGATGGTTGGAGGCTTTGATTGCGGAGATGGTGGACAAATTCGTTGCCCAACAAACAGCACAGCGCACAGAACTTGTTTCGCAGATTCCCGTTGACTCCGACCTCGGAATTGAGTCAACTCAACCTTGTTGCGAATCTGACTCGACGAGCTTTCCAACGGTGGGTTATACGCTGCCAGGCTCTTCCAATAAGATCTCCGAATCTGTTCTGCAACCAGACTGCGACAGTGTTCAGGACGAGCATGTTGATTCCGTTGATGAGGATGAGGTACTTGATGACGTGTCTCAAGAGTTAGCGATTGTACCTCTTGGGCATGTTCATGAAGTTCCAGTTGCTGAGATTTATGTGGTCATTGATCCTATTCTTATTGAAGATCAAGTCCGTTCAATGATTGCGCATGAAGGTGTTGTTTTTGGGGTTCCTATACCTCGAATTCTCCTGACATCTATTCCACCCATTCCTCCATCATCTTCTTTGAAGGTTGCTGCTCCTTCCTCGTTGATCATCGCCGACTCGATTCGAGGACGAATCGAAGATAAGAGGGGGAGAATGATGCGTGTCAAGATGGCCTTCTATGGGTCAAACAACGATCTTGATCCAGGTGACGACTCGAGGACAAGTCGGTTTCAAATGGAGGAGAATGATGTCATCCTCAAGCGGAAGAAGAATGATCCACCTTGGGAGTCGTTAAAGAAACGACGTTAATTATTTTATTATTTATATTTCTTGTTTTTAATATATTCTATTTTTAGTAACTCCTATGTTAGTTGGAGTCTAATTATAGAATGACTTAATTTTAGTATTTCTTAGTTAGGTTAAATAAAGATGGTTAGGAGAGTCTATCTTTAGGCTTTCTTAATTATCATATTTTATTATTTTATATATTAGGATTTTAGATTAAGTTTTATCTTCTAGGTTTACTTTATCTTTAGGATTAAAATTCTATCTTTAAGAAACCAAAACTCTATCTTGCATGGTAGAATTGGTTCTTAGGTTTTCTATTTAAACGTTGTAGTTCTATTGAATTAAGGCAGATTGAATATAGAATTGAAGAAACCCTTTTGCTAAAGGGTTCTTCGATTATCAATCCAAACCTGCATTCTGGTTCGTATACTTTCTATCGTCCGATCCAAGAAACTAATCACGTTGCAATTCACTTTCGTTATTCGATCGAAATTGTTTCAATATATACATTCCGCAACCATTGTTGACCAAATTGGTTAACACACTTGTTAACTAAATCCCTACTGCCATTACCTTTTAACGTGAAGCAATTTCAAGTTTGAAGCCATCCTACCGTTGGATTGAAATTGTGAGCCGCAATTCTTGACCAAAGCAATTTCAAGTTCGTAGTAGCATTTGCTAATTAGTTGATTTAGCAACTGCTTCCGCTCAATTCCGCTCAATCGGTTACGAGCCGGCTTCGAAGAGACGCAATACAAGAGCTAAAGCAAGATCGTCGCTTTTAGTTTAGCAATTGACCGGCCTAGCCAATTGCTATACATCACTAGACCTCCCTCTAAAGCTAATGTCGGCTGCACATATATGAAGTTGCATACGAGTCCACATGCATGATTGTCTTGCCAATGTCAAATCATGTTGGATTCCTAACACAACAAAAAATCTTCCCTCCTTTATCTTTAGTCATGGCTGCTCGGTGTGAACTTGTGACATCATTGAACAACCTGTTCAGAAGTTGGTAACACCAATGACAGTAAATAAAAAAAACTAGCCAATACTGAAATAATTCTTGCCATGCAAAAAAAAAAATGCTTGCCAAGATAGAAATGCTCAGATGCTCAAATGCTCAGTTACGAAAGTCCAAACCTCAATTCTCCCCAACCTCCCCAATTCGAATTACAAATCCTACAATAATATCTCCTGCCAACCTAACCTTTCCCCATGTCAGGCGTGTGAAGGTGCAGTCCAACACCCACACTGTCATTGGAGGTTTGCAAATCCATTCTACCCTATTTCGACCTTCAATTTCATTATTCAATGGTGATTTCCCAACTATATCAGCAAAGCCCCAAACATCCACAAGGTTAGGGTTTGTAAATCCTCTTTCCCTGTTCTCCCCAGCGTCCCCAATTCTATATTCAATAAATTCAACCATCCAAACAGGTTTTTCACAAGATTAAGAGGAAGAGGATGAGAGCTTACTTGATTTCGCATGGGGGTGTTCTTCTTCAAAAGGGCTGAAAGTGTTGTTCTCTTCGTCCTCGTCGACCTCCCTTTTCGATTCGCCTGGCCTCCTTCTCTTTATCTCTCTTAATTGCGGTTTGAAGGTGCTTCAATGGTGGTTTTTTTCACAAATCTTCAACGACGGTTCTCTTCAACAATCTTCAATGGTGGTTCCTCTCTTCTCGTTTGAAGTTGCAACTGAAATGAGAGGGGAGGTGCTCAAAAAAAAAAAAAAATGAGAGAGGAGGATTTGGACATTTGATTTGAGTTTGAAGGGTGCTTTATTAAATGTAATCATGACCCATCCGGTTTTTCAGTTTTTTCCCACTTGTTAGTTTTGCAAAACTATAAACATTTTTGACACATTTGCAAATTTGGGTGGGGGAATCAGATCTGCCAACAATCCAAAATTTTAGTATATTGAATGCAATTTTCTCTAGTTGGAGGTTGCAACTGGCTGTCCGGTGTCCCA
This sequence comes from Persicaria tinctoria, assembly GCA_037127255.1. NCBI lineage: Eukaryota > Viridiplantae > Streptophyta > Magnoliopsida > Caryophyllales > Polygonaceae > Persicaria > Persicaria tinctoria. The sequence goes on from JBANSL010000003.1 coordinate 67,744,418, forward strand.
ATTTTGTAAGAATGACATTTTGTCATCCCTTTACAAATTTTTACCCATGGTTATTTTTTGCAAAGTTGATTTTGTTTTGGTACATTGGTGCAAATTAGCCATATAGGTGTGGGTAAAAATAATATTTTTAATGCAATTTAACCCACAGCTGCTTTTTGCAGACACCGCCCTAGTCGTCGTCTCTCTCACACTCACTCGTCCAGGAGAACAGCGCAAACGTTTTCACAGGGAGATTGAGGACGGCGTCCAGGAGGAGGAGAGGAGAGGAGGAGGAGGAGGAGGAGCACTGCATAAAGAAGAAACCCTTCCAAACCCAAATCTCCCAATTGCAAGCAGAAACGCGTTGATAGGCCGTGGAATCTTCGAATCACGCAATTTGTTCTCCCACTCCCTCTCTCTCTTCATCCCACCCAGTGAATTGCGTGCTTCGTACGGCCTATCTACGCTTCTCTCTGCATCCTACAAAGCAATTCCAGATCCTCCTCCTATCATCATCTTCAATCTCGGTTTTCCCCCTTTCTCCGCCCCTGCACCGCCTTTTATATCACCAAGTACTTCGATTTTTTCTTTTATTCTCTTGGGGTTTATGTTTACCTGCTATTGATTCGTGCTTCTTCTTCTTCTCTCTTTTTTTTAAAGGCTTTTTCTAGTGCTCTTGAGGTGCTTGATTGCTGAGTTTTGTTGTTGTTGTTGCTGCTGCTGCTGCTGGAGATATGGGAAAGGAGAGTGAAACTATGAGCACTTGTGAAGCTAGGCCTACTTACTGGCTCGATGCTTGCGAGGACGACGACATCATGCCCTGCGATCTCATTGGCGGATTTGCCGATTCAGTCAACCCAGAGGCCGTCGGTGATGATCACACTTTCTTTCGAGGTATTGATAGTATTCTTGACAGCATCAAGAACGGTAATGGGTTGCCTCCTTCTCAATCTATTTATGAAGACGGAATGGAAATTTTTACCTCCCTTGAGAATACTACTGAAGTTGGAGACATTAGGGCTTCTGAGATGGAAGAGGAAAAATCAGCTGATATTCATGTTTCTGAGAACCTCAAGGTTAATGGATTCAAAGAAAGAAGCCAGCATGCTAATGGGAGGAGTGTGAGCAATGGGCATTTCAGGCACAGTAGTGGGAAATTAGATGTGAATAATGAAAAGGGGAAACTAGGGCCGGGTGTTTCCCGAATTAAGATGGAGCATAGGACTCCCGAGTTTTCAAGAGATAGAGAGGCTGTTAATGAAGAAAGGCGTGCCAAAAGGGCTCGGTTTCGAGTTAGTTATGAAGACGATAGGTTTGATTCTAGTAGAGGCCGTGATTACATTCGTGAGAGGGATGGTGGTGGCAGGAAAAGATATCGAGATTGGGAAGAAACCGGAAGGAGGGATAAGGAACAAACCAGGAGAAGAGAGGGTGTTAGCAAGAGGGATAGTAGGGACAGAGAAGTGAGGGAGAGAGACCTGAGAGGTTACTGGGAGCGGGACAATCCTGGGTCAAAAGAGATTGTTTTTCGTACAGGTTCATACAAAGCTGATCGTAACACAGATTATAAGAAGGATGAACTGGAGAAGGTTCAGGACAAAAATGGAGTTGTGGGCGAGAAAAATGGGGTACACAGTAGGGAGAGAGCTCCTGAAGAGCAAGCTCGAAAGTATCAGTTGGATGTACTTGAACAAGCTAAGCAAAGGAATACCATTGCTTTCCTTGAAACTGGAGCAGGGAAAACACTAATTGCTGTTCTTCTCATAAAGAGTATTTCCTCTAAATTGCAAGAGCAGAACAAGAAGATGCTTTCCGTGTTTCTGGTGCCTAAGGTTCCACTAGTGTATCAGGTAACACAAGTATACTTTGGCTCTTTAGGGCTCCATATAGTCTTGAAATCTAAATACAAATTTAATTTAGTGGGGTTTTCCATATCATTTCAGCAAGCCGAAGTAATCCGTGAACAAACTGGTTACAATGTTGGCCATTATTGTGGTGAAATGGGTCAAGATTTTTGGGATGCAAGAAGGTGGCAGCGTGAGTTTGACACTAAACAGGTATAGCAATTGGTTGTTTGAAGCTAAACGGTTGTTCCACTGTAATCAAATAACTAGACTTGTTTATAACCTTCTTTGTTTCTATAGTTCTATTTTTCATTGGTGTCATACATATAGAGAATCCTAAAAATAAGTTTGTGAAATTATTCAACAAAAATGTTTTTCATTTAATAGTAAGATATAGATATAGATAGATTGGTTGCTAAAGAAACGAGAAATAATATATTCGTAACTTTATTTAAAAAATAAGTTTTGAAGTACATCCGTTGGTAGTAGCTTAGTAAAGGTTGCCACTTTATTTAAAAAATAACTAGACTTGTTTATAATCTACATAATCTACACAAAATCTACTTTTTACAATCTATTGCCAAACACAGCCTAAGCATTTAAATTTATATGCTAGTAGCTTAGTAAAGGTTGCCACCTTTCCATGGAAAACATTGTAGCCAGGGCATTGCATCCTAGGGGTTGTGTATTTCTGTCTTTCTTTTGTTGGTCTCTGAGCTCTTATCTGTTTCTTAGTATCTGAGAAGCTGCTGCTTCAAGAGGTGGTGGACTTGCCTGTTCCACTGAGCTTCAGTTTGTATGTTTCACTGATTTTGTGTTGAGAAGCATGACAGTATATGGATAAATTCTTTACCTCTGCAGGTTCTTGTGATGACTGCCCAAATACTGCTGAACATTCTCAGACACAGCATAGTTAAAATGGATTCCATCCATCTCCTTATTCTGGATGAGTGTCACCATGCAGTGAAGAAGCATCCATATTCGTTGGTTATGTCTGAATTCTATCATACAACTCCAAAAGAGAAAAGGCCAGCTGTGTTTGGAATGACTGCTTCACCTGTCAATTTAAAGGGTTTGAAGCCATTCAGCCCATTCTCTGTTTTTCTTGTGCTGCATGTTTAGATAATTTGATAATTTGCTGATAATCGTGCTCTTTCTTGTACCAGGTGTGTCGAGCCAAGTGGATTGTGCAATCAAGATACGGAATCTAGAAACCAAGCTAGATTCTGTTGTTTGTACAATAAAGGATCGCAAGGAGTTGGAGAAGCATGTCCCCATGCCGTCAGAAATTGTTGTGGAATATGACAAAGCAGCCACATTATGGTCTCTTCATGAGCAGATTAAACAAATGGAAGAGGCCGTTGAAGAAGCTGCACGTTCAAGTTCTAGGAAAAGTAAGTGGCAATTTATGGGAGCTAGAGATGCTGGAGCCAAGGAAGAGTTGCGCCAAGTCTATGGTGTCTCAGAAAGAACCGAGTGTGACGGTGCTGCTAATTTAATTCAAAAATTGAGGGCCATCAACTATGCACTCAGTGAAATGGGACAGTGGTGTGCATATAAGGTTCTGCTATTTCCATTAAGTCAGAGTTCAATATTGCTTCTTGGATCATATTTGTGAGTTCTAATATATTTGTCAATTTACTTTCGCAGGTTGCTCACTCTTTTCTGACTGCGTTGCAAAATGATGAACGAGTAAATTATCAGCTTGATGTTAAGTTTCAAGAGTCCTACTTGCAGAACGTTGTTTCTCTATTACAGTGTCAGCTGTCTGAGGGTGCTGTTTCTAGTAATTGCACAAAGTCTGAGCAAGAAAATCGCAATTCTATGGATATCAGCATGGATGAAGTTGAGGAGGGAGAACTTCCTGATTGTCATGGTGAGTACTGTGAATCCAGCTGTAGTTAGATTTGTAGAGATATCCTTTAACATTTGTGTTTCTTCTTGATCGTTTTCCCTCCTCCCACTCTTTTTGCTATTTTATTTGTTATAATTTTGCAAATTTTGTCCCTACATACTCCATTAGCATGTGGTTTAAAGGGTTTGTTTGTGAATGTTACTTGGACCTTTATATAGAACAAATTTAAAATCTTCTAATGGATTCTATGGTTCAGAATAGATTGGCTATAAAATCAGTCAACTTTCTGCCATTTTTTGTAGTTTGTAAATTAGTAAATCTCTCTTACTCTCTTAGTCAATTGGTTTTCATGATAGACTCATGAACATACATAAGAGCTATGAAAATTGGACTATCATGTCAACCACATCATGGTTGAGATGTATTGTGTTTAGTTTCAGTAGTTTTATCATTATTGGGATATTTGATAGACTTACTATCTCCCACTAAACAGCTGTTAGAGCTTCCTATACAACTCTAGCATGACCATAATCTTCCATCTTTTTTCCATTATTCGGATCATGTCCTCCATTGCATTTGCCATACTAGGCATGATAAACAGTCTGTGCTCATTGCATCTCTGTGGTCTGCTAGTTGTGTCCGGTGGAGAGCATGTTGATGAGGTGATTGGAGCTGCTGTAGCAGAGGGTAAGGTTACTCCAAAGGTTCAGTCATTAATAAAAGTGCTTCTCAAGTACCAGAATACTGAAGACTTCCGTGCCATAATCTTTGTTGAGAGAGTTGTATCCGCTTTGGTTCTTCCTAAGGTTCATTATTATTTAATAAAATTTTCTCTAGTCATCTTTTACATTCCCTTCAGTGTGTAATTCTAAATAGCTTCATATGATGTGTTGCCCTGTGATCAGTTGTTTTCTGAACTTCCTTCCGTAAGTTTTATCAAGTCTGCTAGTTTGATTGGGCACAATAACAGTCAGGAAATGCGGACGTCGCAAATGCAGGACACAATTGCCAAATTTCGGGATGGTCGTGTAAGTTCCTTAGAAGGATTCATCTGTATTTTGCATGTGACAAAGGATTATCGGTTTGAGTAAGCCTACATGTTTGTTTACAGGTGACTGTGCTAGTTGCCACCAGTGTTGCTGAGGAAGGACTTGATATTCGACAATGTAATGTTGTCATTCGCTTTGATCTTGCTAAAACTGTTTTGGCTTATATCCAATCAAGGGGTCGTGCTAGAAAGCCTGGGTCAGATTACATCCTGATGGTAGAGAGGTATTAATCTGTTAGCAGTTCTTAAATTTCAGTTAGAGCATAGTTAAACAACACCTGTTTCATCCCCTCCTTATAAATAGGAAAAAGGGAATCATTATTACTTTGTTTTATGCATTAGGGGGAACCTGTCCCATGAAACATTCTTAAGGAATGCAAGGAATAGTGAGGAAACATTGCGAAAGGAAGCAATTGAGAGAACAGATGTGAGCCATATTAAGGACATTTCTAGATTGATATCAGCGGACATAAGCCCAGGCTCAGTTTACCAAGTAGAATCAACTGGTGCTGTTGTGAGCTTGAATTCTGCAGTTGGGCTTGTCCACTTTTATTGCTCACAGCTTCCAAGTGACAGGTGCAGTTCTGGAGCGATACTCTTATAATGCTTCAAGCCGATCTTAAGTTCAAATGTTTTAACTGTCTTGTCTGTGTCCTCTAATTAGATATTCAATCCTTCGCCCTGAATTTATCATGGAGCGGCATGAGAAGCCCGGTGGTCCTACAGAATACTCTTGTAGGCTCCACCTTCCCTGTAATGCACCGTTTGAAAATCTTGAAGGTCCAGTGTGTGGTTCAATGCGTCTTGCACAACAGGCCTGTTAACCACGATTTATCTCTTCATATCTTTTGATTATTCATGTATGACTGCCTCGCCATTCTAACAGCTTTTCTGACTCATTTTCTATTGGCTCCCTGGTACCCAGGCTGTTTGTTTGGCTGCTTGCAAGAAGCTCCATGAGATGGGAGCATTTACGGATATGCTCTTGCCGGACAAAGGAAGTGGAGAAGAAGGTGACAAGGTAGAGAGGAGTGATGAAGGGGAACCACTTCCTGGAACCGCCAGACATCGGGAATTCTACCCTGAAGGGGTAGCCGCTATTCTTCGGGTAAGTTTATGTTGCTGGAGCTGTCTAGATTTCTATAATCATATCTTGGCTGAACAGTGTAACTTCTTTTGACAGCAGTGATGTAGAGTTGTTTTTCCTTTCCCCTTTTTTCTTTAAGCTAGTGATAGACATACTTCTCGCGTATAGATTAAGTAGGCAGTGTTGTAAATTGTGCTAGACAGGCCCTAGACATGGAGTGGGGGCCTAGCAACTAGATGGAATTTGAACAATCTTGATTATTTCTTTGTATTTCAGCCCTTAGCACATGTCCATAATCCTCCACATAGACTAATAATAATTCAAAATATCATCCATAAACTCAAAATCATGGTCCTTGACCTACTCTAAAGCAAATAAACTCAAAACCTTGCCTTTGACTCGAAAGCATATAAACCCAAAACCATCTGTTCAACTCAAAAGACAATAAAGAAGATCATCTAATCTTCTATGTCGATAATGTTGTAGACAACATCAACAGGCTTAATTTTAAAATCCTAACCGCCTAGTCCCATCCCGCCTAGACCCTAAACACGCCTTGCAAGCCAACCCAGACCACTGAACTCCTAGGTGGTGTGCCGTCAAGCGTCTAGGCTGTCTTTTAGAACACTGTAAACAGGTATTGTTTTATGTGTGGAAGTTCTATTATTATTTTGGTTGTGCTTTCTGTGTGCAAATATTTATTTTAGTTGGTGCTTGCCTCATTGTTTACCGTTATTCACCAAGTCCATTTTACCAATGTGGTTCTGGCCTTGCAGGGAGAGTGGATTTTGTCTGGAAAAGATGTTTGTGATAGCTCAAAGTTGTTTCATCTCTATATGTACACTGTAAAATGTGAAAATGTTGGATCCTCTATAGATCCATTCTCGACTCAAGTTTCAGATTTTGCAGTTATTTTTGGAAATGAGCTGGATGCAGAGGTACATTAATGCGATTTGAATTGTACATGTTTTGATACTTGCATTGGTTAGCATGTGTCACTGATATCAACTTTGCAATTAGGTGTTATCGATGTCGATGGATCTTTTTATCGCTAGAACCATGAAGACTAGGGCATCTCTTGTCTTCCGGGGCTCAATAGATATCACAGAAAGCGAGGTAAATGTTGTTGCTTTTTTCTGTTATATCTTTTTGATGAGAGTAAAGAAAGGATCAATATGATTTTGATGTTGATCGAACAACTTCTACTCTTCTTTTGTGCAGTTAGCATCCCTAAAGAGTTTTCATGTTAGGCTTATGAGCATTGTGTTAGACATTGATGTTGAACCTTCAACCACTCCATGGGATCCTGCTAAGGCATATTTATTTGTCCCTATGGTTAGCGATAAATCAGTAGATCCTTTAAAAGAAATTGATTGGGATCTTATTCAAGTTATAACAAAGACAGATGCATGGAATAATCCTATTCAGAAGGCTCGACCAGATGTATATTTGGGAACGAGCGAACGGACCCTTGGTGGAGATAGAAGAGAGTATGGGTTTGGGAAACTGCGACATGGAATGGCATTTGGAAAGAAGTCTCATCCTACTTATGGAATCAGAGGAGCTGTTGCTGAATATGATGTTGTGAAAGCTTCTGGATTGGTTCCCAACCGGTGTGGCAATACCCAAAGCCATGCAGCATTACCGAAAGGGAAACTGATAATGGCTGATATATGTATAAATGTGGAAGACTTGGTTGGTAAAGTTGTAACTGCTGCTCACTCTGGAAAGAGGTTCTATGTAGATTCTCTGCGCTATGATATGACAGCAGAGAATTCTTTTCCGAGGAAGGAAGGATATCTCGGTCCTTTGGAGTACAGCTCTTATGCTGATTATTACAGGCAAAAGTATGATCTCTACTTTGTCGCATTGAGTTCTTTCTACGATCTCTTTTCATTGAATTACTTTTTTGTACTAATAACACTCTATCCTTAGCTTGTGATGTCATGCTCAACCCCCTTGCACCTCTTCATGCATTGTTTAGTGATATTTAATGAACTTTTTTAAAGCCATAATGCACTTCAAATATTGCACTTGTAGGAGAAGAATACTTTATCAAGTGTTTGATAGAAGTGTTGACTAATCTTGTGGCCTTTTGCATGAAATTTTTGTGTATTATCTACTTCAAGCGTAACAAAAGAGATCATTTGACTGCTGGGTGTGCGTGATGATTTCAGGTACGGAGTTCAATTAATGTATAAGCAGCAACCTCTTATCAGAGGGCGAGGTGTTTCATATTGCAAGAATCTTCTTTCCCCAAGATTTGAACATTCAGAAGGTATGCCTGTTTTGGGAAGAATATTTTATCTTCTTTGGCAGTAGTAATGTAAGGATGTAAGGATTTAACTGTGAAGCCCTGCTTCTGTGTAGCTTCAGAATGCGAGTCCGAAGAGACCCTTGACAAAACCTATTATGTATTTTTGCCGGCTGAACTGTGTTTTGTTCATCCACTTCCTGGTGGACTCATACGAGGTGCACAGAGACTACCATCAGTAATGAGAAGGGTCGAAAGCATGCTACTTGCTGTTGAGATCAGGGATATGATTAACTATGATGTTCCTGCCTCAAAGGTTCAGTGTTCTTGTTTTTCACCTTTGCTTATAGTTTTTACTTGTACAATTTGATAAATCTGATAATTGCTAGTCCAATATCCAGATTTTGGAAGCATTGACGGCTGCTTCATGCCAGGAGACCTTTTGCTATGAAAGAGCAGAGCTTCTTGGAGACGCTTATCTCAAATGGGTGGTTAGCCGATTTCTTTTCCTCAAACATCCCCAGAAACATGAGGGTCAGCTTACAAGGATGAGACAGCAAATGGTGAGCAACATGATTCTCTATCAGCATGCACTATCCAAGGGACTTCAATCTTACATCCAAGCAGATCGCTTTGCTCCATCAAGATGGGCAGCGCCTGGTGTTCTACCTGTCTATGATGAGGACAGCAAGGAAGCAAATTCATCTTTGTTTGATGAGGGCAATTCAACTACCATTGTAAAGCAAGAAAGGGACTGTTTGTATGGCTATGAAGATGATGAAATGGAAGATGGTGAGGTTGAAGGCGACTCGAGTTCATATAGGGTTCTATCTAGCAAGACGTTGGCAGATGTTGTTGAAGCATTAATTGGAGTTTATTATGTCGAAGGTGGGCGGTTAGCAGCTAACCACTTCATGAAATGGGCTGGAATTGAGATGGATATTGATCCTTCTGAGCTCGAATGGACGAGCACATCAAGCCATGCCCTTCAGAGTGTTCTTAAAAGTGTGGATTTCAATGCTTTAGAAGGTGCCTTGAACTATAGGTTCAAAGAAAGAAGCCTTTTGGTAGAAGCAATAACTCATGCTTCTCGCCCCGCCTCTGGAGTTTCCTGTTATCAGCGGTTAGAGTTTGTGGGTGATGCAGTATTGGATCATCTAATCACAAGACACCTATTTTTTACTTACACTGATCTACCTCCTGGTCGATTGACTGATCTACGTGCTGCTGCTGTTAACAATGAAAATTTTGCCCGTGTTGCTGTGAAGCATACCCTTCACTTGCATCTACGCCACGGATCCTCTGCTCTTGAGAAGCAGGTTTGTTACTTATTGCTTCTTGTGATGCTTGTCACATGGTCAATTGGCTAGAAATGCATTGTGCTTGATTTTATATATTCAATAGCTAATTGCAGTGTGTCAGTTGAATCTTTATCATATATTGTCCCTTGAATTTTGTACAGATAAGAGAATTTGTGAAGGAAGTACAGAATGAGGAGTCAAAATCCAAAATGAATTCCTTTGGCTTAGGGGATTGCAAGGCTCCTAAAGTTCTTGGTGACATTGTTGAGTCAATTGCAGGAGCTATTTTCCTTGACGGTGGGCGTGACAGTTCTGTGGTCTGGAAGGTAAAGTTTTTAAATGTATTCTGGGATTAACTTGTCATGCTCTCTTGGACTAAAAATTGTTACAAAATTTGTATTTCGCCCTTTTTCTTGCAGGTGTTTGAGCCATTGCTGCAACCTATGGTCACACCAGAGACGCTTCCGATGCATCCTGTGAGAGAGCTGCAGGAAAGATGCCAACAACAGGCGGAAGGTCTGGAGTACAGGGCTAGCCGAGATGGAAATTTAGCGACTGTCGAGGTATACATAGATGGGGTGCAGATTGGTATGGCCCAGAATGCACAGAAGAAGATGGCACAGAAATTAGCTGCTCGGAATGCCCTTGTGGCTCTCAAGGAAAAGGAGATGGATGAAGAAATAAAGGAGAAAGCTGATGAGAATGGGAAGAAGAAGAAAAATGGTGGGCAAACATTCACAAGGCAAACTCTGAATGATATGTGTTTGCGTAGGAACTGGCCCATGCCACTCTACAGGTAAATTACGCGTTTTGGTCTCTTGATCTGAATGATGAAACACCGTATGAATGATTTTCTCACACACCTGTTTGAATGAATGGTTGCATCCCGATCCCTAGGTGTGTGGACGAAGGGGGACCCGCTCATGCCAAGAGGTTCACATTTGCAGTGCGAGTCAAAACCAACGATAAGGGATTGACAGACGAGTGTGTCGGGGAGCCAATGCCCAGTGTAAAGAAGGCCAAGGACTCAGCTGCGACGCTTCTCCTGGAGCTTCTGAACAAGTGGTACCCTCCCACAGCTGTGTTGTGAGTCCTTCCGGGGACCCTATTTAAATTTAACTGTAGTTGCTACTGATTTCATCGTTTGCTAATAATTTATTCGGATTTGGGGATACCAATTACCAGCGACAGGGGGTTAGTTACAAACTGCTGTGTAGCCTGGCTAGTCATATGCAAATCATAATAGAATGTGATAAGACTAAGAGGAGTCTGTATGTTTTGAGTCTCATATTTATTTACCAGTTCGGCACTGGTACTTTCTGAGGTATTTTTTTAATAATTAACTCATTCGGTAATCGGTATTGTGCCGTTTCTTATTTATTTTATTTTATTTTTGCATTTTTTTTATATTAGTATTTTTAAATTATTTTTGTATTTTTTTATATTAGTATTTTTAAATTATTTTTGTATTAAATTGTTAAAATAGTTCTTTTGAAATTTTCTATTAAAGCTTTTGAGTAACCATTCGAAGAGTGGCTCAATTGCCGGCTGTCCTCGTCGTGATGCGCTCGACGGCGTCGCCCGGCCTGGTGGAGCCTGGAACCGGTGGTGGCCGGTGGGTTTGTGCTGGTCTGACTTGGCAGCCCTGACCATTGCAGCCGCCTTTGATGAACCCCTTAAAACCCCTTCTCCTCCCTCTCCGCCGGTTGTTGACCGAGTTTCTCTCCCCTGCCTTGTGAACCCTCGTGGTCTTCTCCGTCTCATCCCTGATTTCCTTGTTTCGGGCTTTCTTCGGGTTTGCCTTGAGCCCTACGGTGGCCCGAACTTGGATTTATCCCCTTTTCCCTTTTGGGCTTCCTTGGTCCCAAAGCCTTGTAGCCTGGGGTCTTGTTGACCCATGGAATAATAAGGGGTAGTTATTAAGGGCATTTTGCATAACTAGACAAAAAAAAAACTTTGCAAAACTAGCCATGTCTCTTGTTTATTTGCTAGGGGTAGAAAGTGGTCATTTTTTGCAAATAAAAATAGCAACCGGGAGAGAAAGTTGTAGGTGAAGGGGTGGGATACTGTAGCTGTGTTGTCAGTGACATGTGGCACCAAAAGGTATCCTCCGTTCATTTCAGAAAACTGTAGACTGCCCATCTTATCAATAGAATTAATTTGTCTTACCAATAGGCTAAACCTGTCTTTCCATACGTGGAGATATTTTGGAAAGAATCTGGAGAGGATTCACTGTAGCTGATTTGGCGGGCTGTCAGTGCATTTTTGGCGCCAAAACAGGGTTCCTCCTTTGGGGAAAGGGGAAGCATTTATGAGGGGAAAATGCAATGATTGCATTGATGGGTGTACCCCAATAACATATATAAGGTTGAGAAGAAGATCTGAAACACCATAACATGCTCTGCAAAAAGTGAGCCAGAATAGGAGAGAAGCGGAAAGGACGGGAAAAAAGTTACCCGTTCATTTCAGAAAACGATACAGTCCTCATCCTACCAATAGAATATTTCCGTCCTACCAATAGTGTACAACTGTCCTTTCATACCTGAAAAAGTGCAAGAAGTTTGTCCGATGACAGTGGCAACGATGGGTAAGTGATCTTGTACATATCCTTTGTAGCTATTCCTTTTTCTTATAACAGAACTACCCCAATGTGACGGTTTCACGAGACCAGTTGCAGAGAGTTCGTAATTTATACTCTCTTTTTTTGATCAATTGCATAACTTGCAAATTAAGATTACAAATTCAAGCGCTATTTTTGCTTCATGCGAAATTATCACTTCTTGATGCCTAGACACTCATAAGGACCCATTGAAAATAGTCTATTAGCTCAATTGGTAGAGCGTTGTGTTTGCACACAAAGATGTGAGTTCGACTCTCACATAGGCTAATATGGAGTATGTGTTCATGAATCTCTCTGAACTTATACAATTATGAACATGACAGAAAATACATATACTAATGGTAGGACAAATTTATGAACATGTTAGGACAAATTCATAAATCTCTCTGAACTTATACGATTATGAACATGACAGAAAATATATACACTGGTGGTAGGACAAATCCGTGAACATGGTAAGACAAATTCATAAATCTCTCCAGACTAGGTTTTACTCAATTTTCTTTCTCCACATGATGATCATGAACTTGTGAGCGATGACTGGGTACTTCTGAGTGTCAATATTCATTACTTGGATCTTGTCTTTCAGTGCAGCACTAACTTTATCCAGGATAGCAACCATAGCTTGAGATTCATCATCACACATGATATATCCATGTATAGCTTTTGCATCTGTGGTTCATATAACTTCAGTCTCTGCCTGTGGAGCTTGCCTTCTCCTTTTGCTTTTCTGAGATTCATGTGGAAGTAAATTTTTTTCGTAAAGTCAATTATGCATTTACATTTTTCCAATAGTATAAATATATCGTACCATTAGTGTGCATCTATCCTACCATTAGTGTCAAGTTATACAGGAATTACTGGGTTTCCATTATGATCCTACCAATATCGTTGTTTTCTCCTACCATTAGTTTCCATCAATCCTACCATTCTGATCCTACCGATATCGTTGTTTTCTCCTACCATTAGTTTTCATCTATCCTACCATTTTTGTGCATCTATCATACCAATTTAAAGAGCTTTCAAGGAAAAATAAAGCTAGAAACCGTAACAAATTATGTTCCACATTTTTCAAAAAAATAACCAAGGGTAGAGGGTTTCCAACCTACAACAGAAGATGAAGGAAACCTAAGTAACATTATATCCAATGGTAGAGGCTCTAATTCAGTCATTCTAGCATTGAATTAGATTGGATTCATGAATTTTGATTGATAGAAATTGGATTGAGATTGAGATTTATGGATTGGTAATTGAGATTGAGATTAGGGTCAATTCACACCTCAATGATTACTAGTCTGGGATTTGTGGATTGGTCAATATGAATTCTACTTCTTTGCCAATAGTACAAATATATCTTACCATTCGTGTACATCTATCCTACCATTAGTGTCAAGTTATACACTTAGGAATTTCGGTGATTACATTTTTATTATACCAATATCGTATATTTATCCTACCAGATTTACAAATTTGTCCTACCACTAGTCTATTTATTTCCTACCAAGTTCATAATTTTATAAGTTCAGAGATATTCATAATTCATAAATTTGTCGTACCAGATTCATAAATTTGTATTGCCATTAGTGTATATGTTTCCTACCATATTCAATCGTATAAGTCCATAGAGATATGAACGCATACTCCGTATTAGCCTATGTGAGAGTTGAACTCACATCTTTGTGTGCAAACACAACGCTCTACCAATGGAGCTAATAGGCTATTTTCCATCCATCTTCATTATGAATGCATATTAAGATCAGTGAACACATTCAATTTAGGGATTTAGGAAATATTAATTGAGGGATTTAGGAAATATTAGGTTTTGAAATTGACCTGAGTATCTTATGAACAATAATTGACTCTCTGGTTTTGAAATTGAATCCAGTCTGGTCAGTGCCTCTTCATAAGGCAGAAGAAAGCACTCATGTGATGTCCAGAATTCAGTAGTGATCATTATGGGATGATCAACCGTAAGTCTAGCAGCAGCCATGAATCCTAATGCTTCATCCACCCTATTTGCCAGTTCTTGGTACCTGTTGAGATAAACCATTAGAGTTAGGAGTAAGGATATTTACAAATCTATTTTAACAAGTAATAGTAATTACTCCTTCAAAAGACTGACTACAAGTATGAACTGCACACTATATGTTGCATCCTAAAACAATATCAAACAGAGAATAAAAGAGAAACAGAAAGCCTCGACGTGATCCACAACAGCTTGTGAGCTGATCAGCCTCCTGCAGGCAGTAAGCCTCCGGCTCCCGGAATCAGGACACTGCAACACCTTGATTTTGTTAGTGGAGGAGCTCTTGCATTGGACAAGAACAACCCATTCACTTCTTGAAGCACAAAGAGTTGGTTTCTGCAGAAGCCCATGTATATTTGCAACATTTGTCCCCAACATCTTTACTGATCAATTCCTTCTATGCCTTGTTTATCAATCTCCTGCCAAAATCTTGCACATGAATTGTGTATTTTAGTTCGCGGCTTATTCAATCATAGATATATACACATGTATAGGTTTCTGATTCATCAAAATCATGCCCAAAAAGATGATCAACAGGAAAAATAACTAAGCAATCAATAAAGATAAAAATCTGTCATAATTTAACACAAAAACTGATCAAGTAGTGGATGGATGAGATGAGAAGATCATATCATACATACCCTTTAAACTGAAATGATTGATCAAGAGGGTGATAAATTGATCAAGAAGGTGGAACTAGGAGTTTTTTATATTCCGGAAGAGTGTACAAATGATGGGCATTTGTGATTTTTATTCCTTTGAATTTCTGTATTTTTTGTGGATGAAATGGGAGTGGATAAATTAAGGCGCTAAAATGGGATTGTGGATCTCATCTCACAACTCAAAATTATGAGCTTTTGGTTTGTCTGTGACGTCCAAATAAAACAAAAACAAATAAAATGAAAGTCATATATATGTTTTGCCAATTGCTGGTAGGTGTTTGATGTGATGAGAGAAAATTACAAGTCCATTTGATCACTCTTTAAGGCTTCAGCTATGTCCACACCTTTTATGCAAGTCCATTTGAAGTAACTCGGTGTTTAATAACCCTATCCTACCAACAGAACAAACATATCATGCCAAATGACCATAACTATCCTACCAAAGGTACAAATAAACGAAAATAGGCAAAGATATGAAAAACCCCTATTTTTACTCCCCGGAATCCGACGCCGGAAGAAGTCTCCCGTCACCGCCACTGCTGAGAATCATAAATCTCAGCAGATCTACAAAATCAGCCCTAAAGATAATGGTAATAACCGACTTATTCCATCAATTTCAATTTCACGTGCAATTTCAAACCCTAAACTATCAAATTCCAACTCAATATCAAATCTTAACCCTAAATCATCAAAATCAAATCTAAATCCGTAAATAAAGAGTTTAGGTAGAAGATCCATACTAGGAGAGTTGCAAACCGAGGGATTGAAATCGAAAATAGAGGGGATGGGGGCGTTTGGTGCGAATCTGTGAAGATGAGAAAAGGGGGCACTGGGGTGCTGCTGCGAGCTTGCTGTGAGACTGGGAGGAGTGCAGGTGGGCCAGAGCTGGTGCTGCGGTTGTGCTGCGGTGGGGCGGCGGCGATGGCTTCTTCAACTGGAACCGCCATGTCTGCGACTTCGGAGGTGAGCCCGCTCAAGATCTGTGGAATTGGGGAAAGGTTGTTCCTCGTTCGTCTGTCCCTCGCCAACAGTCCCTCCCTCAACCTATTTTTGGCAGTCATCTACAGTTGCTTGCAACCAGTTAATTTTAGCCAAAAAAAGTGGACTTGGCTACTTTAGCAATTTTTTGGCCTTGTAGGCTAGTTGTGCAAATAGGCCCATTTTTTGGCCTATTTTTTGCAATTTCCTCAGTTATTAATTATAATAATATCGGAAATAATAATAAATAATCATCAATAAATTATTCCATTTTCTAGGGTTTGCGTAAATCCCGTTTGAGTTTCTGGTGCCTTTGGTTTAGGTGTTGTGTGACTTTACGTTTAACGTGATTGGATTTTCTTCTCCGTTTAATGGGACTCTGGCAGTCAGAGTCGGGATAGGCTGGAGTCGTGGTAGTGTGTATCGAGACGTCTCCTGCGTCTCTTTCTCCAGAAGAATGGTTCCTTGGAGGTTCGTCTTCACCACACAGGTGACTCCTGATGTGCTGTTGGCCTATGGTGCGGCTTCAGGGTAGTGATTGACTTCGTCTTTCGTCTACGTCATCGTCTTGTTTGATTTAGTTGTATTTAGTTCCGCATGTTTAGAGTTCTTGCCTGTATTTTGCACCTTCTTTTTATTTTTTTATTTGCTTATACGGTTATTCGTCTGCCGACTTGTCGACCATCGAGGTTCAGGTATATCTGACCCCGAATTTTTACCTAATAATAAATAAAAAACTACACTTTTAAGTAATCATAAAACTAAATCAAGATTAAATTCAATTTTGTATGTAAATAAATGTAATAAAAGTTAGTAACAATGGATTAGATATCAATGCATCCCTAAGTACAATAGCCACGAAAATCGGGAAAGATCAGTTCTCAAAATTGACATGGGCTTGGTGGAGCATTTGGATGTTCCGAAATAAAGCGCTCTTTGAAAACATCAAACCAGACTTTCGTAACATATGGGCGTTTGCCCAAAACTAAATCTATTCGTGGAAAATAGCCAAAACAGATGATGAAAACACCTTACATCATACAACCATCACAAACAGAACAAAACGAAGGAAGAACATAAAGTGGCGCAAACCACAGGAATGAACCTACAAACTAAATTTCGATGGTGCCTTCACCCTAGTGGGCAAGGCAGACTACAGATACATAATTAGAGATACTAACGGAGACCCGATATGCATGGCTTCTGGGGCTTCCCCAATCAACTCCGTAAAAGGAGCGGAAGGCTATGCAATGTGGCAAGGCATAAACAAAGCCTGAGAACTACAACTTCACCATATCATAGTAGAAGGTGATAACCTCACCGTTATAAATTGCCTCAAAGGCATTTGGTCCCCACCAGGAGAAATTGAAATGATCGTCTCTGACGCTCTTTTCTCCTTGAGCTGTTTGAGTTGTTCTCAGGTCTGCCACACATACCGTGAAGCTAACCGAGTTGCGGATCGACTTTCGCACCTTAATTTAGCTTTATCCGGTTCCTCGCATGACGACATAGAACTTAGTTCTATCATCCTTAGGGATGCGCTTAGCAAGTGACAAATTATATATTTGGCCTTGTCAAATTCTTTTCGGTTCAAAAAATAAAAAATAAAATTGTATTTGGTTTCAACCTTAGTTTTTTTTTCATGTGGTGCCCTGAAGTAAGGGATATTTACATACAAAATTTTTGTGGTACTCTTGATGTTTTTAAAATTTTAGCACCATACTCCTCCGTTAGGTTTTATCCCAAAAAAATGTTAACTTTATGTTAAATATTGTTGGGACTTATTAGAGAGCAATCACGAGAGAAAGAGATGGGGAATCAGAAGTCAGCAACTGAGATGAAGCTATGGAAGGTTCCAACTTCCAACACAGGAGATTCTTAATTCAAAGTGAAGAGGAAGTGAATGATGACAAAGGAAAAATCTCATAATCGGATTATCTTTGAAGATATTAGTAGTTTGACGGGAGGACATGGAAGGAGACAAAAGGAAAGCAAGTAGAAACACCTCAAGAAGATGAGGATGGACATTGTATACTGTCAAACTATGAATAATAAGATATGCTCACACCAAGTACGTTGTACACAAGACAAACATACAAATAACAAATAATTTATTGGAAATGGTGTCAAATTTGATTAGATATTTTAAGTCGCGTATCAAATACAGTAATTCTACTAATTTAACTAATGTAGTTTGTAAGTACGGATCAATCCCATATAAACTTATGTATCCATGAGTTTATTTTTATGTTAAGTATGAGAGCAAAAGGGGAAGATTTGGTTTTCTATGGACTAATGGAAGTAGGAAAATGCAAGAAAAGCTATGATCGTCATATGAAACTATATTTGGGAAAGACGTTTAATTAATCGATATCCATTTACAAACTCAATTCCTGATCAATGAAATACACTAACTCTATTCCCTTGAGTAACTTATCATGGAAATCAATATTCCAATTTCTTCAATTTAGTAGTAATTAGGTCAACCATACTTTATAAACCCTTATGATTAGATTCAATTTAACAATAGCAATACATATCTAGGAAATCGATAAGAGCAATAAAGTAAGTCAACAAGCCCTAGAGAATTATAATTTGCTACAATTGATACAGATGATTAAGATTAATCAAAGTCAAAGTCAATAAGAGGAAGAGAAAATCTCACATAGATATTGAGTCTAATGTTTTAATTAACAAACAAAGCAAAATGGGACATTAGTTCTCCATAACACATACAATCTCAATTAGGCTTTTCAAAAGTACGTAAATAATCCCCCAAAAACTTCTTAAAACAAGTATTAATACTAATGAAACACAAGTCAAGCAGTTGAAATCGTCAATCTGGACATGAGAAAAAAATTGGTCAAAGACATCGATACTCGGTCGAGTTCTTTTATTCTGGCCCGAGTTTTGTGTTTCTTCAACTTCTCAGCCTCATCAATTCCAAATTTGGGCTAGAAGTCAATAGAAGTTGTAGATCTTCAAAATATCTTTCCAATGCATATACATAATAGTTTATCAGGCCATTGAGGCCTCAAGAAAATACGTTACAAGATCATTAATATTTGTCAGATTAATTAAGGTATTCGACACAATCTTTCCGGTTAGGTAATTTTATTCTTCTTCTCGAGCCTTCCTCAAATCATACTTAAGCTTGTCTTCAAGGGCTTCAAACTTGAACTACTCGACCATTGTGCTTTATCAACCAAAGATCTCTGACTCACCAAAAAAATGGGGAAGAAAGGACAAAAATATCACCCAAAACATATCAGCTTTATCAACCGTAGACATGGGCAAACCCCAGAATTAGGACCTAAAAAAATATAAAATTAAACCAATTTTTAACTGAAAGAAATTGATAGGGATGAAAAGTATTTCAAAAATGTATGTCGCCGATATCATTGACCGGTCAATGAATAGTCAATGGTCAAGTAAAAATTGGGAAGGAGTGACAAAAATGTCAACTTATGACGTTTACCTAATTTTACCACAAAAACAGACACACACCTAAATTAGGATCATAAAACGGATAGTATATCAAATTAAACTATTTTTAATAGAAAGAAATTGATTTGGAAGAAAAGTATTGCAAATATATAAACACCGGTATTTGAACTCATGATCTCCTATACTAGGGTTGTGTTTGCATCCATCTTCGACTTCTCCATCTCAACGGGTGGGGGCAAACTTCCGAGGATAGGAGAGGGAGGACTTCATACTGATAGATTACATAGGCTTCATATTGTATAGTGGGCTAAAAGACTCAATCCATTGTAACCTATATATATGATTAATCAATGAATGAAACCCTAGAGGAGGACTTTACATCAATTCCATTATTCTACATGGTATCACATCATTTTCTTCCTCACGGAACCCTAATTTGATCCTCCCGCCCCACCCCTCCTCTTACCGCCGCCGGCGTCGTCCCCTCGCAACCGATCTCTCTCTCTACCCTCGCCTCACCGGCCCACCCCTCTCTGCCGCCCACCGGCCTCCCACTGGCCCCGCTCGGCCTCGCCCACAGACCCCGGCGCCCTGCCCCCCAGATCTGCGCTCCCCCTCCCTCGCGGATCTGCGCTCCCCCAGATCTGCGCTCCCTCAGATCTCCTCCGTCGCTCGCTACTCCAACACCGCTGCCGAGATCCGAGCTCGCCAGCCACCACCAACACAACCCGTCCCAGATCCGGCCACCCCGAGCTCGGATCCGTCCCTCTCCGGCCTGTGCGCACCCAGCCGCCACACCCCGTTGAAGAGCGCCCCCTCCTGTTTCCGTTCTGGAAAAAAAATGTCCGACTCCCCCCCACGACTTTAGCTGCGACCGCGGCATATGCAGCGACCGCGACATTGGCTGTGGCATCGGCAGCAACAGCGGCCGCAGCTCTATGCAGGGGTCGCGTCATACGTGGACTCGCGACCCTCGTCCTTGGAACGCCTCCCCTTGATGGTCCCCGGTGCCTGGTTTCAACCCTCATTGGATACACTCCGGCTCTACTGCCCTGCGACATGCCGCTCCTCAGGCCTATCTGACATTGTCAGATCACGCCTATGTTCCGCCTGATCCTGATAGGCATCACGCCTTCTTCTCTATGCAGCCGACATCTTCCGACTCTTCGTGGTACATGGACACTGTTGCCACCTCCCATATGACGAACTCCTCAGGTAACCTCTCTTCTATTTCCTTTAAAGGTCCTACACACTCTATTATCGTCGGCAATGGTGGTCGTCTTGCTACTTCGGGGATTGGCCATGCCAAATTACAGACCCCAACCCACCCACTACACCTTAAAAATGTCCTCATTGCCCCAAAGATTGTCGAAAACCTTATCTCTGTCCGTCGGTTCACTACTAACAATAACGTTTCCCTTGCGTTTGATCCCCGTGGTTTCTCTGTGAACGGTCTTACTACGGGGGTTACTCGCATGAGATGTAACAACACCGGGGAGCTCTAGCCTGTCACACCACCTCCTGCGTCCAGTCAGTCGTGCCCGGTCGCCCTCTCAACATCGTCATCCAACCCGTGGCATGCACGCCTGGGTCATTCCAGTGCTGCCGTTCTAGATGTCCTCCGTTCTCAAAGTCTTGTCACATGTAATAAAGACCTACGCTCTAGTTTATGCTCTTCCTGTCAATTAGGCAAACATGCAAGACTGTTGTTCCAACGGTCTTTGAACTCCACCCTTGCTCCTTTTGATATCATTCATAGTTACATTTGGACCTCTCTTGTGCCTAGCAAGGAGGGTTACAAGTACTACATTTTGTTTCTTGATGATTACACTCATTTCTTATGGATCTCCCCGTTGCATTTCAAGTCTCAAGTGTTTCCTATCTTTGCCAAGTTCCATGCCTACATCAAAACACAGTTTCAAACATCCATCAAATGCTTCCAATGTGACAATGGCCGTAAATTTGACAACAAAGACTTTCACTCTTTCTTCGCCACAAATGGGATCTCCTATCGGTTGCTTGCCCCTATACTTCCCTGTAGAATGGCAAAGCCGAATGAATCATTAGAATCATAACCAACATGATGCGCTCTCCTCTTTCATGCATCTATTCCCCTTACCTATTGGCCTCACGCCTTATCAATCACATGTTATCTCCTCAACATTCTCCCATCTACTACCCTATACCATCTCTCGCCAACCCAGACACTCTATTGCACCTTGCCTAGTTATGATAACCTTCGTACCTTCGAGTGCTTGTGCTTCCCAAACCAATCCTCCACCGCCCCACACAAGTTTCACCCGCGCTCCACTCCATGTGTCTTCCTAGGCTATCCGTCTAATCATCGCGGTTACCTTTGCCTCGATGTTCGGAACCATAAGCTTATTGCGTCACATCATGTCACTTTTGATGAGTCTCACTTTCCCTTCTATTCTCATCTTCTCCCATCTTCGACACCTCATATGTCCCAACCTGAGTCTGAGTCTTCCTTCCCTCACTTTCTCCTTCCTCAGAGCTCTACCGGTGCTCCTGCCTCTCCCCCTACACCGCCCCCACCACCACCTCCTCCTCCCACCAGACCGCACACCCGCAACATATCCGGTGTTTTCAGACCTCGTCAAATCGTCTCCATGACCACCACTCATCACCCCGCCGAACCATTTCCAGATTACTCTCGGCTACCCCCCCGTCACACCAGATGCCGCGGCCGCAACACATCAATCTGCCGCGGGTCCTCCTCCCGTCCCCACCGATTCCCAAACACCTCCTACCTCAACCCCGACCTCCGATCCCTATCCCCCATCCCCACCTCCCACAAAACAACCCTCCTCGACCCGAATTGGCAGGCGGTTATGCTCGACGAATACAGGGCTCTTATAGGGAATGATACTTGGGTTAGTTCCTCGCCCTCCTGAGGCGAACGTCATTCGCTGCATGTGGCTCTTCCGCCACAAGTTCTGCTCCGATGGGTCGCTGGAGCGCTACAAAGCTCGTCTTGTGGTCAACAGTCGATCTCAGCAGGTAGGTATTGATTGTGATGAGACATTCAGCCCCGTGGTCAAGCCTGCCACTATCCGAGTGGTGTTGAGCTTAGCGTTGTCGAGACATTGGGCCATTCATCAGCTGAATGTCAAGAACGCCTTTCTGCATGGTCAT
The DNA here is from genome assembly GCA_037127255.1 of Persicaria tinctoria. Classification (NCBI taxonomy): domain Eukaryota; kingdom Viridiplantae; phylum Streptophyta; class Magnoliopsida; order Caryophyllales; family Polygonaceae; genus Persicaria; species Persicaria tinctoria. The sequence goes on from JBANSL010000003.1 coordinate 67,766,675, forward strand.
CTAAATGAGACAGTTTACATGTTTCAGCCACCGGGGTTCACTGATACTGATCGTCCCAAGCATGTTTGTCTCCTGAAGCGCTCTCTGTATGGTCTGAAACAGGCCCCGCGGGCTTGGTTCCAGCGCTTTGCTTCTCATCTGCTTCGCTTGGGCTTTATTGGCAACCGCTCAGATACGTCTCTGTTTATCTATCGCAGAGGGACAAACATGACCTTTTTGTTACTATATGTCGACGACATCATCCTCACCGCCTCTTCTGATGCTCTTCGGACGTCTATTATTTCCCAGTTGAGCGCCTGGTTTGCCATGTCAGATCTGGTCCGTTGTCTTACTTCTTGGGAGTCGCTGTGCAGTGTCATGCATCTGGTTTGTTTCTATCTCATAGTAAGTATATTGCCGAAATTGTTACTCGGGCCAAGATGAGCAATTGCAAGCCGGTTGCTACTCCAGTAGATACCTCCAACAAGCTCAGTGCTCACTCTGGTCCTCTGTGTGATGATCCGACGCTCTATCGGAGTCTTGCCGGTGCGTTGTAGTATCTTACGTTTACTCGGCCAGACATCAGTTACGTTGTTCAGTAGATTTGCCTATTTATGCATGCGCCCAGGGAGCCGCACTTCCAAGCCTTGAAGCGGATCATCCGGTACATCAGCGGTACCCTCGACCGCGGCACCACGATCAACCCTTCCTCACGCCTTGACCTCGCCGCGTACACCGATGCGGATTGGGGTGTTTGTCCTGACACGCTTCGCTCCACGTCTGGCTACTGTGTCTTCCTCAACGACACTCTTTTGTCGTGGTCCACGAAGCGTCAGTCTGTGGTGTCTCGCTCTAGCGCCGAGGCTGAGTATAGAGGTGTCGCCAACGTTGTCTCTGAGTGCTCATGGTTACGCAATCTCCTTCTTGAGCTCCGCTGCCCTCTTCAGAAGGCCACCCTAGTCTACAACGACAACATCTCCGCCGTCTATCTGGCCAGCAACCCGGTCCAACATTAGCGGATGAAGCACATTGAACTCGATCTACACTTCGTTCGGGACAAGGTTGCTCTTGGACATGTTCGTGTTCTCCATGTCTCGTCCTCCTATCACTACGCTGATATATTCACCAAGGGTTTACCTCGTCAGTTGTTCCTTGATTTTTGGTCCAGTCTCACTGTACGGGACCCTCCACTTTCGACTGCGGGGGTTTGATAGATTACATAGGCTTCATATTGTATAGTAGGCCAAAAGGCCCAATCCATTATAACCTATATATATGATTAATCAATGAATGAAACCCTCGAGGAGGACTTTACATCAATTCCATTCTTCTACACATACGGTAGGTAGCGGAGGACATATGGATGGTACTTGTGAAATTCTGAGAAACCCTCGTCAAGTCGTATGAAAATGGGAACTATGTCGGGTTCTATTTTTGTTTTTGGTTATAAGGTTGGAATCCACTCTTCTAACACAAAAGTTTAAGCCACTGTAAGGACTTCCCCCTTCCTTATATTTTTTTGATTTTCCCCTTTCCAACCAATGTGGAATGATATTTTATCCCAACATGCCCCTCATGTGCAACCCTCTTGGATCGATTTGACACTTGAATAGTTTTTTCTTCTTTTAGGCCGAGACTCTCAATCTCTTTATAGCTCACCCAATTTTTTTTTCTTGTGTTTTTACGACGGGTTTTGGCATTCTCAGTCTCTCTTAGCCTTTCCCAAGCCAAGAAATCCGACCCGACTCGAACCTACTATAATACCATGCGAAATTTTGAGAAAATCCAATCGGTTCATATGAAAATGGAAGTCGTGTCGGGTTTTTATTTATTTATTTTTGGTTAAATGGTCAAGATCCACTCTTCTAGCACAAAAACTTAAATCATTGTGTAGGGGTTCCCCTTCCTTAAAATTTTTGATCTTTTTCCATTTCAACCAATGTGAAATGATATTTTATCCCAACAACATCCGACTATATCCCAATAAATGGCCATCTTAAAATTTGCGATGGCGTTCTCTTAGAGGACCACCAACACTACTATTCCCACCCGTAAGAGGGTGAATCTCACATGCTACCTCGTTGCCGACCCCTCATTGGCTCACATTTTACGGTCCCCCCATGAGATCTCGTCAGCTGCCCTTGCCTAAACAATAAAAATACCACCCTTTGACCCAATAATTAGGGATCAATTTTCTTAGAGAAATGAAATTAAAAACCCTGGAGTTTGAGTTCTTAAATCTCTTGAGCGAGAAAGAATCGTTTCCAAGATACTCCGATCATCTAAAGTTACATTAACAACGACGATTGAATAGTAAATCATAACCAAAGATCCACCGCATAGAGTTCATTGCTAAGAAGTCTATCGCGAAGTAATCAAATCACACACCGAGTCGAGGAGCTACGATCTACCACATGCTTCAATCCATATTATATTTACACAAATATTATCCGCCATGTCCTTACAAAATAGGAGACACGTCATCAAAACGAGGTAATAAGTATTGATGATTTTCTAGAAACTCTTCAACACCAACATCGATGTTGTCATAGCAACGACAACAACGTCAAACACTATTTATGTATGAAACATGCTTATTAAATCATAATGTTCATAATGTTGTAATTCAAATGAAGCCTAGTTATTGTTGGCTTCCATCCCTCCTAATCAAGCGCAAACAATCAATGGTGCAACAGGGTTCAAGGATGGAGTCTTCCCTTTTAGATATCTTGGTGTGCCTATTAGTCCACATGGGCTAAGAGTCACGCACTACGCCCCTCTATTGGACAAGATAGGTAAAGTCCTTAACAATTGGAATGGAAAACTTATATCTTATGCAAGTAGAAGAGAACTCATAGCCTCGGTTCTACAAGGAATTGAAGGTTTGGCTCTCGATACTTCCGATACCGGAGTCCATCCTTCAAGACCTTACGAGACTATGACGTGCTTTTCTTTGGAAGACCCCAAGAGTGAAGTGGAGTAAAGCTTGTCTGCCGAAGCAAGAAGGAGGCATTGGCCTCGTGAACATCCGGACATGGAACCAAGCCTTCATGAGCAAACACCTCTGGCGCATTCATGAGAGGAAGGAGAGCCTATGGGTCCGGTGGTTTCACCACAAGTACCTAGAGGTTTGTAACGTGGAGGACTGGGTTGCTCATCGTCGTGACTCCCCCTTAATCAATGTCATTGTTGGAGCTAAAGATAGAATTATTTGTACAAATGATTGCCTTGATAACAAATTTGATGATTGGTGTAGCAATGAGAGGTTCCATGTGAGCAAGGCCTATGAGGACCTTAGAGACAAAGGTGTGGGCGAAGGGAAACACTCTGAAGCATTGCTTCATCCTTTGGCTCGTCACGTTAGGTAAACTATCCACCCTTGATCCCATCTTGTTCCTTGACATTAACCATTGTTGTAGGATGTGTGGAGGAGATGTTCTTGAGACGCATAGCCACCTCTTCTTTGAAAGTCCTTACTCGAAGGACATCTGGAGAAGAACAAGAGATAGATTTTTTGATTCCAGAGGAGGTGGACAGCTTGCATAGGGGCCTTAGGTGGCTCCGAAGACACAAGAGAAAGATTGTTTTGTGATGGCAAGGCTAAGACCTTTGCTTTCTCCACTGCGGTTTACCTCATTTGGCATGCAAGAAATGCTAAGGTCTACGATGAGAAGCACGTCCCCGAGGAAGTTGTTGCAAGGCTAATTGCAACCTATCTATTCCGGCTACTGCACTCAACCTTTGCTCTCCAGGATGTGGAGAAGATCTAGTCTTTTTAATGCCCTTGGGGCCTCTTGTTTTTCGGCCACTTGCCTTACTATGGCTATTGGATGGTGTCCTAGAGCCTGCGTGCTTTTGGTGCCTACATTCATCCGAGAACCGTCCCCCTTGTGTTGGATTGTTGGCTTGTGTCCTTTTACGGGTCTGTGTGCCCCGGGAACAAGGCCTTTTGGTGTATTTTAGAGTTGTTCTAGGCCTGCGAGCCTCGACTTCTCCCCTTTTATGTTTTTCTTGACATCTTGTATGTGTCTGACCAGGCTTCGTCTTGGTTGGATCATACACATGCTCTTTTTTATTTTGGCTTTGTGTCCTTGTTAAGCTAGGCTGCCTCCTAGCTTTAAGGGCATAAGTCTGGATGTATGATCCTTTTGGATCCCCCATTCTTTATCATTCGAATTTACGCGCACCCCAAACTCGGACTTAGTGACTGATGAGTTTCTAAATAAAAAAACCTAAATTAAACACTATTTATGTACTTTTTTTTTTTCCTGTTTTTTGTTTAGTTTTTTTTTTTTATCAGGATGAACCTACCCTATAGATGAGGTTTTGAAGACCTAAATGATCGCTCCATGCCCAATGCAACCACCGTCTATATATTCATCTTAAAATTTCAGGACGGTAAAGTAGCACATTAAGGCGTTATAAATAACAAGGATGCATCTGTACATGTACGCACATTAATTTAGTTGCACGTACCAAGGTACAAAAACATTCTTAGTTTCTACATACTACCATATCAATGTAAACCACTAATAACTTGTATCAAGGACAAGTTTACTCATCTTCAACAACCTCTTGGAGCTTCTTCTCCACAATTTCACCACAAATTTTGCCCATCATATTGTAGAACAACATTAGGTCCGTCAATTGGTCAACCGACATCCGATCCATGATCTTCCTCGCCAGCTTCTCCCGCTCATCGCTTACCTTCATCTTTTCAAAGTAGGAATATGCATTCCTCACCGTGGCACCCATCTCCTTGAGCCGGAACTCTTGTTGGGAGCTCAAGGTGTTCGACTCCAAGAACTCCGCACCAGCCTTGAGCTCGGTTGGTGCGCCGTCCTTGTTGTTGTAGGAAAGGTTGGCTATTTTGGTGCCTGATAAATAAAGGTCCTTCGCTAGTGAGAAACTGCGGATGATCACTCTCCTTTTGTTCTCTATTTCCACGTTGAGCTTTAGGGTCTTCGGGATGACTTTGGTGGAGTCAAGCTTCTTTTTATAAGCAATCACTGCCCTTACAAATTCCTGCTCCAACATATATATTTCATCAAAATCCATCCAATAATTCAATTAAATCAATTGCTAACAAATTTAATTAACCCCACCTTTCTTTTAGCCAATTTAATTAATGGTTTTATATAGGAAAAACCCTATTATTTTGAGCATAATTAAAAACTATATAAAATATAACGGGTAAGATTATAATTGTATGTAAATCTTCACATAAAATTTAATAATTTTTTTTAAATATAATTAATATAATAAAATATAATTTATTATCAAAACATATATAATTAAAAGTGGGGGTAAAAAATACTAGTTTGATACTATTACAAAGGGTGGATAGTGAAGTGGTTACCTTGTAAGCAGCAGGGCAGCCCGGGTAGTCGAAGAGATTAGAATCGGGTTGACGCATGCGCTCCGGGTGGAACTGCAGCCCCATCACGAACCTCCCCTCCCCTGGATTGTACATATTAGGGTCGTAGAAGCCTTCGATGAGTCCGTCGGGGGAGTAGGCCATGGGTACGAACCGGTTCGCCAGCTTCTTCACACCTTGGTGGTGGTAGCTATTCACCATGATGTTGTTTTCATGGAACCAGGAGTGCAATGGAGTCCCATCCACAACCCTGATCGGGTGCCTGTGCCCGTCGTAATTGGAGTAGTCCATGTGCACCACCCTCTCCCCTTGGCTGATCACCTTCTTTGACAGCTCCTTCCCTACGTCTTGGTATAGGGTGCCCCCACTTGCCACGTTTAGTACCTATTATCATTCCAATACGACAATCTTCATTTTCATTTCACTACGTGATGTGTCGTCTCCATCATCATCTCATCAACCTCTCTGACTCATTCCCCAATCTAACCTTCATTCATTTTTATGATTCATTAATGTTAAAGTATATGCTGGGTCCGGTTGTGTGGGCCCACGTATGGATCGGGGTTTTCATATCTCAAAATCAATTACCAATAAAATGTGGGATAATCCTATATTCCAACAATTAAGAAAACATATCTATTTTAATATTTTTAACGTGGACAACCCCTATATACCTAATATTTGTCAATGTTCATTCAATCCTATCCGATCCTAACACTATCAGTTAACTAATGAGTTTAGCGGATAAGAATGACATGTAATGATTAACTGAACCGTTGGGACTTGGGGTATTTACCTGGGAGCCTCTGCATATACCCAAGTAAGGTATGTTCCGGTCCACGCAGAGCTTAGCGAGGCTGAGCTCAATGGAGTCCTTCTCTTTGTCGATGGTAGTGTCGCTTGCATGGAGCCGCCTGATCTCCTCAACCTCCTCCGGCGACAGAATGCCGTCGTCGGAGTCATGGTGGTACCAAGAGGGATCGATGTCTTCTCCCTCGCACAGAAGGACGCCGTGGATGGGCTCGAAGCTCTCGAGCAGCGTGTGGATTCCGGATACCCGAGGCACTATAACGGGTACTGCCCCGTACTCGACTATCAGATCCAGATGGTACTCCCCTGTTCATCATTCACAATTTTCACCCCATTTTTAATTAACTCCAAAATTCAACTTTCCGATGTGGGACACTTTGGTCTCATTCACATCTCTAACAGTATCAAGTTAATCTCTAACAGTATCAAGTTAATTAGTGATAGAATCCCATTCCAAAATTGATTGCCTTGTAAATGCTTATTTAGGTATTAGTATTACTCTCTCCAATGAAAAATCTAAAACTTTTTACTTTGCCCTTCCTACCAATTTTAAAGAACATATAAAATATATTAATTTACATATATAATTGAACTCTTAAAAAAAAACGTATCAAGAAAATAAAATACTTTGTATTTGAGTAATATAATTAATAATCATTCATGCATGTCACATTGAACGTCGACCAACCACTAGATATATGGATCATGATACTGATCCCCTAAAATAACTCGATAATATCAATCTCCTTATCTAATTATTTAAGAAGATTACGATATAATGTAAAAAGTACATATATGGAAATAAATTATAATTATCCTAACTAGCAATTAATATTATATATATGATATATACAGTTTCTAACAATGAGCACCAAAGCAAACTTGGCCATTTCAAGGAAGGGGATACAAAGTCAAATTATGTAGGATGTGCTTTTGGTTGTGGTCACGTTTTTTTAGCAGCTAAAACAGGATCAAATTGTATTCATGTTTTGTTCTATTAAGTTCACGCCAAATCAACAAATTGGATTTTCGATGAAAATACAACAAAGTTGAATCTTATATTAATTCAAATCGACGGGTTTTAACTACACGAAATGAACAAATATATTTACCGACATTTGATAAAATTGACATGACATAGATATAAGCTTGATCGCTCGATCGAGTTGAAACAATGAACAAATTAGACGAAATAGAAAACCTACCGACGAAATCGACAAACTTGTTCTTACGAAGGGTGCGACGGGAGACAATGACAACGCGAGGTAGGATGAGGGAGAGATCATCGGCCGCCATGAGTAACGTTAAGGCTAAGTCGATCTTAAAATTAGCCTTTAGATAAGTGTAACGCTTCCAGGGATGGGGGGACGATTTGGTGGGGGAGACTCCCAATTCGAGTGTCTATTTATAACGGTGGGGGAAACCAAGGCGTTGCCACGGGAAGGTTGCAACTAATTATGAATTGGAACGATTAATTGAGGTGTCCGGGCGGGGCCCAGTAGCTAATTACGAAGATTGCCACCGACAAGGAGGCTGAGCGGTGGGCCCAGAAGCGGGATCAAAACGCCGCGTAGGATGGAACGAATCCACGTTACCCAGAGGGGTGTGGAGGCCCACCTGTTTTTCGGTTTTCCACGTGGACCTTGGCTGAGTGTTTATCTGAGGCAGGTACTATGTCTGCCTAAAGACGAAGACGGAGACGCCTCAATGGCAAATGCTGAGCCTCTGCTGACTTGGATCCTCTCTCTCCCTGCCTCTTTTTCTCCATTAGGCTCCGTTTGGCTATATCTTACTTCTTTAATTTTCCATTTCACTTTGTTTGTTCTTTTTCCCATTATACTATATTAAGAGACATGAAAGAGATAAAAAAAAATGTCTTATATTTTTTGATGAAGAAAATGTCTTATATTTAAAGTTGAACATAACATTGTTTAATACATAAGTTGGTGGGCTAATATATAGTCATCTTATTAAGAGATATGAATGACATTAAAAGAATCCTATATCTAAAATTAAATATAACAAATTAATCAATTGATAATAGAAAAAATAGTACACTGTCTTATATACACACGATCCATGATAACGAGTCTTAACGGATACTCCCTCCGTTTGGAATTAATTGACGTTTTGGAATTTTACACACTAATTAAGGAGTTCGGATTCCCAATTCAACTTAAAATTATGCACATTAATCAAGTACAAAAGTGATTTGAAGGGACTCTGCACCTTCTTATAAAAGTACTCGGTACAATTAATTAGTGTAGAACTAAGGGTAAATAGAGGTGGGGGGTTAATTAATGGAGGAGCTGATACGTATATTTGGAGGTAGGGGGTTGATTATTCGTACAGTTAATTAGTAAAAGTGGTGTGTCAGACCCAAAAACGTCAATTAATTTTGCAAGTGAAATAAGTCTCAAAACGTCAGTTAAATGCAAACGGAGGGAGTATTTTTTTGTTTCATAACTCTTGGTGGAAAGCTTTTTAATTAGAAAATGATTTGCATCAGTTTATGCGCGCGGAGGCAAACGGAACCTCTGTATTTCAAAGCATCAACTATCAACCACCACACTCTCTTCATTGTTCTGGATGAGCCCTGGAACTAGAAGAGCTGTCCGGTCCCAGTGGCCCACTATATATTTCTCTCCATTGTTTAATTACTTCTTCTTACTTTTCTTTCTTTTTACAGACAAATATCCCCTTTGTATTTAAAAATTTCTAAAAATAAAAAGCAAAGGGGAAAAAAAGAAGATCGGAAGGAAGAAGAAATGGTTTCCTAGTTGAAATTGGATTTTCCACTGGATTAGGGTACGTGGATTAATGCCTTTTGCCCCTTGGCTTCCCCAATGGTTCAACCTCAACCCCAGTTAAAATATGGCTTAAGCTGCTCAGAGCATGCACATTGGTGGTAGTTAGTGGGGTTTTAAGAGAGAAAAGTCAGGAAAAGGAGGAGAGAGAAGAGGGGTGAAATTAAAAACCCATGGAGAGTTTATAATTTACAAACTCTCTTAAAAACCCATTAAATAGGGCCCACTTACCTATTTAGCTAGTTTTTGCATTTTTTTATTTATTCTTTGCATGAGCCCCAATAGGTAGTTAGAAAATGGTTAAAAAAAATTAATTTTTGTACTCTTTTATATTCATTTTAGCTAATTAAATATAAAAAATAAAAAATAATATTTTATTAAAATTCATAATTTATTTTAAGTTATTAATAGAGGCCAATATTATATATGTTTAACAAAATATAATACATACATAAACAATGTAACGTGCGTGAATAGTAAAACGTCAAGCTTTGTCGAACGGATGGAGTATTATATTAATTAATGCAAAATATAATACAAATGTAGATAATATATAACATATTATTATTATGTATGTTTAAATATATATAATAGATAATAGTTGGTAAAAAGTAAATTAAGAAACTCTAGAAACTCATATTGATGTGGATGAAAAAGTAAGTTGGGGTTGTTAAGGAGAGAGAAAGTGATAAATTGATATTAAAAAACTCTAGAAACCCGCATTGATGCGGATGGTCTCATTTAACTCATAGATTGTCCACGAGTCGGTTATATAGTAATATTCAGGAATAACTAAGTCTATTGTTGAATTGAATGATTCTGTGAAACCGGTTTGATGGGTCAGGTTCAGATTAATTCGGTCACATCACATCAGATTTCGGTTCCTTTGGCAAACCATCCATTTCATTCATATGGATATGTGATACGGAGTATAGTCTTGCATAACATCCATTTCATTCATATACTACCTCCGTTAAAAAATATAAGTATTTTTAGACATTTGCACACAAATTAAAGAAATTATAAACTTATTTCATTTATACCCTTCATTAATTATCCATAACCCTTATCAACCAATAAAATTTGAGCAAAAAGTCAAAAAGTAACATTTCTCATATCCCAATACCTAGAAAACCTAAAAAGACTTATATTTTGAAACAAAAATCTAAGCCTAAAAAGACTTATATTTTTGAACGGAGGGAGTACATGTGATATATTCTTGCATTGAGCAGGGACGAAACTAGAAAATGGCTTTGTGGAGATTTGAACTTGAGCAAAAAAAGACTTTTTTTTTTTATTTTAAAAAAAGGGCAATACTTAACCACTAAGCCAATCTAACTTCCCTATTTAATTATAAATATTATTTTACTTTTAGAAAATTGGGATGGGTTGCGACACATATCAACCTGTCTTTGATTCAGTGCCTGCATATGAATCACTATTAGTTAATTTATTGAACATTAATGTTAAAACAACAATATGAATATATACAGAGTATTTTTTTTGGTAGAGAAAGCGGGTCAAAGACCCGCGCTCCAGAGGAGCCTTTTATTGCCCCCAAAAGGGAAAAATCTACATGGTGCACAAACGAGAACTAGTCACCTACTGCACATCACGAGACAAAAGTTCAATAGTTCCCTTAGGAACCGAATCCAAAACAAAACAACCTAAAGCTAAGGGAACGAGTAAGCAAAATCAGCAACCCAATCTGCAAGGCAATTGCCTTTCAGAAGAGTGTGACGGAGCTGAACATCCCAGTTCCTACTAAGGGAGCCATGACAAAGCAACACCAGACTAGCACTTGGGTGCGACGATCTCACCCTGAGTTAATTGTATAATTAACAACAGGTAAAATGAACAAATCTCAAACAACTTACGACACTAACTACGATTTGATTGAGCATCTGGCCAATCAAAAACAAAATCGCACGTACGACAACAAAATGATTCAAATGAGATGGAAGAAATATTTTAGACAACAATTCAAACGACGAAAATATGCACAAAAAATATATTGAGAGAAGGCAGAAATAAAGAAGTTAATTAAGAACACGAACAAGTCTTAGGATCGGAAGACAAAAAGTATATGGGATGGAAACCATTGCATGAGTGAAGATTTAAAATCAACTTTGACGAATTTAAACTCTCGACGGGCAAAACAATGAGAAGGTTTGTAATTGGGGACCGTTCTTGTTCTATTGTGGCATCTGATACTTCATGATAGTGTCAAAATCGACACTCCAAGATGGCCAAATGACTCAACCACAAAAGAATATCCGATAAGCCTTGAGCACACTTATGACAAACTACTCGAATGTCGGGGATGTCAGGAAAATGTACCACAAGGAACATCCACAAAATCGTCGCAAATATCGGAGGTTGAAGGCAAAGAGGACGGGCAGGATGAGTGTTGTGATGTATGGATGATTGCCCCACATCGAAAAACACAGAACCCCATGCCTTGGATATAAGTCAGTGGCTCACTCCTCCTATTGCCAATTGGTTTTAGGATGGAACTCCACTGGTCATGTGTGCTCGACTTGAGTGCGCATGATGCTCTCGAATGTGTGGACCTCTCATGTTATATGGTCTAACGGGATTTAATATGGTATCAGAGAGGTGTGGTTCGGGACCCTTGGTTGATTACTGGGCTAGTTTGCCTTAAGGCAAGACGTCAAGTGCAACCGGTATATATTGCGGGGCCATACAGTTGCACTTGAGGGGGCGTGTTGTGATGTGTGGATGATTGTCCCACCTCAAAAAACACAGAATCCTAGCACATGTGGACCCCCACGTTATATGGTCTACCGAAATTTAACACTGAGCACGTTAGTGAGCTTAGTGGCTATGTGAGTGTGGGTGCAAGCACGCTCAAGCACATTGAGACCATGGGTGTCGTGCTGTTTTGGGCGTAGTTGGACATGCATCCTTATTGGTAGACTCCGTATTAATACTTTCCTATGCGTGTCTATCATAGTCTATATATCTAGCATAGTACTCGCGCCATTGTTTGGTTTTTTAAAATCATTATAATATGATAAATTAATATTATAAAATTAAATAAAATATTATTAAAAGTTAGCATAAGATTAGAAATGTAGAATTTAATTAGGAGAAAAACAACAATGAATGTGGTGATAACATCTCATTAAAAATAATTCTCATTTAAAGAAGTATGTAGATATAGAAATTTTAAAATAATCTTATGGGAAAGAAAAAAAACTATCATCGTAACATTATTTAAAAGATTTAAGTACTAAAGATAATTTTATGAAAATCGATCAGTTAGATGAAAGAGGGAATATATAAGATTTGGGAGGAAGACTTTTACAAATGAATACAAAAATACGTGAAACGCTCTCTGGAGAGCGTTTCACGTCTCAAAATATAAGTCATTTGACTTTTTAATAAATTATTTAAAAAGTTAAAAACTATATAAAGTATTAACTTTTTTTAATTAATTTTTTAATCAGTATTATAATTATTATAATAAGTATAATATTATTTAAATTTTTTTATAAAAATATTATTTTATTTAGTTTTTAGTTCCTTAAAAAACGTATTAAAAAGTCAAATGACCCATATTTTTAAGATGGAAGATAGTAGTATATACTCCCTCCGTCCAACAATACATGGGTTTTTAGATGTAAATTTTTGTCTAACAATAGATGGACTTTTAGGTTTTCTAGGTAAAAAGTTATAATGATTTGTATTGGTTTGTGTGTTGTTGAGTTTTTAAAATAATTTGATTGGTTAAAATGTATAGTGGGTGTTAAAAAATAATAAAATTTATGAAAAAGTTAGTGCAATAATGATGTTTTTTAAAAGTAAGGTGTTTTATTAAAACTTGTGCAAAATGCTAAAAGGCAATGTATTTTAGGACGGAGGGAGGGAGTATAAGCCATGCTTATCATGTTAAATGTGACCAAATATTAGCCACTAGATAAATAGAAATGAATGGATTCTATTCAACCAATATCTAATTAAATTAATGTTAAATCAAAGTGGGGCCCTCCACTAATAATCACCCACCCTCCCTACAATGTGCGTGTTCAAATATCTTTTAATTAGGGTGATAGTTTTTGGCAAATTGTTTTTAAATATTCGAAGATAAATTTGTTACACTAAATTATTAAAGAATTGGAAAGGCCTCAGTCCATTATAAAGAAAATTCTGGATATTACATTGCCCGTTAACTATATCAAAAATCGATTATATTGGTGATCCGATAAAGATGACTGATTCACAACGTCAAGTACTTACAAGTTAGCGTCTACGTAAAGCTCCTTGAGGGTTGACAGTAATGCTTGGATTTTGAAGCTCGACACATACCCCTCCCAAAGTCCAGAATTTCTTATGGAAAATTTCCGAGAACGGTCTCCCTATTGCGTCTCCCCTAAATCAACGTGGTGTAGGCGTTCCGTCTACTTTTTGCTTGTGTAACAATGCAGTTGAAGACGATACCCACCTTTTAATTGAATGTCCGTATTTGAACCCACTTCATTCCTTCTCGTCTTATAATCGATTGAAGATATCCACCCTCATCGCTCAATCACACGAAATAAAACCTACCTTTGAATTCATAGGTTCTACTTTCTCAAAAATTGATAAGGAAAATCTAGCTTTTTCATGGTGGACAGTATGGTATTTTAGGAACCAATATTTATTCAAGCAAGTGCAGATCCCTAGTATCAATACAATAAGACATATTACTAATATTCACATTACAAACTGGAAGAAAACTTCTAGGTTTGAGGAGGATCTTAATACAACGCCCTCCTCCTCTGTGCATACTTCTAATCAACATGGTAAACACAAAATCAAAAAATCGATCTCTTGGTGCAAACCCCCAATGGGTACGTTCAAACTTAACTGTGACGGATCCACCCTAGGAAACAGTAAAACCTCTTCTGGAATATTTATCCGGGACTGGAATTGAAAACTACACATTGGCTACCAAATTTTGGGTAGCCAAATCCCTCTCAAAGCTGAAGCTTTAGCCTTGAAACAAGGCGTTACGGAAATCTTACGGCTACACCTCAACAAAATAGATATTGAAGGTGACTCCCTCATCATAATTAACCACTTGCTAGGCAAGCATTCCTGTCATTGGGAGATTGAAATGATTATGACTGATATTAAAATCCTACTATCGATTGTGAAAGAAGTCTCATTCTTCCACGTGCCTCAATTAGGCAATAAAGTGGTAGATAAGGTTGCACACATTTGTCACTCTGCCCGGGGCGTCGATATCTCAAACAACTTTGGTCTTCTTGACCTCATCCGCAAGGATGGTCTCGGGTAGAGTCCCTCCCACACGAATACATTCCTAATCAAAAAAATAAAAAAATAAAAAATAAAAGAATTGGAAAGGGGTGATAATATTTTTACCGCTAATTTTTACTATTTCCACCGCTAATCACCGCATAGGTTGACGGTGGATTTAATGACAATCAACGAGTCCACCGCATAGGTTGACGGTGACCACCGCCATACTTTGCGGCAGGTCGAGGAGTATATGGGCCCACCGCCGTAATTTGCGGTAGCCTATCCCGTTCCATTTCAACCCCACCGCATAGGTTGGCGGTGGCTCTTGGATGATGAATATTTGGGGGTGGTGTCCGGACCGGACCGGACACGTCACCCACCGCCAACATATGCGGTGATGATGGGGGGTTTTTATTTCACACACCATAAATATTAATTGTGGAAACATACATTATTATAAATTGGAATTTAAAAAAATACATGTTTGATGTAATTGTCATTATAAAAAAATCGCACGTAAATTTAATAAATTGTAAATGATATGTTTTGATTAGAAGAAAGAGTATATAATGTAATAAGCAACGCTTAGTACGTATCGGGGTATTACTCGACGGTCCTAGAATCAATTCAGAATATGGCTGCTACATGTCAAAATAAACGAATACTGTATAGGAAAAAAACCAAACCGAAGTGTGGGAAATGTCAAGCACCATAAAAAAAACATGGGTCGCAAAATGTCATACGTCATAGAACGCAGTTCGGGAAATGGCACAACCCGGATAAATATTTAGTAACCGAAGAAGCAAACATATGGAGTTCGAAAAATGACACGGGAAAATAAAAAGTGCTAATAGGGCAGTGGACGACCACCATCTCGAAGACGGTAGGCTCTGTATCGTGCAATCCTAGCCGCAAACTGCTCGTCCCAACCGTTGACTGTGGGATCGTGATGTCGTGTCCAGGTAATGTAGACTGGCAACAAAGGCTAACCAAGCAGCAACCAAATCTGCGGATAACAAGTGACTGTTGACATTAGAAGAGAAAAAACGAAACTTTAAGAAATGAGTGACTATGAAATTCGAAACGTATTGGACCGAAGTGGTTGCTGTTGCCGGCTAAAGCTATCCCATCTAACTCTTCATAGGCCGGTACTGACGGGCCCCCGATGGCGTACAAAGGTCGGCACAACATCGGCATCATCTGTGACAATATCACCAAAGGACACTAGTGAAGCGTGGCAAACACCTGGCCTATATATGATCGGAATCTCCATCCAATAAGTAGGATCATGACACGTGCCGAAATAGTTGACCCTCATGATGAGCTCATCTAAGGCAGGATACTAATGGTACTGTTAGGAGGAAAATCAAGTATGAAATATAAATTCAAATTTGACTCCTTGATCTCCGAAAATTAATTACAAGACTTCCTCCCGCTGTACTAGAAGGTAGTCAGGATTGATCCACGAGGAAGCGTGTCAGCACCCGCCTTTCCAGTTTCAAAATCCTCTCGAATTTGAGCAGAAGAGTCCTTGACGTCGACGACACAGTCGATCAGAAACTGTAACAGAAGCAAACAGAAACACAAACGAAGCAAAAAAAAAGCAAGTCGAGTAGAAGAGTGTACTCGACGTCGACTAGACCTACTCGACGTTGAGTAGAATTCAGGCAATGTCGAGTGATTTACAGTGTAAAAACGTGACCTTTGCAATGACAGAAATAAAACAGAAGCAACACGAAAATTGGGGGAAATTCAATAAACTAAAAGACTTACAGAATTAGGGTTTCAACACAACAACGATAACCATGTAAAATAACACATAAAGTTATAAAAGATCATGCTTTTCATCAAATAACTTTCGTTATTAACAAATAGGAATATAGAGGCTTTCGCATAAACCCTAATTGTTACTAACCCTTTTCACATAATTAATCCGAGTTGCATTAAGATGACTTTCGCTTTAATAACACAAACAAGGATCACCTTCAACTTTCGCAAAAGAATCATGCTCATAGGGATATAAGACGAATTGCATCAAAAGATTGTACCTTTATCGCATCATCTTTACATGGCTACCGTCGTGCTCACCCCGACCCTAGAAGTTGGGTGACTACTCGCTCTTCATCATCAAGAAAGACATCAATAATAAAAGGGAACTAAATTGCATTAAATAAAATAAAAGAAAGCTTACAACCGATCGAAGACAACTTGTCTCTCAACTCACTCTCTCCTCTCGCCACAAGCTCTCTCATTCTCTCTCTCTATGCTATGAATTGTGTATGAAATTAAATGAATAAAACTCAGCCCCTAAGACCTTACTTATAGTGCTCAAACCCTGATATTCAAGGAAAGAACAATTCTATCTATATCTAAAACTATCTATCTATAATATTAAGATAAAACTTTGAAATAAAAGAAATATATCTAAAAGGAAACTATGACTATTATGGATAAATCCTTCTTGACTTGATAGATCTTGATGTTGATGGATAGAATTCCACATATCTTCTCTTGCAAGCAATTCTATCTTCTCGGCACAACTCGATCTCGGAATCAACTAGATTGTCCTCGACTTCGACTAGAGTTAATCGACACCGACTGTAACTTTTCCTCCTAGGTTGCACTCGAGCTCGGGCACCTTCTGGACTCGACATGTGTACTCGACTTCGAGTAGGTGTACTCAACGTCCAGTAGCTCTGGGCTCCTCGAGTGGCTCTGCTCGATTTCGTGTGGGATTCTGGCTCGGGATGTACTCGACTTTGACTAGAAGTGGTCGATGTCGAGTAGAATTGTTAGCTCTCAGCATTCTGCTATGTTCTTCAAACGCACTTTCCTGAGTCCTCGTTTGTCGGATTGACGCAAATGAGTATGCGTTGGAAATATCTTTTCGAGGGCTAAAACTCTCATGAAGTCATCAGAAGTTGATTAAGAATGATGAATGGTGAAAAGTGGGATTTTCTCCAGCTACACAATCCTTAGCTTCTTCATGACTTTCCTTTAAGCTACAAAGAGCGCCCGATTTCTGCGAAATATAACAAAAACTTGTGTAGACCTCCATATATTGCAAATAAACATAAACTACACAGAATCTGTACTATTTTAACCCAAATGCATGAAATGCATGCAGAAATCGATATAAAAGTAAGTGTAAAACATGGCAAATTAGGCTCACAACAAACACCCCATACTTAAGCTTGCTTGTCCTCAAACAATACTTTTAATTGTCATACAGGGAAAGAAATCAAAACTCTCAACATCTTAGATTCATTGTCATATAACCATGCACTCAATTACCATCCTCGAAAAGGTACTAGTGTCACAAATCCATGCATGTGCAAATAAAAAGCAACATCTACTCACAAAAGGAGGGTTATGCAAAAATAATTCATATGACAAAGCATTAATAATCAAGAGAACTTTAATTTAAGATCAATAAGAAATAGATTGATAAAAGCCTAAAGGTGGGCAATTTTCGGCCATGTGGTGCTAATGATCCCGGGAAATGGAGCACTTTCCAATTTTCATACCACATTCCTTCTTCCTTTCATTTCTCACCTTTCTCTCTTCGCTCATTGTTTTTTCCAATATTATACTTTTACCTCTCTAACCTCAGCACTACCTTCTCGCGAGTCGCAAACATGGGTGTCATGGTGTCATGAATGGCCCCGGATACTTAGTGCTTCGGACTCCTCACCTTGGTGTCCCATCTTGCAGAACTATTATCTCAACGCAGGCAGGGTCGATCTACCTTTATCTCCTGAGGTGACCGAATTTTCTTTCTCTCATTAAATTTTCCATATATTTGAAACTTCCCTGCCAAACTCCAATAATAGTAATAACAACACAAACACCATATAATAAACTCCATAATGTAACTCATTTTCAACATAATCCCCGAATAAGGAAACAAGGTAAAGAATGGGCAATATTTAGATCATGTGGAGCAAAATATGAAATAAGGCTCACTATGGCTTTTGTGATGCATAAGCATATGTATGGCTAGGAATATCAACATATTAGAATTATATGGAAAGTATAAAGTCCTCCATCCTCTTATCATGCATCATGTCAAAAACACTTTCAAATTTTACCTCCATTCATGGTTTTTTTTATAAAAATATGCACTTCATTGTGACTTCCCTTTACTAGGTAATTTCATGCTATATCTCTAACGAATCCAATTTTGCATCATCGAGTTCAATAAAGCTTCCATGACACTTATCAAAATTTTCAATGGGGGTCATTTTTTTCAAACTTTGGAAAACATACATGTAAGCACATAAATATATAATGAATACCAAAATAGCCATGTATAAGCGATTCAAGAATTAAGCTTTAAATATGCACACATAATGTCAAATAAAATCAAATATGCACTAAGTAAGCCCTTCCCCCATCACATACTTAAACATTATAGTGTCCTCACTGTATAAAAAATAAGGGTAAAGAAATAAACTCACTAGACAGATTAGTAGAGCTTCAAAATCGAGTGTGAATGCCCTTCCTTGTCCCTGAAAAAAATAGAAGAGAAATACCCACAATAGAAAATAATGTCCAAAACCAAAAACAAAAGCAACAATGTCCAAAAATCCGAAAAAGGTAATTGTCTATTTACAAGCTCTAGACTTTATAGTCGCTAGGCCGACTTCTCCATTAAGCTCAAGGAGGCATTTGCAGGGCCCATGTAGCCTGGGCTTCAAACAAAACTCCATTTTTGTCCATCAGTTCTAGTCCTCCTGAATGAATCTTCTTCACAGTGAAGGGTCCCATCTTCTTCTTGGTAAATTTGTTGGGAAACCAATGATCCTTTGATTTAGAGACATAGACCATGTCTCCTACCTCATAATCCTTTGGATCGTCATCGGAAACCCTGCACAATCGCACATACCAAGGCAAACCTCTCTCATGTATAGATAAATCGTTAATTGAAATAGTAGAAGAGATGGCCATACCTTGCTTTACCGTTGCGAAATCAACTTTTGGGACTTCAGGTTCTACTTGATGTCGAGTAGAAGTACTCGACGTCGAGTACATTCCTGCGTCTGGCGGACTGCTCGTCGAGGAGGAGGGAGTCGAGGAGGAAGGCGGCTGGTCAACGTCAAGTACCCTACTCGACGTCGAGTACTTCTCGGCCTCGGGTAGCTTACTCGATGCTGGCGTAGTCGATGGAGGGCTCGGGATTTGCTCGACGTCGACTAGAGTACTCGGCGTCGAGTACTTCTGGTCTACATCGACCCCATACTTAGTACCTGGAAATGATTCTGATTAAAAATTAGTCGACATCGACTTACCTTGGTCGACGTCGAGTAGATCGTCTGTCTCCTCATTCAGAATTACCCTGATCTCCTCCACCTGGGCTTCCATAGCTCGCTTCTCTAGCTTCTCGGGGGTCATATTTCTTACCTTAGGTTCCCCGCAAGTTTTGTACCTAGCTGAGATAGATTTGACCTCTTCCATGGGACCTGTATGTCTTTCAGTTTTATTAAAGGAATACTCAATTACCTCATCACTGGTGTTGAAAGTGAGTACTCCCTTCTTTACGCTTATGTTGGCATCCACCGTCGCCAAGAAGAGCCTTCCTAGAATAATTGGACAAGTAGGGTCCTCTGCAATATCAATAACTAAGAAATCAGTAGGGACAAAGAACTTACCTACTTGTACTGGCACATTGTCCACCATGCCTCTTGGGATGACCACCGTGTTGTTCGCCATATAAAGCTTAGCATCCACGGGCTCTAGGGCACCTATCTTAATCTTGGACTAGATTGATAAAAGCATTATACTCACACTGGCTCCCAAGTCACATAAAGCATTTGACCAATCTGTGTTTCCAATTTGACTCCCTGATCTCTGCAAGTTAATTACAAGACTTCCTCCCGCTGTAGTAGAAGGTAGTCAGGATCGATCCACGAGGAAGCGTGTCAGCACCCGCCTTTTCAGTTCTAAAATCCTCTTGAATTCGACCAGAAGATTTCTCGACGCCGACCAGTGTCCTCGATGTCGACCACATAGTCGATCAAAAACTATAACAGAAGCAAACGAAAACACAAACGAAGCAAAAACAAGCAACTCGTGTAACACAGTGTACTCGACGTCGACTAGACCTACTCGACGTGGAGTAGAATTCAGGCAATGTCGAGTGATTTGCAGTGTAAAAACGTGACCTTTGCAATGACAGAAATAAAATAGAAGCAACACGAAAATTGGGGGAAATTCAATAAACTAAAAGACTTCCAGAATCAGGGTTTCAACACAACAACGATAACCATGTAAAATAACACATAAAGGCATAAA
Source organism: Persicaria tinctoria (assembly GCA_037127255.1). NCBI lineage: Eukaryota > Viridiplantae > Streptophyta > Magnoliopsida > Caryophyllales > Polygonaceae > Persicaria > Persicaria tinctoria. The sequence goes on from JBANSL010000003.1 coordinate 67,787,210, forward strand.
AGATCATTTTTTTCATCAAATAACTTTCGTTATTAACAAATAGGAATATAGAGGCTTTCGCATAAACCCTAATTGTTACTAACCCTTTTCACATAATTAATCCGAGATGCATTAAGATCACTTTCGCTTTAATAACACAAACAAGAATCACCTTCAACTTTCGCAAAAGAATCATGTTCATAGGGATATAAGACGAATTGCATCAAAAGATTGTACCTTTATCGCATCATCTTTACACGGCTACCGTCGTGCTCACCCCGACCCTAGAAGTTGGGTGACTACTCGCTCTTCATCATCAAGAAAGACATCAATAATAAAAGGGAACTAAATTGCATTAAATAAAATAAAAGAAAGCTTACAGTCGATCGAAGACAACTCGTCTCTCAACTCCTTCTCTCCTCTCACCACAAGCTCTCTCTTTCTCTCTCTCTCTCTCTCTATGCTATGAACCGTGTATGAAATTCAATGAATAAAACTCAGCCCCTAAGGCCTTATTTATAGTGCTCAAACCCCGCTATTCAAGGAAAGAACAATTCTATCTATATCTAAAATTATCTATCTATAATATTAGGATAAAACTTGGAAATTAAAGAAATATATCTAAAAGGAAACTATGACTATTATGGATAAATCCTTCTTGACTTGATAGATCTTGATGTGGATGGCTAGAATTCCACATATCTTCTCTTGCAAGCAATTCTATCTTCTCGGCACAACTCGATCTCGGAATCGACTGGATTGTCCTCGACTTCGACTAGAGTTAGTCGACGTCGACTTGAACTTTTCCTTCTGGGTTGCACTCGAGCTCGGGCACCTTCTGGACTCGACATGTGTACTCGACTTTGAGTAGGTGTACTCAACATCCAGTAGCTCTGGGCTCCTCGAGTGGCTCTGCTCGACTTTGTGTGGGATTCTGGCTCGAGATGTACTCGACTTCGACTAGAAGTGGTCGACGTCGAGTAGAATTGTTAGCTCTCAGCATTCTGCTATGTTTTTCAAATGCACTTTCCTGAGTCCTCGTTTGTTGGATTGACAAAAATGAGTATGAGTTGGAAAGCTATTTTCGAGGGCTACAACTCTCATGAATACATCAGAACTTGATTTTGAATGATGAATGGTCAAAAGTGGGCTTTTCTCTAGCTGCACCATCTTTAGCTTCTTCATGACTTTTCTTTAAGCTCCAAAGTGCACACGATTTTTGCGAAATTTAACAAAAACTTGTGTAGACCTCCATATATTGCAAATAAACATAAACTACACAGAATATGTACTAATTTAACCCAAATGCATGAAATGCATGCAGAAATCGATATAAAAGTAAGTGTAAAACGTGGCAAATTAGGCTCACAACAAACACTCCATACTTAAGCTTGCCTATCCTCAAGCAATACTTTTAATTGTCATACAGGGGAAGAAATCAAAACTCTCAACATCTTAGATTCATTGCCATATAACCCTGCACCCAATTACCATCCTCGAAAAGGTACTAGGGTCACAAATCCATGCATGTGCAAATAAAAAGCAACATCTACTCACAAAAGGAGGGTTATGTAAAAACAATTCATATGACAAAACATTAATAATCAAGAGGACTTTAATTTAAGCTCAATAAGGAATAGATTGGTAAAAGGCTAAAGGTGGGAATTTTCGGCCAGGTGGTGCTAATGATCCAGGGAAATGGAGCACTTTCCAATTTTCATACCACATTCCTTCTTTCTTTGATTTCTCACCTTTCTCTCATCACTCATTGCTTTTTTCAATATTATGCTTTAACCTCTCTAACCTTAGCACTACCTTCTCGCGAGTCGCAACCAAGGGTGTCATGAATGGCCCCAGATACTTAGTGCTTCGGACTCCTCACATTGGTGTCCCATCCTGCTGAACTATTATCTCAACGCAGGCAGGGTCGATCTACCTTTATCTCCTGAGGTGACCGGGTTTTAATTCTCTCATTAAATTTTCCATATATTTGAAACTTCCCTACCAAACTCCAATAATAGTAATAACAACACAAACACCATATAATAATCTCCATAATGTAACTCATTTTCAACATAATCCCCGGATAGGGAAATAAGGTAAAGAATGGGCAATATTTAGATCATGTGGAGCAAAATATGAAATAAGGCTCAATATGGCTTTTGTGATGCATAAGCATAGGTATGGCTAGGAATATCAACATATGAGAATTATATGGAAAATATAAAGTCCTCCATCCTCTTATCATGCATCATGTCAAAAACACTTTCAAATTTTACCTCCATTCATGGTTTTTTTTATAAAAATATGCACTTCATTGTGACTTCCCTTTACTAGGCAATTTCATGCCATATCTCTAATGAATCCAATTTTGCATCATCGAGTTCAATAAAGCTTCCATGACACTTATCAAAATTTTCAACGGGGGTCATTTTTTTCAAACTTTGGAAAACATGCATGTAAGCACATAAATATATAATGAATTCCAAAATAGCCATGTATAAGCAATTCAAGAATTAAGCTTTAAATATGCACACATAATGTCAAATAAAATAAAATATGCACAAAGTAAGCCCTTCTCCCACCCCATACTTAAACATTACAGTGTCCTCACTGTATAAAAAATAAGGGTAAAGAAAGAAACTCACTAGACAGATGTGCAGAGCTTCAAAATCGAATGTAAATGCTCTTCCTTGTCCCTGAAAAAATTAGAAGAGAAATAACCACAATAGAAAATAATGTCCAAAATCAAAAACAAAAGCAACAATGTCCGAAAATCCCAAAAAGGTAATTGTCTATTTACAAGCTCTAGACTTTATAGTCGCTAGACCGACTTCTCCATTAAGCTCAAGGAGGCATTTGAAGGGCCCATGTAGCCTGGGCTTCAAACAAAACTCCATTTTTGTCCATCAACTGTAGTCCTCCTGAATGAATCTTGTTCACTGTGAAGGGTCGCCTATTCTTCTCGGTAAATTTGTTGGGAAACCAATGATCCTTTGATTTAGAGACATATACCATGTCTCCTACCTCATAATCCTTTGGATCGTCATCGGAAACCCTGCACAATCGCACATACCAAGGTAAACCTCTCCCATGTATAGATAAATCGTTAATTGAAATAGTAGAAGAGATGGCCATACCTTGCTTTACCGTTGCGAAATCAACTTTTGGGGCTTCAGGTTCTACTTGATGTCAAGTAGAAGTACTCGACGTCGAGTACATTCCTGCGTCTGGTGGACTGCTCGTCGAGGAGAAGGGAGTCGAGGAGGATGGCGACTGGTTGACGTCAAGTAGCCTACTCGACGTCGAGTACTTCTCGGCCTCGGGTAGCTTACTCGATGCTGGCGTAGTCGATGGAGGGCTCGTGATTTGCTCGACGTCGACTAGAGTACTTGGCGTCGAGTACTTCTGGTCTACATCGACCCCATACTTAGTACCTGGAAACGATTCTGATTAAAAATTAGTCGACATCGACTTACCTTGGTCGACGTCGAGTAGATTGTCTGTATCCTCGTTCAGAATTGCCATGATCTCCTCCACCTAGGCTTCCATAGCTCGCTTCTCTAGCTCCTCGAGGGTCATATTTCTTACCTTAGGTTCCCCGCAAGTTATGTACCTAGCTGAGATAGATTTGACGTCGAGTAGATTGTCTTTTAGTTTTATTAAAGGAATACTCAATTACCTCATCGCTGATGTTGAAAGTGAGTACTCCCTTCCTTACGCTTATGTTGGCATCCACCGTAGCCAAGAAGAGCCTTTCTAGAATAATCGGACAAGCAGGGTCCTCTGCAATATTAATAACTAAGAAATCAGCAGGGACAAAGAACTTACTTACTTGTACTGGCACATTGTCCACCATGCCTGTTGGGATGACCACCGTGTTGTTCGCCATATAAAGCTTAGCATCCACATGCTCTAGGGCACCTATCTTAATCTTGGACCAGATTGATGAAGACATTATACTCACACTGGCTCTCAAGTCACATAAAGCATTAAATCTGTATTGACAAAATCCAATGGTTATAGCAATCTTACCTGGATCTGGCCTTTTCTCTAATACGTCCATCTGGCTGCATTCCTCTGCGATCTCTGTCATTGACTGCTTTTTGCTCAAGATCTCCTTAAGGATCTTTACATAAGATGGCATCTCATTAAGAGCTTCTATAAATGGTATTGTGACATTGAGCCTTTGAAGCATCTTGATGAAGCGCTGGAACTTCTTCTCTGCTGGGGCCTTTGGAGATTTCGTCGGGAAAGACAAATTTTTCTTTGCCGGAGTTGCTGAGGTTTTGTTGACGTCGAGCACAGGTTGGTCGACGTCGAGTATGGTCTGGTCGACATCGACTACTGCAGTCGACTTCGGGTTGGGCACAACGTTCCGGTCGACTTCGAGTAGGGGGTCCTCGACGTCAAGTAGATACTGGTCGTCATCGACTGGTTTACTCGATGTCGAGTACTCCTCAGTAGCTTCTCCCTCTGTGATTTGTTCGAGCGTTTGTGTCTGACGCCCACTCCTTAGATTCATGGCAGCTACTTGCCCCGCAGATTTGCCCTTAGGGTTGGGTTCAGAAGATCCAACACTACTAGAATTTTGTTATTTAACATCGGTTCATTAACATCAGTCAGAAAAACCTCCCATGTTAAAAAGCTTTTTAACATCGGTTTTTAAATTTGTGAGGTTGAAAATAAAATAGATATCACCCTATATTTTAGACCGATGTTGAATATTTATTTTGAAATTTTTTATAAAAGGCGCGGAATGAAATGATGAATTAATTTAAACACGCGCCATGAGATTCAGGACTATATCCAACACCAACACTCTTTCAGACCAAGGTTCCACTTCCCGTTTCCTTCTTAAATAAAGTTCTACTCTCTCCTCTCTCGCTGGAGCGAAAGCACCGTCTCGACGTCTCCATCTCCAAATATGCCCCATCCCATCTGCATCTTCACCCCCACAGATTTGCATATCTGAATCCATCTTCGGCCTCTCTCTTTCTCTCAAACACATATACGATTCCAAACACCATCGACGTTCAGCTATGGGCCGGAGCAACCAGTCCTCTCTCGAAGGTTAGGGTTTATGAACTCGTCGTCGAATAGGGGACGGAAGCCGATGCCAATGTGTGATGAGCTTGTGAAGTCTGAACTCTCGAGGTTAGGGTTTCTGAACTCTTGAAGGTTAGGTCGCTTTCTCTTTCCTCGTTCAATTTAGGGTTTTCTAGGTCATCAATCCAGTTGTTTCTGTCTCGAATTTGGGTAGTCTTTGCACTTATAACGTTTCATTCACTTGGTTTAACTAATTGTCCGCAGTAAGGAAAACTAAACTAATTTTATTCGAGTATCGAAGGATAGAGCAAAAATCACATAAAGACTCACAATGAATCTACAATCAACAAATGATACATGAGTGGATAGTTTCCTTATTTTCATATACTGATGTTTCATTCACTTGGTTTTACCAATTGCTTTCTCTCTCAGGGAACCCCCTTTGCTGATATATGTGAGCTCACAGATGTCCCCGAGGGCTTGATATACTGATGTTTCAAATCAGTAAAGTTTCTTATCCACATTGATTTTGATTGCACCTTTTTTCTTATCCCTTTGTTCAATGAGCTCATGGATCGTGTGAGCTTGGATGGTCAGTTTCTTCAGGATTCCCTTTCCATGTACTGTCCCTTTACCTTACTTTATTAATCACAGGAGCTTACAGTATTTAATTGTTTACCTTGCTCTGAATTCACCACCATGTTGAAGTTTGGGTGTTTGATGGGCTGACACATGTGTGATGAATGGTTGTTTGTAACTAGTTGTGTGTGGAATCTGTCATATGAGGTCTTTTGACTGGTTTTGCATTGAATGATTGAAGAGAATAAATGGAGATGTATATTTATTTATCTGTTCACTGAGGGTTGCTCTTAATAAGGAGCTTAAGGACAGCTTATGACTTTAGTGTGAGTGCGTATAGGATGTTCACCGTACCGTGAATGAATCGTTAATGCTGGTCAATTTTCAAACCAGAAAATGAAGCAATTAACATGGGATATTGAGCTAAAAGTTTTCTAGAGTTGAAGATTAATGAGTAAAATAGTAATCAACAGTAATGCCCCATAACATGTTAGGAGTTTGGTATGGTAGAGAGAAGAACTAAGATAAATAAATAAAAGAATGGTTATAATCACACTTGTGTTGCAAAGGAAAAAAAATTGATCAGGATATTAGAGATGAGGTCCTGGGGAACCGCCAAGACGTTCCAACTCAGGCCTCTGCAGATAATAGCAGCTGCTGCAATTACATTGGCAACCGGTGTGGTACTTCTACTTCAAGAAAGTGGCTCACCATAACATTATATGCTAATTGATATCAATATGTCAATTTTCAGTTCTGTCTTGCTAACATGTCTAAGATTAAATTGTAATTCTAAAAATGATACCTTGTAGATTCCATTTTGTTGGCAGGCAGTATGTGGGGTTATTTTGACCCCAAGCTTGATATGAATAATTTGACCCCAATATTTTGATGTACTTTTCAAAAAGAAAAGCAGTTTTCTTGAAAGAGATCGATGTACTGGCATAGATGACTTCTATTCATTCCGAGCATCAGATCTTTCAATGTTTCTTTAATCTTTGTTTTGCCATTCTTTGGTGAAGTCAAGGTGTACAATCCAGTGCTACAAAGTTTGTCAATAACCTGTCATCTATTTTTCTCAGCATGTATATAACTTTGTGCATGGATTTTCATGCATTTATCTCTAGGCTTGACTAAATAAATTATATTCATACAAGTGTTAGAGTTTCACTTTGATTGTTTCAACATTCCTTTTCCACAGACTTATAATGTTCCATGCTTCTGAGTCTTGAGCATGTATATTATTCATCATTCTTTCACTAAATCACCATGTGGCCATGCTTTCAATTATCATCCAGGTGCTGGACAATATTGGAAGAGCATGTGACCTGAACAAGCTTAAATGTGAGGTAATTTTTTTCCATTCCGGTGTTAAATTATAAAGTCAAGTAATTCTTTTGGAGCAGAACTTGATGTCAAGGTTTGTTTCATGCATTTATCTCTAGGCATTAGGCTTCTTTTCTAGGATTACATGAACATGAGAACCCTAAAGTTCATATGGTTTTCAGTTAAGTGTGAATACTGATTTTTATACAGCCTCGCTTATTCTTGTCTTTGGAAACGAATTTCTACAAGCGCAAGTCTAATAGCACGTGCTAAGGTGTGGCAGCCCTGATTTTGTTGCATTGAGATCTCGCAAGTTTGGTAAATGTTGGAGATTTATTTGCCTCGCTAATTGTATATATTATTGGGTTTTAGCTCATTTGACATGGGTGCTTTTAAGATTTTTTTGGAATATGCATTTATTGTTAGAACAAGCTAAATTGTATGTGCATAATTTATCTTAGGGATAGATGCATTGGAGATTTGGAGAAATGTTTGAGATGGTTACTTGTAAAGTTTTGTCATGGACACTACTAGTAGCTAAGAGAAGTTTGGCATGAACAAGATAAACAAGAATTATTGCTATTAGTTTATTTTCCTTGTTTCTTTGCTTTTTAAGTTTCACATGTTCTTTTTGCTATTATGTAAGAACATTCTATGATAATAATAAAAAAAAAGATGCGGGTTCAAATCCCGCATAGGCTATGATAATAATAAAAAAAACCGCAAATATGTCATTTTACATCGGGTAATAGCCGATGTCTTTTAAAAAAAAAAATCGATGTCTATGTGGGGGATGTAAAAAGTCAAAATATTTTAACATCGGGTAATAGCCGATGTCTTTGTATGTTATAACATCGGTTATATTTTATAATCGATGTTATAGGATAACAAAGACATCGGATTTAAAAATATAAACGATGTTATAACATACAAAGACATCGGGTTCTGGCCGATGTGAAAAACTTTTGACTTTTAACATCCCCCACATAGACATCGATTTTTTTTTGAAAGACATCGGCTATTACCCGATGTTAAATAACAAATTTCTAGTAGTGCAGGGAGCGTACCTGACTGTCTGGGAACGGATGCTGCCATTTGACCAATCTGTGTTTCCATTGATTTTCGCCATATATCAATTTCCCCAAGCCTAGAGTTGACACCATGTATTTGAGTGTAGATGGATTTAATAGACTGCTTGGTGTCTGAATGGTTCCTCCGCATTTCCTCAAGGATGGACTGTAGGTCATCCTTCTTACATTCTATGTCAGGGTGACCAGGAGCTCTGTAGGGAAGGGGATTCTGATGCTTGGGCTGGCGATAGTAGCTCCAGTTCTTGTTCTGGTGTGGCCTTGAGTAGTGTCCTCCCGCATACCTTACCTCTTCGTGAGTCTCTCCTTGATGTACTTGATCGACGTGTGGGCATGCAGTGGTGTTGTGCCTCACAGATCCACATTCCAAACAAGGTTTATCTTTAGAGAGGAATTTAATTTGTTTGGTAAGGCGACGTACCTGATCGTTGTGAAACTGGTCCCTGACGTGTGGATCAACTTCTTTAGGTCGCACATACAACGACATAGACGGGGCAGGCCTTTCATACCTTTTGTCAGAAGCGGCCGCATAAGTCCATATGTGTTGTCGTAGTTAGCCAATGTCTCAAATACCTCCCATGTTCGGCGTGGAGTGTATCCAAGATACTCATAGTTGGTGTAGTTATTGATCCAGTCCTTAGTAGGCGCATCCAGGCAGTTGAAGATGATCTCCTGGATGACGTAAGGTGGCTGGCCATGAGTAGGACATGATTTCAGAAGCCTCTTGTAGCGCTCCCAGACTTGTGCTAGTGGTTCCCCTGGCTTTTGTCTGAAAGTCGTGATTTGTTGTCTGAGGGGAGCTGTCTTTGCAGGAGGAAAGAACTTGTTGAGGAACAGGTCCTATAGCTCGTTCCAAGTGCAAATTGATGGCACATGCAATCCTTCCAGCCATTGTTGGGCTATTCCTGCAAGGGACCAACGAAAAGCCTTTAGTTTTAGATATTCCAAATTAGCACTATCAACTATAGCTTCACATAAGTCTATAAAAGTGGTGACATGCTCTAAAGGACATTCATTAATTCTTCCCCTAAATTGGATCCTCCTAATTTCAGTAATAAAAGAAGGACGAATTTCAAAGTTAATAGCGGGAAGAATGATCGCTGATTCTGGAACATCCGGAGTAGGATGCAGATACTCATTTGCATTGGCTGGGATGTGCCCAACCCGCTCCTCAAGTTCCCTTCTCGCGTTGATCTCGCGATCTACCCTTGCAACCCACCGCTGCTGGTTCTGTGCATATTCCGCCTCTCTTCGGGCGTGTTCAGCTTCTCTGGTGGTGAATGCCTCAATTTGTTGGCGGAGTTGCTCAAGATCATGTGTAGGTGTGAGCGGGCCCGCATTCTCGTTGTCGGATGTTGACATGAGTCTCCTCCTAAGCCTTTTCTAAAGATGGAAAAACCGCTCAGGCTCAAGAATTGGGTCTATAGGCGTGCGATCAGTTCTTCGCATGGACCTGAAAAGCAAAAAGAAAAAGCAAGTAAAAAGGAACTAAAAATAAAAACAAATATAAAGAAAATAAATAGAACTAAAAAGGGCGTGATTGATGGCTTCCCCAGCAACGCCGCCAAAAGATTGTACCTTTATCGCATCACCTTTACATGGCTACCGTCGGGCTCACCCCGACCCTAGAAGTTGGGTGACTACTCGCTCTTCATCATGAAGAAAGACATCAATAATAAAAGGGAACAAAATTGCATTAAATAAAATAAAAGAAAGCTTACAACATATCGAAGACAACTCGTCTCTCAACTCCTTCTCTCCTCTCGCCACAAGCTCTCTCTTTCTCTCTCTCTATGCTATGAATTGTGTATGAAATTCAATGAATAAAACTCAACCCCTAAGGCCTTATTTATAGTGCTCAAACCCCGCTATTCAAGGAAAGAACAATTCTATCTATATCTAAAACTATCTATCTATAATATTAAGATAAAACTTGAAAATAAAAGAAATATATCTAAAAGGAAACTATGACTATTATGGATAAATCCTTCTTGACTTGATAGATCTTGATGTGGATGGATAGAATTCCACATATCTTCTCGTACAAGCAATTCTATCTTCTCGGCACAACTCAATCTCGGAATCGACTGGATTGTCCTCGACTAGAGTTAGTTGACGTAGACTGGAACTTTTCCTCCTGGGTTGCACTCGAGCTCGGGCACCTTCTGGACTCGACATGTGTACTCGACGTCGAGTATCTCAGGGCTCCTTGAGTGGCTCTGCTCGACTTCATGTGGGATTCTTGCTCGGGATGTACTCGACTTCGACTAGAAGTGGTCGACGTCGAGTAGAATTGTTAGCTCTCAGCATTCTGCTCTGTTCTTCAAACGCACTTTCCCGAGTCCTCGTTTGTCGGATTGATACAAATGAGTATGCGTTGGAAAGCTCTTTTCGAGGGCTAAAACTCTCCTGAAGACATCAGAATTTGATTTAGAATGATGAATGGTGAAAAGTGGGTTTTTCTCGAGCTGCACCATCCTTAGTTTCTTCATGACTTTCCTTTAAGCTCCAAAGTGCGCCCGATTTCTGCGAAACATAACAAAAACTCGTGTAGACCTCCATATATTGCAAATAAACATAAACTACACAGAATCTGTACTATTTTAACCCAAATGCATGACATGCATGCAGAAATCGATATAAAAGTAAGTGTAAAACATGGCAAATTAGGATCACAACAAACCTATCTGCATGCAGCTGCAATTCAACGGCCAACTCCCGTTGAACTCGAGGCCATGCCTCTTGACCCAAGTTAAGAAGACAAGCAAAAGATATATACCCACAATGACCATCACTTGCAACATTTGTGACATCTCGTATGAAAGTAATCATGAATTCGTCAATGTTGCTAGTGCCCCAATTGAAATCTACGTGAGGAAGATTCTGAGGCGGAAGCGTCGTAGGTGCTGTCGGTGGAATGTCACCTATAGGCTCTGACGCTGATCGACCTCGGCCACGTCCCCTCCCACGACCCCGTCCCTGGCCTCGCCCTCTTCCTCGTCCACTAGAAAGGTCTTCATTGCCTTCCGCAACATCTGCTTCGTTTGGTAAAGATTGACCCCGACCTCGACCACGTGCTGATCCCCTGCTCCCCTCTCTATTGGCTGAACGTTGGGCCCGAGCATACTCACTTTCCCAAGGTAGAGGGTTCGTCTGACAGGAGTGGCCAGTCATCGGTCTCCTGGTCGGTCTATGGTCGTCAGGTCAGGTGGAGTCAACGATGTGTGAGAGGGACGATCTTCATCGTTGAATGCCGACGCAATCCTCCAACGAGTATCCTCGTCCATAGCTCCACTCTGGAACAACGTAATCATGCACAACATTTCGACATCAGCTCTTGTGAGCGGAGTGTTATCCTGTACGTTGTCAACATGTGGACGATTCCAATCCAATTGTTTCCAAAAAATGTGAATCTGGGACGATCTGATCGGTATCTGCGTGTCTCAACAAGCTTGCATCTCATGTGTGCAGGGGAGACCGTAAATGTCCCTCCAGTGCCTATCTTTGCATGGTTGCGACGGTGGATTGGCTTCTATCTTCGTGTATATGTCGAACAACAAGTTGAAACATTCCTTTGACACAATATGCCGAATCCGATCGAAGATTTATAGGCCGTGCGGGTTTGTCGACCATGTGTTGTTCGCTCGCCCCCATTGTATTCTTCACCTCATTGATTTGGCCAGCCATCATCAGATCAATTGTGGTGACCGCGTGAGTAAAATCACCGACTGTAGAGTTTAAGCTCTTCTTCAACACTGAATGGGCAGACTCTGCCCTAGAAGAGAAGTGTGACTCGCATGTGAACGTCGTCATATAATGTAAACTGGAAAATATGTGTGCCATGAAATTCCTAAGCAAAAAAGAGGTGTACCTATTCGTCGTGGTCCTACAAAAATGTTGGATTACATTTGTCCATGCACGAACTATATTCTCCTAGTAGTCTGGCAACCACGACGCCTCCAAATACGGCATCAACCCTTAGATATGGCCCCACTCTGCATGCATACCCCTCAACTGGATTCGAACATGCTATAACTTGCGCTCTTGAAATGCCCATCAACATCAAGATTCTTCGTCTTCTTGAAAGTAGCTTCTTCGAATCTTCGGAGGACATGCACTGTGCACAAGATATGTCTGACAGTGGGAAGAACGTCTCGCAGCACCGCAATCAGCCTCAACTATCGATATGTGACAACAACGTTTGGAAGATTACCTCGCATGAGGTAAATGAGCTTCTCCAACGCCCAACGGTACGTATCTGTGTTCTCGTGCGACATGAAGCAGAACCCAATGACGAAGTTCTTCTTTGTGCAAGTGAATCCAATGAACTCTCACAAAGGGATCTCGTACCTTCACCATGACATATTTTAGTTTGCAAACCCTGGTCGGTAGGGGTAAACGGTTAGTTTGAGATAAAAATATACGCATTCGTCCGGTATGTACTGTCTACGAGGACGATGTATGGAAATATGGCCAGAAGATGGCGATCTTGAAGCCTGTTGGGATCGTCAGGGGATCTCCTTGTAGAGTAGAAGTAACCCCGCTCTCGCAATACCTGAAGTGCTTCCTGCGTGACTGTTCGATCTCCTCTCGCTTCAGCTTTAAACTTTGCTCTAGCATTGTACACATGTCGTCGCGATGTGAAGTTCAACTTCTGGAATGACTCAGATGTGTTCTTCAAGGTGGCTAAAATCGGCTTCGGTGGGTTACCAGCTACGGTCAGGGCCAACACAGTGTCCTTCTCATCTGTATCCATCCAACCGACATACGGGTGACCGTCCAACGAACCGGGAAGGTCATGGTTGTGCATGCTATGAAGAACGTCCAACCCCCATTTGCCCCATTTGAACTCCATGCTCGACAACACCAACAGACACCCCTCTATCTTCGAAATAGCTCTGCAAGTGTTCCCGCTGGCCACATCTCCGGAAACTCGCGACCCCTTGCAGGAATTGTACTCGTCGTACTTCTCACATGCGAGCAATACACTTCCACGCCTTGCAGAAGTGCTCCCCCAAGACCGCTTGATTGTCAAAACCATATTTAGCTTTAAGGCGGTGCTACGATAGTGTTGTAAGAGGTCGTCCCGATTTGTCCACGTCTACATTGTAGCGGAATCGGCCGTGTAATCATGGAACTCCCGGTTACGGGGTTCCACGTGGTCACACTCATCCGACATCGGATCAGCCTGCTCCTCCAATGGTTATTGTGGCGGTGTCATGCATGTATTTAAATTACGGTACTGTAACTACTTTACACTACCTATATATAACGGTATAATTTCAGGTCAAACTACGCTACACTACTTATATTACGGTACCTATATTACAGTTTCCATTTGCGGTGATTTCTAAACCTACGTTATAACGTCCCTGCTAGTACGAGAATATAACAACACGTATACGGGAAAGATAAAGTACGTACGGAAATAGGGGCGGGTGAAGATTCGTCGGCTACTGGGGTGGCTGGCTGCGCTTCGTCTGCCCCACTTGAAGTCGCTTGATTAGCGTCGTCGTTTTTCCATAGGAGAAGGAAGTCGCAGATGGTTTAACCATGGAGATTGGAAGGCTTCTTGTTGAACGGGCGAAATTTGAATTTGAATGCCACCGTATATGTATGCGGTGAAGGTTGAGACCACCGCTTCTGTATGCGGTGTAGTTGCCTATAAATACTCGGCGCCCGATCGTCATTTTTAACTGTGGATGTTCGATCTATTACACAAGCAGTGTGTCATGATCCCATGAGTGGTTGATCTTTTTCTAGCGTGGGATTGTGGCAGACTGGTTGGGTAGTCGTTCGTAGTCTTAGTCGCGGCGAAAAATCGGTGATAACCCCGACAACGTGTCACCTCAAACGATTTGTGTCTTCGGGTTGAAATCGTAGGGCGTTGGCATGTTGCTAGAGTTATACCGCTAGGCATAATGATGGAGTGTGTCGACAACAAAGCGTTTATAACGCAGGCAACATGCAACGTCCAGGGATTTTCGTCGTACGATAATAATCCCGGGTCACTGGCATGTTGCGAGAGTTATGACGCGCGGAATCTATGAAATAGAAAAGAAAAAAGAAAAGAAAAATGTCCACAATATAAACCTACAATAGGTCATCAGGGGATCTTGATTACAAGGTTACCTTGGTTCATCATAAGGAGCCAAGGTGGCCAGAGGAATGTAGTTGTCACCATCCATCGTACACGCAGGCACATTCGTGTTTTTTAATGTGGTTCGAGTGTGAATCAGACGCTGTGATAGCTTCCCACATTGAGTTCGCTTGTTCTCATTGTTACAGAGGAGACCCCGAGTCCTACTACATAACGGCCGAGGAGGAGTTGGTCCGCCGCCTGCTTACGTATTTCCATGAAGATTTTATAATCGTAAACTCCCTCGAGATTAGTCAGCATGTCACCGATAAGCTACGATCGTTCAACGACAACGAGAGACGTGTGGCCTTCAACATCATGAGGATTGAATTTTCGCTTAAGGAGACGACTTCATCTGTTAGTAGCTGTTAGATGTAGAGCGGTGTAATTTACGTAGTGGTGGTGATGTTAATTTCAGCATTACTTGTGTCAAACGTCAGTAAACAATTTGGTCGATCTTGTTGGGGGCGTAATAGTAGATAAAAGAAATCCATTCGTCATATGTTTTTACATTACATGGTTTAATACAACAACAATGCCGCATTTTTTCCAACATAATACTAAACCTTAAATATATCAATCTTGTATGCCATGTGTGGTAGTTTGGTGAAGTTCGTATGGAATAATAAACTTCTAACCACAGATTATCGGTGTTAAACATAATCTATATACATATATAAATATATCTAAAGTAGGTAACTGACCACATAAATCCTAGCAAAATAATAAATCCAATCAAATCAATCCAAAAAACTACATAGAAGCAAATCTAAATATCCAACACGATCTGTCACGGCGACGGGTCAGACCAATATCGCTCATAAATGCGCTGCAAATGCTCTGGCATCACATCTACTCCAAGGGCCACAAGTCGCTGAATCTCCTCAATCGTCCGACCGGGCGGCGGCGGCGGGGTGGCCCGGTGTCGGGGAGTGTTGGGGAGTAGGTATGTATGATTAAGCGGTGGAACCACTCCACGTAGTCATCCATCACACCATATGGGTAATTCGGATTGGTCCGTGGCAACTCTGACATAGGGAACAGATGATCGAACCTATGCTCCCAGTGGTTGTCGATCGCCTTGAATGAAGCCTTCTTCTTGCCCTTCACGGTCTTCGTCCTGAATACAGTACTCCAACAACGCCTCAACACGGCCCTGCCACTGTCCCCGTCTCTGCACACGCATTACCCTCCGTAAGGCTTCATCCTCCCATCTCCATACGACTTGTGCAATGTGTGCCTAGTAATTTCTCAGGAGTGACACGGTAAGAGGCCCCCCTGGCCATTCCGGCCAAACTTCCCTAGAGCTGCTCGTCTGTCCATCCCGCCCAGCACCCCGTGAACTACTACCCTCGCCCTGCTGGCACTGCCTCATCTGCACACCATGAACCGGGGCATGTGCCGTCTGGTCTCCTCTCATCTCGTGACGACGATCGTCACGTGGCCTCCAATGCGGATCCTGAAAGTCACCCATCGGCACAGTACCTCCTGCCGCAACTCCCCGACCTCTGCCACTGTAACAGCCCAGAATTATGATTTCCAGGTTACGTTTCAAGGGATAAAACCCCTTGTTCGGATCTTGCAATCCAGGTACGGGTCGAGGTTTCAAACTCATTTTAAGATTAGTGGAAAGAGGGATTTCAAACCCTAAAAACCTCGAAGGGCCATTGGGTACCCTTAACCTGTCCTAAGACTATGTCGCGAAATCCAATGCAAACGAAAGTAAAGCGGAAGCAAAGTTAAGATACAAAATATCACGGCAGAGCCGGGTCAAAACCAAAACGTAAGCATAGGGTTACCATTTATACCAATTAGTGAAACCTAAGCAGGATACTACATGACATGCTTTTATGTATATGCAACACCTAACATAAAATGCAACAACAGACATGAATGTCCAACCTGAGTAAGCCCCCTAGGGAACTTACCTGAAGATGCAGAACAACAAGATAGCACAAGCAGGGCCCAAAATGCAAGTCCAAAGCAATCCAAAAGCAATACACACCTATCATCAAGTCGTTTCCATAAGCTACCGGTTCGTCATTCATACACACGAACCTCAAGTTCTCAACATGTTCAAAACCAATCGATAGTAAAACCGTTTTCCAAAATCTTTCCGATATGATCAACATCAACCAGAATCATTCTTCTCATTTCCTTCTCAAAACCAACATCATCAAACCAAGACAAAGAATCCCGACATTAAACATTTAAACCTTAAAACCAATACCTCAAAATCATATTATAGAATTAATTCCGGCATTTTGATTTCAACAAATCAAATCCTTTAAGAATCATTTTCGGACGACTTAAAACCTTTTCTAAATAATTTAGCAACAATGTTTATCTAAAATAAATCCATCTTTATAATCCCCATTTATAAAACATATTAAATAAATTACTTTATCACTTAACCTCAATAAATCACTTTAGAATTCCTAATCACATATTAAAACATCATAAAAATACCCATTCCAAACAATATCACTTTTAACCCATTTTATAATATAATAATAATAATTTCAGAAAACCAATAATTATCTAAAATCATAACATATAGTTTATACTATAATCATACATAATATAACGCACATGTATCTAATAGCCAAAACAAACAACAAATAATACTTGACAAATATTTAACCTTAACAAATAACAAAACCCAACCCAACAGCTCACATAATATAACCCGAAAGAAAGAATAGGATCCGGCCCAGCTCAAAACTCAAGCCTCTCAAATCAGAACCCGGATCCGAGAAAACAGGCCCAAGCAATTAGGCCCAAAAGCCCGGAACCCATCTTCCTCAACCAAATAGAACAAGGGATCTGCTTCTGCGCGCCGACGAACGAAATCAGAGAAGGAGAGAGGAATCCAGGCCTCGCCGGAGGCTCTCAACCAATTCAACCCACACGCCCTCTCTCTCCAGCACCCAGAAACGCAACCCATCAAAACGACTAAGAAGGAGGGAAGGAAAGAGTGCTCACCGAGAATCAAAACGTTCGCCGGAAACATGGTCTTCGGAGGCGCGATTGAGCTTCGTCGCCGTCGGAACAGGGAGATCTCGGCCTAGGACGATAATAGGGGGTCAAAAAGGCGAATCTTTATCGAGTTTGAGAGCGGAAGGAAGGACAGAAGGGCTTACCGCTCTTCAGATTCGAAACAGGGCGCGGGAAGGGGAGGCGGCCTGGTGGTTCTCCCGACGGCTTCGGGGGCTCGGTGGCGCTCGACGGGGATCAACCGGCGCTCAGTGGTGCTCGAGAGCCTCTAAGACAGGGGACGAGGTGTGCGCTTGGGGCTACTGGTGTGGCTCGGCGTTTGTTCTAACAGGTGTTTGGACTCTTGGAGACGAAGATGCGGGCGCCCGAACTGCGCTCAGGAGGTGCTCGGTGAACAGAGGTGGTGCCGAGGGCGCTCGGGAGCTGCTGCTTGGAAAGGGAGAGTAGGCAAGGAAGAGAGGAAAGGGGTTAAAGAGGTGAGATGGCGCTGCTGCAGTGTTGCTCTCGGCAGACGGAGCTCGGAGCTCTCGGTGATGTGAAGGTGTGGTGAACTGGTGGTTGCGGCAACAGGGCTCAAGAAGAGCCAAAGGACCATGCTTGAATGTGAATGAAAGAAATGAGGAGGAGGAGAGGGTGATTGTGGATAAGGTCTAGTGTTGCTTGGGATCCATTTGAAAGTAGGAGGGTTTTTGTTTGTTTATTTTCTGGGTTTTAATTGCAGGGAGCAAAATGGGAGAGGGAGGATTGCAGAGTACAAAATGGGAGAGAGACAACAATGGGTTTGGTTGTTTCCTTTGAGAATCTGAGATTGTGGTGTGAGAATTGACCTACAAAAGGACAATTTGGTATAGCTGTACCATGTAAAGGGAAATTGCAGGAGAGAGGGTGGGCATCTCGTGAGGTCTGAGAGAGAGAGAGAGAGAGAGAGAGAGAGAGAGAGAGAGAGAGAGAGAGAGAGAGAGAGAGAGAGAGAGAGAGAGAGAGAGAGAGAGAGAGAGAGAGAGAGAGAGAGAGAGAGAGAGGTGTTAAAGAAAAGGAAGAAAAAGGAAAAGAAAGGAAAACTCCAAATTTCAAATACCCGAAATATAAACTTGAAATCTGCTCACTCGACCTTATCTCGACTCTACTCAAATTTAATTTCAAGATTTTGAAACCGAATAAAATGATAACACCCAAACTAGATTCCAAATCTCATAACGTGAAAGCGGAATAAAATTCGTTTGAATATCCAATTTAAAACGACGTCGGAACTTATTTCGAAAGATTTAGAATAAAATAATTTGCTCGAGGACGGAAATTTTCAAACCTCTCAATCTTACAAATCGGAATGATTATAATTCACTATTTTAATAATTTAATATTATAAAATTTCCCGGTCTTTACAGCCACATGCCTCTAATCATCAGGAGGTCCATGTACCTCTATCTACGGCGCCGACTCACCCGCATGTCCCCGTACATCCGCTTGCTGACTCCCAGCCGTCGGCGCCGACTGGGAACTCTTAGGCGTCGGTGTTGGCACCGCATGCTGACTGTTAGGCATCGTCGCCGCACCATGATCAACTGGCGATGTGAACAACGTATAATCTATCTGGGCCTCCCAGGCGTCGTCATCTCCCTCCCTAGCATGGCTAGTCCCAACACCATGACTGGTCCTGACATCCCCATCTCCGGCCAGCGGTGCCGTGTCGTCATACGAGTTCAACTGCTCGCTCTCAAACGCATTCCCAAAGTATGACTGAAACCCATCCAGATGAGTTTGCTACTGATCTTGTGCACACTCCTCTCTCGCATACAGTGCTGGGTCAACCCGTATTATCTCCTGCACCATCTGCCCAGCCTCCTCTCGGGAAGACTCATCCGCGACTACACGACCAGGTCATCGATGCAGTCCGTCATCATCTCCATCTCTATCTTCGCCAAACTCTGAAATGTCTGCATAGACGTCTGCGATGTCTGGCCACATTCATCACTAAGGTCCACAACTCCAATGTTGGGGTCGACAACTGATTAACTAGATGACCCAACCCCAATATCTACACCTATCAGCTCACTATCCCTATCCATAGGATCCTCTACAGCCTGCAAATATAAATGAATTGACTCAATCTCTGCACGTGACTCACCCAACGCCTGGCTCTCCCTTTCGGCAGCCCTCCTAGCGGATTGCAGAACCATCCTATCTGCTAACCTCCTCGATAATGTGGTTTGTGTACCATTTTTTTTTTCTAAATCCTATCGATTATGGATGTTACTCTCTAATTGTCACACACACTCCTATATCGTATTAATTCTCAACTTCTGAATGACTTCCCCAGAACTAATTATTGATTTCATCATAATACTATCGTTTAATAAAAACAACTCTATGTATGCGGTTTAAACATACATGTGGCTGTGGTGAGCCGAAAGACCTCCTCCTAAGTTTCGCCATACGACCACTACCACCTCTCTGAATAGTTGAAACCGGATACAATACATATAACAATAATACGTTAACTCTATCTTCTTTCGATTACAAATAATTGGATTTGAATTTAATATAGTTTAATTTTTACTTGTAAAGGATGTGTCTAACCACGACCAGCACCACCAGCCTCAGCTCCCTCATGGCCACTACCTCTCACCATATCAATACTCCGGTAGAAAGTGGGAATAGATAAAAGTCAACTCGGAAACACAAGGTAAAGAGGGACAGAAACGAGGGAAAATGTGTGAGGAGGTTCGAAATGCGAGGGATTAGAAGAGGGGGGAGAGTCTAGGAGAGAACCAACGGAAAAAAGGCGAGGATCGGAAGGCGAGGTAAGGATTGGAATCAGAGAAGAGTCGGAAAGCATGCGGAGAAATAGGGTCTGCAAACCTATTTATGGGCCCCAACCAATTTTCAAGCCCGTCGATTGTATTCGGGTGATCATTTATTAGATTTTAGGAAACAAACAATGTCCATTGCTTGAACATGTGTGGACCAATATTCTTCATTGATTTAGATCTCTTGAGACTATTTTACATCTATTGCCCCAATATAATATGTAACTTTTAAAAAAAAAGTTATTTGAGGCGACGAATTACACTACTATGTTCGTCGCCATAGATTCAGAGCGACCAGATCATTTGACATATGTTCGTCGCCCGAATGACAAACTGTATATAATCTCATTCTCAATCACATTCAAATCACCATTCTCAATTTCAATGTCTAATTAACCATATTTTCATCACCATCTTTCAAATGTGGTTAAAAGAGAAAGGAAAAAGAAACTCATTAACTCACGTGAGATTATGTTATAATCAATATAAATTATCAACGAAAAATCTCATAAATTTTGTATTAATTAGATTATTGTCCAATTATTGACATAATTATAGAAATGTGTAGTAGAAATAACAACATTAATGAAATAATAATCATTTTATAATATTACGTGTAGTATCAAATATAAATAATTCATTCGCATAATGCAATAAAGAAGTGAAACCATAACTTTCCAGATAAAAATCAATAATCAATAAATAATATAAAGTAGCACATCTTTAGCTAATTTCTTTCGCACTCCCCCATGACTATGAGAATATGTTGATGATGACGAAACTCCCTTTAGTAATTTGGAGAATATTGAAGAATCATTCATCCTTGGAATGGTGAGTGTCTTCCTTACAACCGCTATGGCAGGGTGACGGGGCTGACTTTGATGGAGGGCCCTTTGGTAACTTTGGGAATGTTGGAACGCTAAGAAAATGGGAAATATCGAGCCCCGTGTTTTTAGGACTCCCGACTCCATTATTCTCCTTACAACCACTATGGCATGGAGATGGTGCTGATTTTGATGGAGGACCCTTTGGTAATTTTGAGAATGTTGGAGAGGCAACAAAATGGGGAATGTTGAGCCCATTGTTTTCTTTACAATGACCATCATGACAATGAGATTGGGATGATGAGGACGGAAGACCCTTTGGTAATTTTGACAATATTGAAGAACCATCGAGGCTAGGACTTTCGAGTACATTGTTTTCCTTACAACCAGAATGGCATGGTGATGGTGCTGACTTTGGTGGAGGACCCTTGGGTAACTTTGAGAATGTTGGAGGGTTATTGAATTTAGATATTGAATTACTCAAAAAAGTCGGTGTAAGACCATTTAGTCTAACTGCATTGCTGATGGGGAAGGATAGAAGTAAGAGGGTAGCTATTGCCCATATGGATTTCGGAGACATTTTGCTTTTGTTATCTCTTACAAAAAATGGAAAAGTTGCGAACATCTAAATTTTATTGGACATTGTTAACAAGAGGTTTATATAAGGTGGAATTTATTTAAGATGCATGAAGTGAGATAGTTTTATGCAATTTATCTATATTCAATAAAAGTTGAAAAACATTGTATCAAAAAAGGTACACGTAAAATGTGTCAAGGAACAATACAATTAATGAAGATGCCTTTTTTTCATTTCAGTTCAAAGGAGAAGTGAGAGGTCATGTATCGATCCATTTGCGCATGAAATAATGCATTTATTTTTAAATTTGTGGTTACATGTATTAGTTAATACGATGAAAGTATCCCATTGTTCAATTTTTATTTATTTATTAATGATACAATGAACTTATTAAATGTCATAATTTTTTTTATACATGAACCATTACTAATGCCAATTTTTAGAGATGCGGTTCTATGTCTCAAAAGTACAAATAGTTGGTGTGCTTGTATATATTTATTAGATAATAAAATGAAATTATTCAATCAGTACATTGTATGTATTCAGAAGTTTGATTGTATGTATTAGAGAATAAAATGAAAGTATTAAGGATTCAATTTTTTTTAATGACATATGAAATACATGATGCTTTATAATTTTTATTATAACCTCGGATGATCCTAAATGTTGATCTACTGGGAAGATATCATAACATTGATCTCTTATATATCTTACATTGATTAGAATTTCCCTTGTTAGCTCAATTGATAAAGAGGGGTCACTTTCTATCAAAATATTTTGTGTTCGATTCTCATTGTCGGTGAATGATGCAATGGTGGTTGGCGATTTTAAATACCTCGATAAGTGGCCATTGATATTGAAATAATGCCCAAACCCTTAAGAGACATGTTTTGCAGCATACCTCCATAAGTGGCCATTGATATTGAAATATTTTTTTTTCATAGCTAAGATGCAATTCTTAACATGGTGATCAATCATAGCAAGGAACACAAATATAATCAATAAGCACAAGATCATAACTATGAATATGAATAACTAAATAGAATCAAATCCTTACAATCCAAACAATCATGTCTTCGAATCATAGGCAAAACTATGAGTTTAGCAACTCATATGCCAATTCTCTCTTTCTCTTATTGTGTTCATAGTCTCACAATAATCCTCTCTCCCTCTCTCTAGAACAAACTGAAATAACCTAATAAAGCATCTCTAAGAGTCGGCCAAACCCTAGTGGGAATAAGAATAAAATAATAAGAAATAATGTCTTCGAATCCAAAATTGCAAACGCTGGAAACCGGCCCACGACGGGCTCCGTACAAAGGGCGAGGGGCGCCACCTATGCAGTGACCATCTTTCCTCGAATGACTTCAATAATCTCCAATGTCGTGCTTCCTTACCCCTCTTTAGCTTCTTCCTTAGCCTCCATATGCTCCAAAAGATGTCTCTTAAGCTATTCCAAAGTCCCTTCAAGGTCGAAATGTAATTCTGCAAAATAAACACTAAAAAGACGTAGATTCCGAACTCTAAAACTTCACAAGTAATATACGAAACTCGACTCAAACATAAGCCAAACCACTACCTAATTGCAATAAGAAATACCTATAATGCCTATATGAAATATGCATTATCAAATCCCCAACACTTAACTCTTGCTTGTCCTCAAGCAACCATAAGACAAAAACATCATCTACGTATCCCACAGGAAATTCTTTCACAACTTTACTCATCAAAACCAACATCATCAATAGTACAAATATAATCAAGGCACATAAATGTCATAACATGTATATATGGGATCAAGTTGCTTGCATGCTAAAAAATCCAACCTTACCAAAGATAAAGTGTGTATCTCTCACTCTCATGTAGACCTATCAAAACGTGATCCAACCCGATGATCCGAACCGTAAAACGTGGGTTTTGGCACAAATATTTCAACCCGAAACCCTAAGCAACCCGAACCCGTTCAGCCCGTAAATTTCTGGGTTGGGCTAGGTCAACCTGTGAGTCACCCATTGGGTCAAGCTTTAAGATAATAAATACATAAATAAATTACAATTTAACTTAATATTGAAATTTATTACTAATAATAATTAGGATTGAATATTATATTTTTCATCATCAACTTCACTTTATAATTTAACATTACAATTTGTTATGTATATAAAATTACATATTACTATTGTAGCAACATTAATTATTTTTTTCAATAATATAACTATTATTAGGTTAATATAACATTTTTTTATTTAGGAACTATGTAAATAGTCATTAAAAATACGCCATTTGTTTACTTTTAAATGTCATTTACAATTCATGTATGGTGTTAAGGATGATAATAATTATATAAAATATAAATTTATATATTATATATAATTTCATACTTCAAAAACTAAAAAGAATGAAATTATAACAAGTAATGAATTTTTATTGATATATGACATATTTTTATCATTTTTAATTAACGTGTATAAATAGTAAATGACATTTAAAAAATTATGGATGAGTAACGATCTTGACCCGTTGGGTCGACCCGAACCCGTTAAATATGGGTCTGGGGTTGAGCATTTCATGACCCGTAACTCGAAATGACCCGACCTGAAATGGAGCCGAACCCGAGACGACCCGACCCGCCCGACCGGTTTGACAGGTCTACTCTCATGTGTTTAGGCTTTAAGCATAAACTCACCTCAATTCCATATACAAGAATCAACTCAAATATTGACATTTATATTACAAAATCTCCACCGGATACGTCAATGCAACAATAAGGACATCAAAAGGACTTTCGCTCAATGGAAACCTTCATAGAAGATTCCATTCGTGGGGGTTGTAATGGGGCTTGGTAGAAACATAAGTGCAAGGAATTGTATTTGGTCATGTGGTGCTATAAATTTCGGGAAAACAAGATTCCAACATCTCCCAACATAACACGACCCAACTCAAAAACATCAAGCTCACAAATGCACAACATCTCTCAATATCATCATAAACAAAAACTCCAAATATCATCATCATCATCTCATCTCATCATATCAAATCATCTCACATATCATGCAATCTCAACACCCAACCTGATACGTTTGGGATACCCGATCCTTCGCCTGTGGGCTCAAGATCAAGAACCACGCCGTATTTTTGCCAGATCTTGCAATGCTCTTTGATATCTCCTGATTGGAACAATTTAAACAAGTAATTAAATTTCTGCAGTAGCGACAGTTTTGACACTCATCGTCAGGCACGAACAAGGATAGGTCGGCGACGTTGAATGTAGAATGGATGCTGTACTTACCGGCAGGGAGATCCAGCTTGTATGCACTAGGACCCATCTTCTGAACCACTCTGAATGGTCCATCTCCCCTGGGGTCCAGCTTAGATTTCCGTTGTTGCGGAAATCTTTCCTTGCTGAGATGCAGCCAGACCAGATCACCAACGTTGAACTGCACATCCTTGCGATGCTTGTCCTTCGCGGCCTTGTATTGCGCAGTCTTCCTCTCCAGCTGCGCCTTGGTACGCTCATGCAAGCGCTTGATGAAGTCCACTTGGTTAGCTGCATCCACGCTCTCCTTTTCCTTGTATGGCCGAGGCAGCATGTCCACATGAGTGAGTGGATTTCGGCCATATACTACTTCGAAGGGGGTAAGCTTTGTTGCAGAGCGCCTAGACCTGTTATATGCAAATTCTACAAATGGTAGGCATTCTTCCCGCCTCCGGAGATTAGTTCGCAGCATGACTCTAAGGAGAGCCCCAAGAGTTCTATTTGTGACCTCGGTTTGGCCATCAGTTTGTGGGTGACAAGAAGTAGAAAATAGCAATTTTGTACCCAATTTAGACCATAGAGTTTTCCAAAAAGAGCTTAAGAATTTAGGATCACGGTCAGAAACTATAGATAATGGCAATCCATATAAGCGAACAACATCTTTGAAGAATAAATGAGCAACATGAATAGCATCATCAGTTTTATGACATGGAATAAAATGAGCCATTTTGGAAAATCTGTCTACAACAACAAATATGGAATCATGACCCTTAGAAGTTCTAGGCAATACTACAATAAAATCCATAGAAACATCTTTCCAGGGTGCATTAGCAATGGGCAAAGGTTGGTATAGACCATTAGCATTAGATTTCGATTTGGCCTTAGCACATGTAACACAACTTTTGACAAATCTCAGCACATAATTAGACATTTTAGGCCAAAAGTAATGTTCCTTAAGTCCGGCCTGCTAAGGTTTTTTCGAAACCACCATGTCCTCGAGATTCATGAATTTCTTGAGTTAACAATCGGCGAATAGAAGAAGATGGGATACAAAGCTTGCCCATCTTAAACAAATAACCATTATCAAGAAAAAATGAATCAACTTCACCTTTAGACACACATTGAGCATATATAGTTTTAAAGAAACCATCAGAAGCATACTGTTCCTTTATCAAAGCAAAACCCAAAACATGTGCATCCATATGATTTAGGACGACATACCTGCGTGATAGCGCGTCAGCTACCACATTATCATTTCCCTTCTTGTGGTGAACCACATAGGAAAAGGTTTCTATAAACTCCACCCATCGAGCAAGTCGCCTGCTGAGCACTGCTTGTCCTTTGAGGTATTTTAGAGCTTCATGATCCGAATGAATCACAAACTCCTTAGGCCAGAGATAATGTTGCCAAGTCTGTAAGCAGCGAACCAGTGAAAAGAGCTCCTTGTCGTAGGTAGAATAGTTGAGCTTAGCGGAGCCTAACTTTTCGCTGAAGTAGGCGATGGGACGCTTGTTCTGCAACAGGACTCCTCCAATGCCAGTGCCAGAAGCGTCACACTCGAGCTCAAAAGGTTGAGCAAAGTCAGGTAACTGCAGCACTGAGGCGTGTGTTAGGCGATCCTTGAGAGCGTCGAAAGCCTTTTGATGTGAGTCTGTCCGGCGAAATGTCACATCTTTCTTTGTCAGCTCATGTAGGGGGGAGGCAATCAGGCTGAAGTCCTTGACAAAACGTCGATAGAAACCAGCAAGGCCCAAGAATGAGCGGACATGAGTGGGTGTATTCGGCCTGGCCCACTCCTGAATAACACGAATCTTCTCCTCATCCACCTTCAATCCAGATGCAGTCACTACAAAACCAAGAAAAATGGTAGACTCGGAAGCAAAAGAACACTTCTTTAAATTGGCATATAATTTTTCTTTCCTAAGACAATCAAAAACCAATTTTAAGTGACTTAAGTGATCATACATATTCTTGCTATAGATTAAGATATCGTCAAAATAGACAACGACAAATTTTCCTAAGTGTCTTCTAAGCACATGGTTCATAAGCCTCATAAAAGTAGAAGATGCATTTGTTAAACCAAAAGGCATTACTAACCATTCATATAAGCCACACTTAGTTTTAAAAGCCGTTTTCCATTCATCACCCTGTTTCATCCTAATTTGATGATATCCACTTCTAAGGTCAATTTTAGAAAAAATACAAGCACCATGAAGTTCATCAAGCATATCATTTAAACGAGGAATAGGGTGGCAATACTTAACCGTTATTTGGTTGATTGCGGGACAATCAACACACATGCGCCAGGAGCCATCCTTCTTTGGAACCAAAATGAAAGGCACGGCACAGGGAGATAGGCTTTCTCGAACAAAGCCCTTATCCTTCATTTCTGTGACTTGGCGTTGCAGCTCCTTTGTCTCCTCAGGACTAGCTCTATAAGCGGCGCGATTAGGCAAGGCTGCCCCAGGCACAAAGTTAATCTGGTGCTCAATACCTCTAATAGGAGGCAAGCCTTGGGGTAGTTCAGCTGGAAGCACATCTAAATAATCCTGTAGAAGAGCAGCAATAGGTGCAGGAATATGACTCAATTCAACATTAAGTAATACCTGTTTCATTACCAGGAGAATGTGAGGTCGATGAGCATTCCATGTGATGGTCCCTTTCTGAGGTTGAGAGACCAATGATCGACGTTCTACAGAGCCCTTAAGTGATACAGAAGAGGGTTGAGTGGACGTCGAGTGGGAAGGAGTTGATGTCGAGGGAGCCGCGGGGGATGCTGTGGGGCCCGCGGGCGCGGCAGGATTGGCGGCGGGTGCGGCCTGCTTGGTTGAGGCTTCCTTGAGATTCTCCTTCCTATCAGCTTCCTTTTGGGCGTCCTTTTGTTGCTTCTTACGAACCTGGTCCTTCAGAATAGTTTGTGGCGAAAGGGGTAGAGGAGTAACTCTCCTCCCATCAAAAGTGAAAGCATATGTATTCGCACGACCATCATGAAGAACAGAACGATCATATAACCAAGGACGAGCTAATAATATATGACTACAATCCATGCGAGCAACATCACATAATATTTTATCATGATATGATCCAATTGAAAGGGAAACTAAACATTGTTTGGTGACCATTATATCAGATCCATCATCAATAATGCCATTTAATCCATAGTGAGTAGCTCTATGAGTAGTAGTTAAATGGAGGAAATCCACTACCTTTTCATTGATGAGATTGCAGCAACTCCCATCGTCGATGATGAGGCTTAGGGTAGCCTGGCGAACTAAACACCTAGCGTGGAATATGTTCTCCCTTTGATCAGCCATGAGAGATTCCTGAATGTGTAGGACCCGCCGATTGATAATGCAAAGCAAGTTGTCGTACTCTGAAGTATCGATCTATTCAATAGGCTCAGACGGTTGGTCCTCCTCCACTTCACTCGAAATTACTTGGTCCTCAACAGTCTCCTCCTCATAGTAATGGTCTCCCAAATCATTGAGAAGAACCTTCCTTTTCTGAGGGCAATTGCGAGAGACATGCCCAGAACCACCACAAGTGAAGCAGCGGATATCTTTGTTGCGATCTGCAGAGGGTGCAGCAACTCTTCTAGTTTCAACCTGATAACCCTGTTGAGGTGAGTTGGAAACTCCCTTTTGCTTCATAGAAGGGTTAGAAGTGGAAGGTTTAGATTGACTAGAAGGGTTAAAGGGAACAAACCTGCGACCTTGAGAGGTCTGGTCGAATCTAGTCCTCTGTTGCCGAAGTTGCTGCTACTGTTGTTCATACAGAAGGTGTGCTTTATGAGTCAAAGTGTTAATATCTCTAATGGAATGGATAGATAAAATATTTTTAATAGAGATATTAAGACCAGCAAGAAATTGAGTACACAAAGCACGTTCAGTAAGATAAACATTAGCCTGATGGGAGAGTCGTTCAAGCTCATCTTTGTAGTCATTAGGAGAGCGAGTTCCTTGGCGGCAGGACGCGAGCTGCATCCTCATAGACTCCGTGTATTCCTCAGGCACATGTCTCTTCTTCAGGAGATAGCGAAGTTGTGGCCAGGTTTCAACAGGTTGCTTGTCCTGACGACGGCGCATCTCACGAGTGCGGAACCACCAGGTGCGAGCTTTACCTACTAAATGCAATATAACAACTTCCAACTTCTCCGTTTCCTCATAGCGTAAATGTTCAAGCAGATAGTCAGTATGATTTTC
Source organism: Persicaria tinctoria (assembly GCA_037127255.1). Classification (NCBI taxonomy): domain Eukaryota; kingdom Viridiplantae; phylum Streptophyta; class Magnoliopsida; order Caryophyllales; family Polygonaceae; genus Persicaria; species Persicaria tinctoria. The sequence goes on from JBANSL010000003.1 coordinate 67,816,033, forward strand.
CCAAACAAGATAAGCTTCAGGATCAGTGTTACCATCAAAGGTTTCTAACTTAAGCTTAACATCACGTCTCTGAATAGCTTAAGCATTATCAAATCTAGGATGACCAAAATTAAGAGGGGTAAATCATCAAAGTTAGGATTTACCTCATGGTAAGCATCCTCCAAATGCGGCGTCTCATAAAGATCATTATTGCTGCGACTGTCATCCCAGTTAGCACGGCCATGCAGCGGTTGCTGTTGACGCTAATTGAACCTCCCTTGCTGTGGATGCCGTGGTAGTGTGTACTCACGACGATCTTGGTTGCCATTGAAGCCCGCTAGATGATCGTTGTCATTCTCTCCAGTGAAAGGGCTAGGAGTAGCAGACTTAAGCTGAAAATGCAATTGACCAGAAGGGGGAGGTTTAATAAAATAAGAGGGGTTACCTGCAGGTTGCGGATTACATGTAGGTGGGACATTACCTGAAGGAGGTGTAGTATCTGGGGGTGGTGGAGGCGGCTTACCTCCAGAGGGAGGTGTAGATCCAGAAGCCTCTGCCTGTTTTGCCTCCTCCAATTGCCGAGTGACTGCCTGTTTGATGAGGTCAGAGAAAAATACGCGGTCCTCTGTACGTTCGACAGCTCGACGATTGTCAGCCTCTGCCAGTTCCTTACGCATAGCCACGGTAGAGGATTGAACAGCAGAGTCAATAACAAACTGCATGTCAGAAGCCGAAATAGTAGTAGGTGGGGTAGGGGAAGGGTTGGGGTCGCTATCGTTCGACATGTTCCTACAATATCAGAAGAGCAACAAGTAAACGAAGTAAAGGCCAGAAACCAAGTAATGCAACCTCTAGTGATTCCTAAGAGTGATTCAAGTTTTAGAAATCAAAGAGCGAGAAAACAAGGCACAATATTCAAGCAATTCCCCTGGACACAGAATTTTGCAATATTGAAGACATCAAGTAATAATCAAAATTGTAAATTAAATTAGCCACAAGTCGGATATCAAGGATAGCAAGTATAAACAAGCGGCTTAATGTGGATAGAATAAGATCTACAATGTGATGCTTGAATAATATGAATGTGTAATAATCGACAATAGCAATCACAAGGGCAATCAAGTGCACACACTCCGTCAACTATTATCTGACGGTTGCAACACGGTTCAGAAAAAGAGGGGTGTGACCAAGGCTCCTGTGTCGGCACATCACAAAATCACACAAGTAGGGTTCTTTTGTAATGCTTAAAACCAATTAGATCATCTAACATGTAGCAAGAAAAGAATGAACAAAGGAAGAGTTACTAACTTAACAATGTAATGTATGCTAAACTTTTCTTTCTTTCTCTTTTTTTTTTTTGAAGCTCTCGGCTTTTTCTGTTTTTTTTTTTTGGTTATAAAATAGCTGTTGTAAATAGAATGCAGTAACCGAAAATAAGAGAAAAAAATAAAAATAAAAATAACAAGCTACGATGATCTAAAAGTAAGCAAAAATAAAGAAAATAGGGAAAATAGGCTAGAAACTGGAGAAATTAGGGTTCTTTAGTGGTGCAAGTTCATATAATGCTTTTAATCCAAGAATCACACTCATAGGCATGATATGTAGCAACTAGGAATAAAAGATCACAACTTGCAGTCAAGAACTCAATATTTTCGAAATTAACGATCCAAACAAAGAATAACAAAAATAAAGTGCCAATTTTTATGGCTGAATAATAAAGATTTAAATTTTATGCAGCGGATATGGTGAAAAATAGGCACGAAAAATAAATCACTCAAATAAGAAATCAAGAGAGTAAAGAACTTGCATTAACCTGAAATCCGATACCACTTGATACGTTTGGGATACCCGATCCTTCGCATGTGGGCTCAAGATCAAGAACCACGCCGTATTTTTGCTAGATCTTGCAATGCTCTTTGATATCTCCTGATTGGAACAATTTAAACAAGTAATTAAATTTCTGCAGTAGCGACAGTTTTAACACTTAGCGAAATTTCAGCAATTGAGAACGTAGGAAATAGCGACAGAAAAACAAAGAGAAGCGAGGGACAGGCGCTCGACCTCAGGGTGTGCGTGCGAGAGTGAGCGCGGGATGTCCGGGAGCGCAAGGGCTCCTCTCGCTGGGAGCGAAGGCGCTGGCGACTGGGGATGCGCGGAGCGAGGATGGCAAGGGCAAGCGGGTGCGCACTCGGGATGTCGAGGACGCCCGGGCGCCTGCGTACGCGGAGCGGGTGCCTTCCGCGCTAGCTGGGAGCGGATCTGGTCGCGGGTGTCGCCAAGCTCGTCCCTTTCCTTGTTGCGACATATTCGGTTTTTGTTGGGTTGTGTTTGGTTTAGGGTTTCCGAGTGTGATCAAGAGGTTGGTGATGGTTGTGATTGTCGAATGGAACATAGAACACAAGAGCTTTGGGATTGATAATCGAGAACCCTTTAATCCATAAAGGGGTTTCTTAATTCTAATTCAATCTAATTAATTCAAACAAAATAACCAATCCTTCCTTGCAAAGGAAAGGGGTTTGGATAGATTTATTCTATCTAGAGATAAACAAAATAAACCTAAGATAAATATTTCCTAATAAGATAAATGTTTCATAACTTGGTGTCCAAGGATTATATCTAGAAGAGATATAATTAATTCCACCTTATTAATCTAATTTGTATAAAATAATAACATAATTAAATTAAATAAATCCGGCCCAAGCTTAAGAGTAACTCGGCCCACTCTCTCGACAAGGCTTCTGGCCCACTCGGCTGAGTGACCCAAGGAGATGCCGTGTTAAGGTGAGTCATGGTGGGTGCAGACGAGTCTTCATGAGCTCCGTGTGTGGACGCAGGCTCACTTCTTGTGTTGATGGTGTAACCTTGAGCCAAGTGATCCAGGGTGACCTGAACCCTTGCTCTAAAGTTCCATGGTGACGGACAAGAAAAGCTTTAGTTGCAGTTTGAATCTTCTTGGCCCTTGCACGAGTGACAGGACCATCAAATGGAACATTCATGTTGTCCTCAATGTCACCAGGAGTCATCGATACTTGCACGGCATCACAACCAATGTAACTTCTAACAAAAAAAATCGAATTCTTCCTCATTATGAAAAAAATAAAATAACATGGCCTTTTATTTCATTTTTTTTCCTTTTTCTTTTTGATTCCCGAATTTTTTTTCTTTTTATTTTTCCTAACTTACTTTTACCCCTAGGTTAATTTTATCATCCCTAGGTCCAAGCTTTTCATTTTTTTTTCTTGAGCCGAAATACATGTAAACCAAATGCATACAAATGAGGGAATAAATAAGCACATAACATTACATCATCTCAAAACCATAAACCATAGTATCACAATTTAACTTGATTCTCTTCAATCTCCAAAATAGATTCCATAATCTACTCAAAATCTCAATTCTCCCAGAATTAGGGTAAGGCTTATAATAGGCTAGGAATAATAATTTTGTGGAGCTATCAATAAAAAGGCTAAAGGCTCAAATTGGCTTTGTTGGACAAAAATTGTGCATTTTTGTTCAACATAAGCAAGATATAACATAAGGTAGACATGGATAAATATGTGGCTAAAAGGTTGCCTCTATAATTTGAACTTATCAAGCAATGGACAAGTATATAATCGGCCTTGAAAATAGATAACCATAGAAATACTCAATGATAAATGCACAGAAAGAGTAAATCACACAAGAAACGCAAACGGAATAAAGATGTATCCTTTATAAGGCCAAAAATAACTCATTGGGACATTTTTTTTTTTGAATATCAAGCATGCTCCCAAACTTAGATCATACATGCTCAATTACATATGCCTAATTAGATTTCACATAAAAACCAATTTTTCAAGACAAGGTTAAATCATTCTAGAATTCTATGGGATTTATAAGATTATGTCAGTTTAAAGTCAAAGAGGACAAACTCAAATTAGATGAAAATCTATGATAACACAATATGCAAAAAAAAAAAACTCACTTTTTTTTTTTTTTTTCATTTTTTGACATTTTCTATAACATAAAAGAAATAACAAAAATCAAAAACAGAAATTCAAACATGAACTAACCTAACTAATTCACTTCACTCCCCCCCCCCCCCCTCCCCACACACACTTACATGTTGCATTGTTCTCAATGTATAGAAACACAAAAAGGAAAAATGAAAAATAAAATAAAGGGTTTGAAGGAAGCAAAGAACTAACAAATTATTGTGAAGGCGGAACCTGGGGTCCAGGCCACTGATTGATGTCCTGAACTATATGCGCACAAGGCTTCAGAAGACATGCATGTATCACTTCTATCTTCTTTTCTAGAGCCAACAGATGCTCAAGTAGTTTACGAAAACTTCTCAAATGCTGATCTTCCATTCTCGCCAAGTGACTGTCAAGGATCGCAATAAGCTCAAACAAAGAACTACTCTCAGTGGGGATATCAAGATCATCATCGGCCTCATCTCCCAGAAGAAATCTGCTTGAAGAGGACGGGTCCACAACCATGCCAGCAGGTGCAGCTGGAACATGACGAATACAAAAAGCAGCCAAAGTAGGGCTAACAGGTATGTGATGCTCACCCTTCACGCCAGATAATTGTTGTTGCATGAGGATGGTCAAGTATGAAATACAAATAAAATATAAACCAAACCGCCTCCCTGTCTCAGCAAATAAATACAAGACTTCCTCCCGTTGTAGTAGAAGGTAGTCAAGATCGATCCATGAGGAAGCGTGTCAGCACCTACATTTTCAGTTCCAGATCTTAGCACAATTTCAACCAGAAGAGTCCTCGACTTCGAGTAAGGTACTTGACTTCGACCACCCTGTCGACTTAAAACAGAAAGCAGAAACGGACAGAAAATGAAAACCAAAGCAAACTGGTCGATCTCGACTAACCAACTCGACGTCGACCAACTTTCCTCGACGTCGAGTAGAATTCTTCCTTCGGGGTTGTACTCAAGCTCGAGCAAGATTATGGGCTCGTCGATTTTCCTTGACATCGAGTAAGTTACTCGACATCGAGTAGAACCAGGCTTCTTAAGTGACTTCTACTCGACTTCTGGGATTCGACTTAGTTTACTCTATATCGACCAAATTTGGTCGACATCGACCAGATTGTGTCGAGTTGATCTTTCTTGTTCTTTGCTCGATTTGTCCTGGTTCCGATGCGGCTTGACCTTGGACTTTCTATAGTTGACTTCGAGCTTTTCGTTCTTTCTCTGAATTGCTGTAAAATGCCTCGATTTTTGCGAAATTAAACAAAGACTAGTGTAGACTCCATAATTTTGGCAAATAAGCATAAACTTCATAGAATCCGTGCTATTCTAACCCAAATGTATGAAATGCATGCAGAAATAGATATAAAAGTAAGTGTAAAACATGGCAAATTAGGCTCACAACAAACACTCTATACTTAAGCTTGCTTGTCCTCAAGCAATACTTTTAATTGTTGAAGGTTCGATAATGTATAGCAAAGTATTATAAAGATACTCTAGAAGGGAGGGTTGAATAGAGTATGCCGGATTTTCACAGATAATCTCAAGACTTTTGAAGCACTTGCAAAACCCTTCAAGATTAGACGTAATTATTTCATCTGGCAAACCTGAATCACAACAGAGTTATACAATTCAAAACAAGTGCGGAAATATGGTAAACCAATGAGTAAAGGATGCAATGAATTGTTAACGAGGTTTGACACGAACTTGGCCTACGTCCCTGCCTAGGGTTCTTCCACAACCCTAGGATTCAACTGACTTTATTGATTCACAAGACTTAGGATCCTAATAGCTCACCGAGAAGCCTCTCTCCTATACAATTGCAATCTATTCAACTCATGTTCCCTTGGAGTCCTAGACCAATCTAGAAGAGCCCCACCTCTCTCAACTATCTAGTACAATCCTCTTACACTTCGTGAATCAATCGCCTAGTGTCCACTTCCCGAGTTACAAACTCTCGAGTATAACACTCTCTCGAAATATATCCTATAAACTCACCGTGTAACTCTCAAATGCTTTGAAATAAAATATAAGACTCTTAAGAACAAGCAGAGAGAACACGCTGAAGAGAGATCGTAAACTGAGGGTTGAGTGTGCAATGTAGAGCGTTGATATTCGTAAGTGTTTGTCAGTCCTCTCTCTCTTCTTCATCTCCTTTTATACTTGATCAAATCGATGCCAATTGAAGGAAGAATCTTCACCCAACAGCTAGAACAGATCATGGCAATCTTCACAATCTTCTATTCTGGGAAACTCTAAAGCCATAATCTCCAATTTGATTCTTCATGTGATTCAGCTCCAGGAAGGAGATCTTTTTCGAAATTCTTGCTGCATGGTTAGCATATAAATAATAACATGAAGTAACATCCGGAAATAATATGCATATAATACAGGTTTTGTGTTTCGTCAATACAGTTGTAGCTCCAAGACCTTTGACATAAGCTATGTGTCAATGCCTTTGAAACCTTTTCCGATTTTCATCAAGGGAGTGGAGTTATCAATCTCCCCCTTGATGAAAGACAAAACCTGTGCATCTCTGTAACTTAGTCAAGCAAATATATCATAAGCAAAATCGGACTAAGTACCTGCATGGGTTAAACGAATGTTGGATAATAAGTTTTTAAAGCTAAAGAGAAACATCCAACAAAGTAAAACAAAACAAGGTCTTCCAAGACCCTTGGTTCACAACAGTTTCAAAGTCTAAACCATCAAACCATCTCCCCCTTTTTGTCTTTCAACAAAGGGAGGAGCGTGAAAATAGTCTCCAAAATCAGACTTACTAAAACAATTCAAAATTCAAAAAGATCATTTCAAATCTTAAAGGCAAGAAAAGATTTATCCAATTTTAAAATAATTTCCACAAATAAACTATACACGGATAAAATAAAATCGGTAACAAATAAAGAAGGTTAAAATTCCAGTAAAAATATATTTGATCAAATATCTAATAAGATATCAACCAAACATATGATCCATTATATTCGCTCTACCATTCAGTTCACAAACTTTGACATGAATCTCAAAGATCTTGACACTGAGTAGAATTTATCTTTCGTAAAGGGAAAGCTCCCCGTACGAAAGTGCATCCCTGTTAAGCATTCCGATCTCACGTCTAATGAAGGGGAACCTGTCCTCTACCAAAGGCTTAGTAAAAATGTCAGCCCATTGATAATCAGTTGAAATAAAGGATATGGACACATCACCTTTTTCGACATGGTCTCTAATGAAATGATGCCTTACATCAATATGTTTAGTCCTTGAATGATGAACGGGATTCTTTGTAATGAATATGGCACTTGTATTGTCACACTTAATGTGGATGCCTTTGAGATTGATACCAAGATCTCTCAATTGTTGAGCTATCCAAAGGATTTGGGAGCAACATGCTCCAGCTGCTATGTATTCGGCTTCGGCAGTGGATAGAGCAACTGAGTTTTGTTTCTTTGAGTGCCAACTGATCAAGGATGCTCCTAAGAATTGGCAACATTCCGACGTGCTCTTCCTATCCACCTTATAGCCTGCAAAGTCTGCATCAGAATACCCAATTAGTGAAAAATCTCTCGAACTTAGCATATTCCCTATGTTCCGTTCTATGTTATAATTCCGGTTTATACCCTACAATAATTCTATGTCGTAAAATATGCATGAATCTATGTCGTTACGACACTCATGTGTCACGAGTAACCTCATGAGTAAGTCCAGGGGACTTACTTGAAATCCAAAGGTAAGCACAGAAACCAACAAGAGCCAAATGTAAACACGAATCAAGCGCCTAACAATTGTAATTATTTCACATTAGGTTATTCTTATTAATGCATCACATAAACCCATACCGCAAGATAATCACACACATTCACATAAGGTTAATGACTTAAGGACTTATAAGCTTGGTTAAGTATCCACACTTAACAAGTTATAATCGGATCATATCATCACGTAATCCTAACCTCTTAATGCTTATTATTGGCCAAGTTATGGTTATACTTCATTTCCGTATTTTATATGCTCTAAGTTTCGGTAATGTCATCATATATTTAACCATATTTTTAGCATTCCCTTAACCAAGTTTTTAATCGAGTCATTATAAATATTGTTTACTAAATCTATAATAACTCTTGATTCAACCGTTGGATCATCCTCATTTTTGGAGGGCAGTCAGATCGTTGGATTGGAAATAAAGTTCAAGTTACAGAAGCACATATATCCATTTTGTTTTTTTTTTGACGTTTTTGCTACAAAACGCAACCAAAACACATAGAGGCTCCACTTTCTAAGCCTTTTCCACACCAAAACACATCTGTCCTAGAGAGGGGAAGGCGGATGAGAGATAACCTTCGAAGAGTCCCACATAAATGACTCAAGAACACCCTCGGGAGTCCTTCGGAACCCCTTCCAAACACCTTGCCATTTTGTCGCCAAAAATCCCAAAACATGATTTAGATTCTTAATCAAAGTTGAAGAAAATGAGTTATAAAACACGTTGAAACTCATTTTTTAAAGGAACCAAGAGGACTTACCAAAGATCAAGTTGAAAAACTCAAGGTCTTCTCTAAAACACTCCATTGCAGCCCCAAATATCGGTCTGTTTGGAGAGGCAAATCACCTTGGATTTGGATTTTTGATATGTGTATTGAAATCTTATTCAAAGACGGATCTAAGGGCTCAAGAATCACTCCATTTGGATCAATATTGAGGAAGTTATGGCTTTTTGAATGGAAGGCAGCTAAAAAGGACTAGCAATGGAGATAGCTAGGCTTCTTTTTTTCTCCCTTTCCTCTCAAGTGACGGCTTGTTCTTTGTGAATGAGTGAGGCTGAGCCTTGGGGATCGGATTTAAAGAATGGGAGAGGGCTCCTTTGGTCAAAGCATGGGAGGGGTGATGGGAAAGAGAGTGGGTGAAATGAATAGCATTCTAGCTTGTCATATCATCAAATCAAAGGGAGTGGGTGAGATGTGTGCAAGGAATGGATGGGGCGGTTGCCCTTATATTAGCAAGACATAAATTCCAAGTTCATGACGCGTTAAAATCTGTTACGTTTACAAGATACGAGAAAAGTGGTTGGGGTATATATTTCTTTCATAAAATGCATAATTAAACCAATGTAAAGTCATTCATAAATTTTAATATTTCCGGGTTTTCATAATCATAAGGGAGGATAATATTCGGATTATCCTATGGATATTTTATAAATATTATTTAAATTCCAGTCTTTATAATTTCTACATGTTGCAACTAACTCAGTATGTGCATTATTATTGACAGAGTTCAATTTTTTTTTAATGAGAAAGGTGGCTTGTACAGCCTCTACGAGAGTAGTTAATTCCGTCTAAAGATAACCCACACTAACAGACTAGTATAACAAGTAAGTCCAAGTATCAATAAGGTGATGCTTAACCTCTTCCTATGTATTTCTCTTGTTAACAAATAATTAAGCAGGCAGAATGACGGTGATTAATGTAATTATGAAAGTAAAAAAATTAAAGCAACAATGTAAAAGTGCGTTGTTATCAGGTGTGCATTAATCGGTTCTTACAAGTTAATGATAATGGTTGGTATTTTGATAATCGTATTCTTTTTACATATTATTCTAGTTATTAAATATGTATCGATGATAGGCAATCATACTTCTTACAAAGTGAATAAATTTAACGAGATTCGGCAATCATACTTCTTACAAGTTAATGATAATGATTGGTATTTTGATGAATAGAGTATAGATAATTTTCGCAACTAAATAAATTTAAAGCAACTTGTCAAGACCTTGATATAGCCTATCAAGACTTGACAAAGTGAGATCGAATAAGATAACGTAAATGCGGAATATAAAAGATGAACACACGAATTGTTAACGAGATTCGGCACGAACTTGGCCTACGTCCCCGCCTAGGGTTATCCAACCCGTAGGATTCAAACACTTCTTATTTCACTTCACTTAAGCCTGGAACTTCCTAGAGAAACTACCCTTTCTCTATACAAAGCCTCACCGCTTCTATTCTACCTCTCAACCTTACAAGTGAAATAAAAGCTCACACCACACAGCAAGTGTGTTTGTTCGAGTAAAAAAACACCCTAAGTGTAAGATAGATGACTTGAACAATAAGTCTAGTGTTTCCCTCAACTCTCAAACAATAAGCAATGCTTAGGCTTTCGGAGAACGTAAGAGAGGAACTGAGATGATGAAATGCTTTAGGATGCTATGATTGCTCGAGTACTTGCTTCAATAATATGTAGTCCTTTTGCCTTCATCTTTATATAGCCAAATGTCTTCGAGAGCTTCTTGGAGGGATGACCGTTTGAATTTCAAATCCTTTCCAAGACATTTGAATTCTTTTCGATTGTTAGCCTTTCAAAGTTGTAGTAACAATCTTCTCCATGATTATGCTTGATCGGATATGTATAGGATCTTTTTTTGTATGGCACATGATATCCTTAAAAATCATACATAATTCATCTAACACACAAAATGGGTTAGGGGAGAAACATATATATATAGGTTAAGACCAAACCGATTCTCATGGCCCAAAGTGAGACCCATGATATAGTTAGGCCCAACAAAGTTGGCCTCGAATCATTTCCTGTTAAAAGGACAAGTCAATAGATAAATGTACAAAAACGCATCCAAACATTTTAGTCTGGGTTTTCAAGACCTTGAAACCCAGCTTTTTGTCTTTCATCATCCTTTAGATCACCTGCACGTTAGTTCTAAAGATCTTACAATCAAGGTGGAGTCTTTACATCTAATCAATATTACTTATGTTTCAGAAATGTTGTCACCTAGTTGTCATCCTAGCCATTGCTTCTTAAAAGTACTACTTCCTAGATGCCAATATCCTTACACTAATGACAAGTGCTTGCTACTATGGATTTGACCCTACGTATGCGGATGTAGTCTAAACCCTAGCTCGATGCAACTATATCTAGGTCGCGAATCGAAATATAATAACAACATAAATCACATATGCGTAAAGAAGATGAAATAGTATAATAACTTAACTAAGAATCCTCACAAACCAACCATATCTAAACTTGTAAGAAATCGAAAATAGTTTAGTTACTTATAGCGTACATAAAGCTTAAGAAATCCATGGAAAAGAGTGTTCTAATGAGTATTGAGAGATTTTGTGATGAGTTGATGAATGAAAAACCCTAATGTAAATAGGGAAATTTGTAGGCCTAAATCAGTTGCGGAAACCCTAGAGATCTCAAGCTTGTAGGCTAAGCAAAACCTATTGGATAAGTCTTCACCGACATTAGATAAGCTTTAGACGATTTGGATTTATATCCTATGGATCATGACGGGCGCCTCAGGTTTCCTGGTGGGCACCGCTTCTTGGTGACCGTTGAAGAACTTTATATGGGCGCCTGGCTTGGCGGGCACCTGATCTGCACTTCGTGTTTTCTTATTCTTGTCCCTTCTTTGTCCTAGTCCTTGCATGCTTTCCTCCATATAATTCTTCCATTATTCTTGACTCGAATTTAGCTCCTAGAATCTTCTTCCAATGTTCGAATATCTATTTCTACAAAAATAACCCAATTTTTTGTAAAATTTATGATATGTTTTTTTTTCTCACTATTTTAACCATAAATTTTAGTAACGATCAATGTGGGCTAAAGCCACCATTCATGTGGTTCCGCCCATATGTAAAATGCACTTTTCTTGTTACATCAGTATCTTATAAAGCATTTGAAGATTTGAATGTTAATAAAAATATATGTATCATAATGTACATGTGCACCATCACTATTACAAATGTATTGAATATATTTAAACATCAACCATTCCTATTACAAACATATTGAATATTTTAAAGTTGATGTTACCATCAAAATAACATCATAATTTGATATTACTGATACATATATCTAAAAAAAATGTAGTATTAAACATGGTCTAGTAATGTGGTTAAAAGAGAAAAGAAAAAAAACTCATTAACTCACGTGAGATTATGTTATAATCAATATATAAATTATCAACGAAAAATCTCATTATTTTTGTATTAATTAGATATCGTCCAATTATTGATATAATTATAGAAATGTGTAGTAGAAATAACAATATTGATGAAATAATAATCATTTTATAATATTAATTACGGGTAGCATCAAATATAAATAATTCATTCGCATCATGCAATAAAGAAGTGAAACCATAACTTTCCAGATAAAAATCAATAATCAATAAATAATATAAAGTAGCACATCTTTAGCTAATTTCTTTCGCACTCCCCCATGACTATGAGAATATGTTGATGATGACGAATCTCCCTTTAGTAATTTGGAGAATATTGAAGAATCATGCATCCTTGGAATGGTGAGTGTCTTCCTTACAACCACTATAGCAGGGTGACGGGGCTGACTTTGATGGAGGGCCCTTTGGGAATGTTGGACCGCTAAGAAAATGGGAAATATCGAGCCCCGTGTTTTCAGGACTCCCGACTCCATTATTCTCCTTACAACCACTATGGAATGGAGATGGTGCTGATTTTGATGGAGGACCCTTTGGTAATTTTGAGAATGTTGGAGAGGCAACAAAATGGGGAATGTTGAGCCCATTGTTTTCTTTACAATGACCATCATGACAATGAGATTGGGATGATGAGGACGGAAGACCCTTTGGTAATTTTGACAATATTGAAGAACCATCGAGGCTAGGACTTTCGAGTACATTGTTTTCCTTACAACCAGAATGGCATGGTGATGGTGCTGACTTTGGTGGAGGACCCTTGGGTAATTTTGAGAATGTTGGAGGTTTATTGAATTTAGATATTGAATTACTCAAAAAAGTCGGTGTAAGACCATTTAGTCTAACTGCATTGCTGATGGGGAAGGATAGAAGTAAGAGGGTAGCTATTGCCCATATGGCTTTCGGAGACATTTTGCTTTTGTTATCTCTTAGAAAAAATGGAAAAGTTGCGAACATCTAAATTATATTGGACATTGTTAACAAGAGGTTTATATAAGGTGGAATTTATTTAAGATGCACGAAGTTAGATAGTTTTATGCAATTTATCTATATTCAATAAAAGTTGAAAAACATTGTATCAAAAAAAGGTACACGTAAAATGTGTCAAGGAACAATACAATTAATGAAGATGCCTTTTTTTCATTTCAGTTCAAAGGAGAAGTGAGAGGTTATGTATCGATCCATTTGCGCATGAAATAATGCATTTATTTTTAAATTTGTGGTTACATGTATTAGTTAATACGATGAAAGTATCCCATTGTTCAATTTTTATTTATTTATTAATGATACAATGAACTTATTAAATCTCATAATTTTTTTTATATACATGAACCATTACTAATGCCAATTTTTAGAGATGCGGTTCTATGTCTCAAAAGTACAAATAGTTAGTGTGCTTGTATATATTTATTAGATAATAAAATGAAATTATTCAATCAGTACATTGTATGTATTCAGAAGTTTGATTGTATGTATTAGAGAATAAAATGAAAGTATTAAGGATTCAATTTTTTTTAATGACATATGAAATACATGATGCTTTATAATTTTTATTATAACCTCGGATGATCCTAAATGTTGATCTACTGGGAAGATATCATAACATTGATCTCTTACATTGATTAGAATTTCCCTTGTTAGCTCAATTGATAAAGAGGGGTCACTTTCCATCAAAATATTTTGTGTTCGATTCTCATTGTCGGTGAATAATGCAATGGTGGTTGGTGATTTTAAATACCTCGATAAGTGGCCATTGATATTGAAATAATGCCCAAACCCTTGTGGTGTGATTACATGCAAAAATCCTAACCAACAAAAAAATTTCCTATAATTTTTTTATGTTTACAAACTTTTTCTCCACAACCCTACTCCTAACCCGGAAAGCACATAGGGAAGGAAAGCAAATTAGAGGCAGGAACATCATGTAAAACCATTGACTAGAGAAAGTGTAAGAGACTCCTACAAAATAATATTAGAAACCTTATATTTGAACTTAACATTCGGTCATCACACATTGATCACACATCCATGATCCTCCTAAGCGGAGGTTTTCGATAAATATTTATTTATTTTTGCATCCATGTCATTTTTTAGAGTTGTCTTTATTTGTTATTAACGTAAAGATTGTTTTCTAAAAAAAAAAGTGACGCATTAGTTGAAAAAGTAATAGAAAGTGCTTAGATCACAACGATGGTCCCATTCGATTGACCCCAATATTTGTGGGATTTTGAACATTTGTGTATGATACGTTGCTATTCCCGGTCCTTCGCCTATGGGCTCAGAATCAAGAACACCGATTTGAGTTTGTCCCGATCTTGCAATTATTCTTGCTGTTCTCTTGATGATTACAATCAATTACAATAAGGGTTCGGACTGATGCGACAGAAAGCAAAAGTAAACAAATAAAAACTAAGGCAAAAGACAAAGAACAATGAACAACGACGTAAACAGGAGTAGCCGCGAGGCGGCCAAGGAAGCCGTAGGGTGGCCCGGATGCTGGCGACGATTCTGGGCAGGCTCAGAGACGGCTTCTCTAATTCAACGACGGTTTCTCAGGATGGGTTTCTCCTTCGTGTTTGGTTTGAGATTGTGTTTGGGTGAGTTGTGTTTGGATCTTGATTGTATGAGTGAACAATAAGAACGTAAGTGATTGCTAGAGTTTTTGGATTGGGAGATTGAATAAACCTTTTAATCCTAAAAATGTTCCTCAATATAAATTCCAATCTAATTAATTCAAAGTATACAATGTTGTTTAAGTAGAAAAACTTGAACCAATTCTATATTGCAAAGACAGAGCTTTGGTTAACTAAAGATAGATAAAAATATCTAAAGATAAGTAATTCTTTTCTAAGATAAATAAAACTAAGGATAGAAATTAACAACTTGGTGGTTAAGGAATCTATCTAACTAAGACATAATTCCACCCACATTATTTCATAATTGCATAAAATAAATATATATAATTTAAAATAATCAAAACCGAAAATAATTCAATTGCTATACAGAAATTCGTCTAAAACAGTGACAACTACAAAGATCATGAATTTCGGCCAAGTTCGATTTTGATTCTGGAAAGACCTTCAACTGTAAAGTTGTAGATCTTTTCGTCCACGTTCCAACAAAGTATGGAACGACCTCATTCGATAAATATGGACTCCGAATGACCCATTTTACTGAGACGTCGAAATGCTGTCAACCCATTAAGAAGTAAGAACGAACCAAAACTTGGACATAAGCAGGGGCGGATCCTCTTTAGGGCCAGTAGTGGCAGTCGCCCCCTCAATCGAAAATGAAGTTTAGCATACATATTCCTCTCGTCGATAGCTTTGATTTGATATATTATAAGCTCAAATCCGATATCTGAGCAAAAAGTTATAAGCGTTTCAAATTTCAGCACTGAATTACAATATTTCCTACATCATATACCAAACCGATATATTTTTATTGTAATTACTATTTATTAATTTCATATCTTAATAATATAACTATATTCGAGAACTTCAAATTATGAGGTTATATTGAAATATTTGAAAATCATGAAATAAATCATCTAAATTCAAGATACATTACATAAAATATATTTTTTATCGTAAATTTTCGCCCCCTCAATCAACAAGTTCAGGATCCGCCACTGGACATAAGCTCCATTTGCTCCTTTGGACCTTCTTCCATGGTGGAGCCTTCTTCTTCCTTTTGAGGAGGACATACTCTTCCTCCAATATCCCTCTAATCGATCTTGATAGCTCGCCTAGATTAAGGTCAGTGTTTGAGTCACAAAAGCTCATCCTTGATTGCATCAGTGTAAACAAAGGAAAATTTTATAAGTTATTTCTATATGTTACAACTAACTGAGTATTGTTATTATAATTGAAAGAGTTCAAATTAATTTTTTTTAATGAGGTAGGTGGCTGGTACAGCCTCTACGAGGGTAGTTATTTCGTCGCCACCTTCAAAGGGCTACAGCGAAAACCGATAGGTCTCTCCATCTTCACCTGCAACTCGGTCTGAAGGGTGGACTAAGCCACCAAACGGCCACTACAAACTCAACTTTGACGGTTCTTACCTACCTACACAATCGGGCGCTTACGGTTTCGTTATACGAGACCACAATGGCAAGTTGATATCAATTGGCTCGGGCCTTTCCTTTAACAAACCTGCGTTGTTTTGCGAGGCTTTGGGCCTGCATATGGGTGTGTTTAGGTCCCTCTTGCTAGGTCTCAATAATTTACTTATCGAATGCGATTGCTTAGTCGTTATAAAAACTCTACTCGGGGATTGGCACCCACCGTGGATTATTGAAATGTTGATGGCAGACAGGATTGCATGTTTGGCTTATAGCTCCCCTGCCGATGATACCTTCAGCACTGATCCAGAACTCCGTGTTCTCGTCTGCTCGGACGCGCTAGGACGGAAGTCGGGTCGCCGACGTCTTTCCTAAGTCTTATCCTGCTTAAAAAAAAAACATGGAAACACAAAAGAAAAGATAAATACATAACCTATAAGCTAGCCAATCTAACTTTTGTATTTAATGCTAAATATTTTTTTATGACAAGGAATCCACACTCGGTGGTAAATCTCAAACACGTGACCCAACTAACAAGAGTTACGTATCAGGTAAATCGGTTTGACTCGACTCACTGATAGAGAGGACATACCAGCCCAACCTTGATTTTATGCCTGCATATGAGTCAATATATTCTCACTGTCAGTTAATTTATTACTATCTCCGTTCAAAAATATAAGTCATTTTAAACATTTGCACACAAATTAAGGAAATCATAAATTTATTCCATTTATATCCCTCATTAATTATCCACAACTCTCATCAACCAATAAAATTTGAGCAAAAAGTCAAAAAGTAACAATTATCACATCCCAACACCTAAAAAACCTAAAAGGACTTATATTTTTTAATGGAGGGAGTAGGCCTTAACGTTAAAACAAAAAGACGTGGAACATTTGGTCAATCAAAAACAAATCACATTCATTACAATTAAATGATTGAAAGGAGATGGAAGAGATATTTTAGACAACAAGTTAGGGGTGGGCACAAATAATCCCGCAAATCCCGGATCCGTCTCGGGCCTGTTTCGGTCCCGTCGGGATCCCACAAATCCCGTCCCGTCCCGCACACACATAATAATAATAATAATAATAATAATAATAATAATAATAATAATAATAATAATAATATTAATAATAATAATAGTAATAATAATAATAATGTAATACTATATATAAATATATATATAATATTAGGATATAGAATATTTTGATTAAAAACAATAACTATATATATATACAACTTAAAATAAAATAAAAACAGTATTTTGAATAAAAATAGTAACTCAAAATAATGTAATACTATATATAAATATATATATATAATATTAGGTTTGCGGGTACCCGCGGACTATCCGCACCCGCATTCGCAGACGGGATTGGACACGACTTCCAACCCGTTAAGCGGGCTTAGCCCGACTCGCGCCTGCAAAAACGGGACAATGCCCGTCCCGTTTGATATAAAAAATTACACATATATATTTATTACGCCTTTGAGAATCGCAATATATACATGAAAATTTTAAGTTCGGATTTTTCGCCTGGTACCCTCAAGGTAAAGCTAAATTCGCAAGGTGTACAAAACTTTGGAATATTTCGCCAAATGCTCCTGAGGTTTTCAATTTTTCCTTGAAATACCCCTTCGTCGAATCTGTTAACATTTTCATTAAAAATAAAAGGAAATAAAAATAACTTACCTCTCTCTGCATCTCTTATTCGGAGAAAGGAGAAAACCTGGAGAGCAAAGAGCGTAGAGGAAGAGAGATGTACAAGCTTCTTCCACAGAGAGAGAAAGAGGCAAGGTAGCAGCGCGCCAACGCCGACGAGGCTCACATCTGTAGAGCCTAAGCGGTGATAATGGTAGAGGTAAGTGTTTGAAGGTTTTAGGGGATTGGGGAGACATTGTTCCAGTGTTTCAATTTCAAGTTCAAACCACTGCATCTTATAAAGGATTGAAGTTTCAATTAGGGTTCTCGTTCCTTGCGAATTTGGCTAAAGGATCGATGTTTCAATTAGGGTTCTCTGCTTATAGAGGCGGATTGCAAATTAAAGCAGTCAGATCGAAGAGAAAGGTCATGATGATCTGGTGCTCGTTCAGGTGGTGGTGGGAGGGCTTTTCTGTGTTATTGGTGGTCGATTCTGCTGTTGCAATCAGTCCCCCGACTTCTTGTTTCAAAAATCTCATTTGGTGGCCGATTCTACTGTTGCAATCAATCTGCCTAGGAATAAGTCTCTTAGGACTAGATTTCTCTGCACCAACTCATCCAATTCTTCTTGTTTCAAATATCTCCTTTGGAGTCGATTCTATTGTTGCAATCAGTCCCCCGACTTCTATCAGACATGCTTCTTATGTCCCGTTCTAATACTAAACCCGGATTATGGCTTCTGCTTGTTTCATGGTTTGGCTGTCATATTGAGTGTCCCCGAGCTGGGTGGTTTGTTTACTCACCTCTGAGGGTACAGTGCAGCCAACTCCCCTTTTATTGCACTCTTGTCAAGCTCTCTTAAGATTTACTAAAATCAATTGGAAATCATGGGTGTTAGGGGCATACCAAGCTTGACCTGACCATTACACAATAATCAAATTGAGTTTAAAAGATATGACAATGTGTGTTGTTTTTAACCTATTAGCTCAAACGGAAGAGTGTTGTGTTCATGCACAAAGACGTGGGTTCGAATCCCACGTAGGCTAATTGAATTCTAGAACCGTTTTAAGCATTTTTAACCAAATGTGAGAATATCAATTGAAATTCTTTCCCAAATCATTATGATTTTAGCTGTCATACTAAGAAATTGAATTTCTTTAAAAAAAACAATTATTTCACAACTATGAAAGTATTATGACAACCAACAAGATGCATTGTAAAAATAGCTTATATCACTGTAAAATAGCTTATTATAGAAAAATTAGGCTATAACATCAAACAAGATGCATTCCAAAATAGCTTTATGATAGAAAAAATAGATTATGACAACAAACTAATAAAGATTACATACAAACTGTTTTATTTTTATAAATCCGTCTAAATATATCATTGTAGCCTATGCAGGATTCGAACCCACATCTTGTGTCTAAGCACAATGCTCCACCGGTTGAGCTAATAGGCAAAAAAGTCAAAGCAAAAGGTTATAAACTAAAAATACCACCATCCCACAGCACAATGCTCTACCAGTTGAGATAATAGGCAAAAAATTCAAAGCAAAAGGTTATAAACTAAAAATACCACCATCCCACCAGACAAAGAAAAGGAGATCGAAGGAACTGAAACAAATAAGAAAAGCTAGGCAAACACTAGCCAGGCGAAGTTCAATTTTTTTGCAGCAGACAATTTTGCTCAAAAAAGAGGTAGAATTTAGACTTGGCACCAAAGTCAAACTTAGCATCTAACAAATTATGTATTTTGATTATAGTATTCTTATTCCTATTCGCCTCACCAGATTTGTTCATTGTTTTCATGTGTGCCATAAAGTAGCATTTGTTCAAGCATTTACCGAAGCTCAATTTTTTCCATTAAGATGCAGATGAATGTCAAAGACAATAATCATATGCAGCAATTGCTCTTAAGAGATCTAAATAGCCATCACCTTTCGTTATTGAATCACAGTCAATCCTAAAAATTTTCATCGAATCATACAAGCATTTAAAGGCATCAACATGGTAGAAATTCACGCAACACCATCTTATTTGAAGCTTGTGGGTGCAGCAGGTTAATCTGGTGCTAGTATATTCATTTGGATTTGAACTATTCCCACATCACAAGCAATGAAGACAAGACAAGGCTCATCAAACTAGAGAAATATAGAAAACTTTCACTGAAACTAGTCTAAATTTGCCCAAAATTAGCATCTTAATCTTTGTTTTCCAAGGTTTGAGCAGGCTTTCGTTACCATAAGTATGATTGAGTCTGTGATATCAGCCCCATGTCTATTACCAAGGTTTACAGATCTAAGTTCAAGGAGAGAGTGTCAACCTTTGTTCACAGATGCCGATCTAGATGAAGAAATTGAAGACTTGTTTGTCATATTAAGGCTTCTTCAAGGCTCCTATCAACTCAACAAGGGCAGAAAAAACTCCTTCCCTTGAGAAAGAACGCTCAAATTTCGGCCTACTCACAACAAAGAAAATCAAATTACAGAAAAGAAAGAGTCGATTCAATCCAAAGCTCAAGAGGAAACAAGATCTGAAGCGGGGGGGGGGGGGGGGCGGGGAAGCTATGAAGGGATCTCAGATGGTGGGGGGAAAGCTCAAACCTGGAAGTGCTCAGCTCGAATAAGGTGTGGCTGAAGTTCCTAGACACTGGCACCGCATGACGACATGTTCGATCTTGGAATCTTGGGTCGGAATTCTCCCATTCTCGTATCTTCATCCATCTCTTTCGTTCTTCATTGCCCCCTCTCTTCTCAGTGCCCAGGCAGGCGTTTCCTTTCTTTCTTCTCTTCCTTTACTAACTCCGTTATAACGTTTTTTTTATAAAAAAACACAAACAAGGGGCATTTCGCGAAAAAAATAGAAACCTCATGGGTATTTGGCGAAATATTCTAAAGTTTTGTACAGCTCGCGAATTTAGCTTTACCTCGAGGGCACCCGACGAAAATTTCGTTTTAAGGTTTTTTATAAATTTTTTATTTGAGGGACAAGGCCCGTCCCGTCCCGGTCCCGTCCCGCAAAAATTACGCGGGACGACCTCTGTCCCGTCCCGGTCCCGTCCCGTCCTACGCCCACCTCTACAACAAGTACATAAGAGTTCATTAAAAAAATATATTGAGATGAGGAATAAATAAATTTGAAATCACATCGTGACTTGTGAGGCAATATTTAAAATTAATTTCGATGGATTCAAACTCTTGACAGGCAAAGCAACGACGGGATTAGGGACATTTTTAATTTGTTCTGTTGTGGCATGTGACGATTTTTTATAGCGTAAAAATTGACACCGCTAGATGGCTAAATGACTCAACCAACAAAAAACCATGAAGATCCAATCATCCAAGTTGTTTCCCTATGCTCTATACAAAAAATAAATCAATATACCCCATTACTTCTAATGTCCCCAACTCGTCTAATCACCCTACCTTATCTACTTCTCCTTAACCCATATGTACTTCCATTCACTAGTTTGGCGACCAACGGTTTGCATTTCCACAATGCTGAAGTGGTGGAGGAAAACCACCTTCCGACTCTGATTTTTGGGATAAATCTCCGAGAAGAGGTCTTTAGAATGGTGTTTTGGGGCCTTTTGATGGGTGAGAAACAAGAAAGAAGTGGTGGAGGGAGAGTTAGATGGATAGAGGAGAGGAAAAGTGAAGGTTTTGAGACTTAGGATTTGGGTATCACTTGAATGAAAGAGAGAGACAGAGAGAGAGAGAGGTGGCTAAGGGTTTTTGGAGAGCTCGGATTTTGAGGAGAGGTGAATCATCTTGGGGATTTGGGCTTCTTTAAATAGGGGGAGCAATTTGGCTCTCTAGGGTTTTATGGCGAAAAAGACGAAAACCATTAAGGGAGGATAGAGAGAAAGAGACATATGAGGCATGAGAGAGGGAGAGATAGTGTGTTTTGGCTCATCCGACCCCGAGTCCCGAAATTCTATCCCGAAATCCGGTTTCCGAAAATTTGACTCGAAGTTTAAATTCATTTCAAACGACTCTTGAGAATTCCAAGTTTGAAATCCGATTGATAATGGGCTTAGGACATGTCAAGTTAGGATTTTAGCGAGTGCTGGAATACTTTTAAAGGATTTTCCGAAAATAGAAATTCGCTCGAGGACGGGTTTTCCAAAACTTTCTAATTTTCGCAATCAATTAAGTATTTAAAATTCGGTCTTTACATTGTAAGCAACAAAAAATAAATGTTAGAGATTAATTCTAAATGCAAATAGTAACCTTTGCCAGTAAAAACACAATCATTTCCACTCTTCTTTATCATTTATCACTGTTAGGCCCCATTGGCATCAACACTATCAAGTATGAATCACAATCAAAGGCACATTCACCTAACACTACAAAATATATTACATGTATGAAGCAACAAAAACACACATCTCTTAACATTTCATCCAATTGTCATTATATTTCAAATCTACCACAAATTCCACAATTTCACAAATTAAAGTTTCTATCAACACAA
The DNA here is from genome assembly GCA_037127255.1 of Persicaria tinctoria. Lineage (NCBI taxonomy): Eukaryota > Viridiplantae > Streptophyta > Magnoliopsida > Caryophyllales > Polygonaceae > Persicaria > Persicaria tinctoria. Next base: position 67,838,131 of record JBANSL010000003.1, read on the forward strand.
ATACATATCTATACTATATATTACATGTATGAAGCAACAAAAACACACATCACTAAACATTTCATCCAAATGTCATTATATTTCAAATCTTACACAAATTCCACAATTTCAACCATAGCACAACATAAACACACACATATATATATATATACAAAACACAAATGAAAAATGATTCACATTAATAACCTTGGCACACAAGAATGTCCAATTTACTTTCTTTAAATGTAACAAATTTGGGGAGAATTTGTGCAAAAAAATTGATGATCCACCATGAAAGAGTGAATGAAGAGGAAGAGAGCTTGCCTCTGTTTCTTTGCTCCCGTATATCCAACACAATCTCAAACCTTAAACAGTTAAGGTAACAAGTACACGGTCATTAATACGGTGGATAGAAAAGTGTATTCAAGGGAGTGTTCATCCCTTGAATGATGTGGTCAACATGTGGTCAAATCCTGAAACTTGGGTAAGGCAGTACGTTGTGCTCCTTTTAATTTGTTGGCAATTGAGTTAACGTTGCAGCCTTCATATGGACATTCACATTGTACTAATAGCCTGCATATGAACAAACAACATACGAACGACATCGGAAATGTTGATTTCAACTAAATGACATGACAAAAGCTAGTAGCTATGATATGATACAAAAGCCTGAAGTTATGACAATGTAGTAGAATGTAGTCAGGACGACGTAGTAGTTTAGCTTGCCTAGTTACCAAATCCTACGAAGAGAACGAGACACGATTACATGAAATAAGACACGATTACAGAAGGTGTAGGCCACACCGGCCTACTTCTTCACAAATGCAAGGAGAAGTTCTCCCATCTTAAGGTTGTTTTTAGTTAGATCCCGATTGCGCTCAGTTACATCCCGATTGCGCTCAGTTAGATCCCGGTTGCGTTCTTCCACTTCATGTAGTCGCTCAGTTAGATTCCGGTTGCGCTCAGTTAGATCCCGGTTGAGTTCTACCATCTGACGGATCAATGGGTTCTCTCTACTAGTTGCATCCTCCTCTTCAGCAGGTGTGACAGAGTTGTTCTTCTTGTTGCCATGTTGCACTTGCTTGAGCTCGTCACTATAGTCCGTCCACTGCGAATCATATGAAATAAGGCATATTCAAGTCCAAACGAAGCATGACATTATACATAAATAAGAATATGGTTTTGTTTTTCCTCTAGATTCAACAATTTTCAGCAAATTCCCCAAATTTAAGACAATAATAAGAGCAACCAATCATGAAAGACCTTAAACGAACTTCAAACGACCAAATACCATCTCCTTAAACACATGTTGTCACAACTCGGTAGAAACCTAAGCTATATATTCAACTAAAGTAAGCACATAGCAAAGTGCGGATTAGTACATAAAATCCTCAACAAGTCCATCATTTAAACTAGAAAAGAAAAGTCAAGAACAACCTAAGGGATTCCAATGCTATGGGAAACTAGACATGTAGTGAAAACGCGTAGATAGTGACTATTTTAATAGATAACGCCACATGCTCGGCAGAAGCAAATATCATTAAGCACATAAAAGAACATTCCCTTTAAAAATAGAGTGCACCAACAGCCAACCCAATAACATATACAACCACTTCAATCATGAATGAAATTCATCTCTAACAAAATCATGTCTAGAAGTTCATCTCTCAAAAAAAAAAACAGAAACCAAAGAAGGCCAATAAATTCAGTTACAACAAAATCAAATAACTTATACAATCAGTTCAATCATGAATGAAATTCCCTCTAGAAATAGAGTGGGCCAATAAATTCAACCATGAATGAAATTCAAATCCAACCAAAAAAAAGGCCAACAAATTGGGATTGCAAACACTAATTGAAAACAAAATTAAACACCAATTTTTTGTCAATTTTATTAACCAATTCAATCATGTCTATAAGTATATACATTACCTTTTATCAAAAACAATGAATTATATACATTACTAGATAAACACATGATTACAATGATTCCAAATAACACAATCCTCCATCTGAAGCAAGAAACAAACAATCAAGGAACCACAACAACACCACTTCACCTATTGGATTTGGTTGCACTTCTTTCCTTCATTAAACATGAAACTAAAAGAAAGTTGCTTACTTCCGCATCATATGGCTCATCCCTTCCAATCCAAGGGTACTTTTCGGAACAACCACGTACTCGGCCAACTACATGAAGTGTTTGACATGCCTGTGGACGGAACAACAAGGAGTATAAGAAACACCAGACAATTCGTGACAACAACAAAATCATAGCTATTAGTCGACATTGCTCAGTTCTATCATCAACAAAACAATAACAAAATTATAGCTATTAGACATTGTTAGTTCTATCATCAACACAAAATCCTAGGGGTGGGCACGGGACGGGACGGGATTGGGTCGGGACGGGACGGGACTCGTCCCGCGAAATTTTTTCGGGACGGGATCGGGACGGGATTGACATTTTTTTTTCGGGACGGGATGGTGTCTGGACGGGACGGGATCGGGACGGGACGGGCCTTGTCCCGCATATAAAAATAATAAAATATTATATAAATTTGCAAAGTGAAAAATGTTTTCATAATTCATTATTTAGTATAATATGTTGAATACGGTATTATTCTCAAATATATTATTCAATAATAATAATATTATTATTATTATTATTAATATTATAATACTATTATTAATTCATACAATGATTGTATAATTAATTATAATGTTCAACATATTTGGCTACATTATCTTACTAGATCAGGACGGAAAGGAATTGAGACGAGATTTACCAATATTGTCTAATTATCGATTGATAGTTAGGAAGAATACCGTATTTAATTAGCTATTTGCCTCTTGTAACTCTAAATGGGTATAATAATAATAATAATAATAATAATAATAATAATAATAATAATAATAATAATAATAATAATAATCCCACGTTATAATTAAAAATAAAATAAAATAATACTACTTATTTTTATTGTTATTATTATAAAATAATTATACTTTACAAGAAAAAAATATAATATGATATAATAATAATAATAATTTTATTATAAATTAATATTATTATTAAATTATATTATAATATTATATAATATTATTATTATAAATTGAAAATTATTATTATAGTTATAAATAATATTTGCTCAAAATAATAATACTAATAATATATTATTATTATTCTATAATATTATAATATTATTATTATTATAAAGTTATAATAATAATAATTATTATTATTATTATTATTATTATTATTATTATATGCGGGACGGGACGGGATTTGCGGGATCCCACCGGGATCGTCCCGCATAATTTTTGCGGGACGGGATCGGGACGGGATTCGCTATTTTGTCCTAAATCCCACCGGGATCGGGACGGGATCGGGATTTGCGGGATTTGTGCCCACCCCTACAAAATCCTTGACAGAAATAACCACATAAAATCGAAACCTTATTGATTTGAGGGTATTCCAGTTTTCCCCCAATCGAATCCCTTTCGATTTTGAAGATATTCGATCCTCTATTAATCCATTTCTATGATAATTCCATATTTTCCTTAATCGAAACCCTTTCGATTTTGAAGATATTCGATCCTCTATTAATCCATTTCTATGATAATTCCATATTTTCCTTAATCGAAACCCTTCCACCTCTGTTAACCCTTTCTATTTGAGATTTATTTTACAGATCTAGATGACAGCAACGGAGGCTTGGGTGAATTCAGTTTGAGATTTCTTTTATAGATTCCAGATTTCTTTTACAGATTCCAGATTTCTTTTACAGATCTGGAAATCGAAGGAAAAGAAGAAGGATGATAGCAATGGAGGGCGAGCGAAGAAGGAAGGAGAAGAGGCATACATACCCGAGCGTGAGGACGAGCGAAGAACAAAGGAGATCAAGGACGATGCCAAAATAACCCTAATTGTCCGGAAGAAAACGATGCCAAACACGGAGAATTACATGTTTTATTTAAAAGTAAAGTTTATTGAAGGGACGAGCATATATATCAAGTCTATGTTCGTCGCTAGAAGTGTATTCAGGCAACGAGTAAAAAGACGTACGTGCAGAGACGGATTTAGGGGTGGGCTGGGCTTTGCTACAGCCCACCCCTAAAAACAAATAGAAATATTTTTAAGGGTATGTTGTATACTTGTATCATAGGTGTTAGAGTAGCCCAGCTGGTAAATTGTCTTTTTCTCACTAGTGCTTAACTCCCCAAGTTCGACTCCCACTTCTATCAATTTTTTTTTAAAACATTTTTGTAAGCCTAATTTAACTAGTATATAACAGCCTACCCCGAATTCGATTCGCAGTTCCGTCCCTGCGTACGTGTCTAGATGGTAAAAATGCCGTAGAGTTATGTATTGGGCTAACCGGCTACCAACACAAGTGCATGCATCCATACACATATGACTACCGATTATGAATATCCCAATGCGTTTAAAATTGGGATTCACGGGCTTTACTTTACTTCCTAGTTGGAGACAGATATTCATTATGATAGTGGTCACAATTCGTTTAAAAAATAGGCAAGATTATTTATGGATGCTTAACACAAGTAATTGAAAAGTGCCCTTTTTCTATTTGATTAATGTCATTAAGAAAAAGATACTGAATACAATTATGTACATTATTGAAGCAACATTGCGACAAAAATGTTCTTCTTCTATAACTTGTTTACAATGATAAATTAAAATAGTGGAATCTTTCCTCCCATATATGAGCAAAAATCAACAAATTATACCTCCGCGCCTCAAGCAGCAACATGATATCGACATGTACCATAACCTGCACAATTAAAAAATAAATGCTTAATTTGTTACAGCTGCAAAATGGTGATGGTAGTACCGTAGGTGTGGGACTTACTAGGATCAACGGTGACGACAAGACCGGTTCCAGAGAAATCACAATTGGCGGGAAGGTGTCCTTTGGCCTGATACCAAGAGTTCATGGCGAAGTTGGCATGGTGAAGCAGATCATTTGGCTCGAAGCACGCCGCTCCTGACTGGATAGGACCACAATCAATCCCCTGACTACACACGTAGTCTACGTTCTTCTGCAACTGGTCATCCGGGATCCCGAGTTTCGCCAAGCACCACTGCCCTGACTGCGTGACGACTGGTTGTTGTGTCTGTTGTTGCGGCTGTGGCAATGGCTGTACTTGTGCACCTCCGCCTCCGGTACGCAAAAGGCCGGCATCGTAAACGGGGCTAAAATCAGGCCTAAAGAGGCCGAAGTTCCTCTCGGCAAGGGGGCCAGGCTTCAAGTCCTCGGTAAACAAGGCGAAAAGATAGACCTCGAACTTCCTCCCGGGCATGATCGGGGTGCCGAAGCCAGCGAGGGACTTCTTGACGACGTTGCCGTTGTAAGACTGGGCGGTGTCGACTGTGACGAAGGGTAAGCCCTCGGCGACAGTAGGCCAGCCAGTCTCGCCAACGGCTATCTCGACATCGGCGTATCCAAGAAGCTTCATCGCGAAGAGGGTGGCGTCGAGGAGAGAGTCGTACCGGTTTGTGTAGGTGAGCTTGGTGACGGGGTCGACCATTCCTTGTTGAGATTGGAAGATGCAGAACTGGTAGTTTTCAGGGTTGGCCCCGAAGTAGGGGTATGGGTTCACCATGAACGCTGATTTCGTATCGCGGTGGAACTGCAGAATGGGGGCGAGGACTCCGGTGTCCCAACCAGGCCTGAACTTTCCTGCGCTCGGTGGCGATGATTCTAGCAGGATCCCTAGTGAGTGCGGAGTTGATACCTTCACCAATCAATTCACACACATAATTTAACACTCACGAGTTCAGTGGCGGAGCCATAAATTTTTTAGCAAGGCGCACAATTATATATGTGTGGTGTCATTTTAGATTAAATCAATATAACGATGTCAATATAATATGATAATAAACGATGTTATTTTAATATAATATGACTTCAATTTATAATAAAACTCTGCTATTTTTCCATTAAAAATAAAGAAATATTAACAAATAAATTAAATAGCCAATAGGAAATGCAATACAATAAATATTGAGTTAATATTTAACTTGTTACCTTAACATGTAATAGCTAGTGTGTAACTAAATATAAAAAATTTAAATTTGCGTAACTTCTTATCAAATTCTCAAAATAAGTAATATAACCATTGTTTTCAACCCTATCGAGATGAATTATAATATGTGAATTTCAAACTGAAGTATAAATTTAAAAGTATTATAGCTTATCAAAATAAAATGAAAGTGATTAATACAGCTACAATTTTCAAACATTCATAAGTTTTACTCACTCGTACGTCGGATTAGAACTTATTATAAATCAAAACGAAGTTATCACCAATTGACTTATATAATAAGCCTTGTTCATAAAACCAATTGAGTTATATACTAAGACGTATTCATTTATATTTTCAATGTGAGATTTTATTTGGTCTTTTCACATATCTCAACATAACAGGACAATCAAAATGTAATGCTCAACATGAATGAATGAATAAGAGAAATGTAGAAAATTGCCTGAATATTTTGAAGGCCGGCAGCATCAAGGGCTTGGCGAAGGGATCGCATGGCGGCAACGAGGCTATCAATGGCTTGTTGGGGCCCCCACTGGAGTACCTCATTACCCACTAAAATTCGATTGATGTTAGTCGCAGGAACGAAGGGGGCAACGTTGGCCGCTAGCCACTGTTGAGCCCCGCCTTGTTGTGCCATCGTCGGGATGTAGTCGTTGGCAACCGAGATCGAAACAGCAATTCCGCTATTGGCAAAAGCTCGAATGATGTCCGGGTTGGAGTCGAACAACTTCACCCTGTCGATTATCGTCTTGGTTCGGAGGAATTCTGCCACTTGCTGTGGCGGAGGTAAGTTGTCTCCCTTGGTTCCGTAGTTTACGCCGATGGCTTGTGTCGCTCCCATGAGTTGGAGGAGCACGACGACACATACAAGAATTCGATTGTCGAATTTATTGAGAGGAGCCATGGCGTTTGGGAGGGTAAGGGAGATTATTATTTCTTCAGGGAGAGGGAAAGATGAGAAGTTTAATGTTTTGGATTCTCAATTTAAAGAGAGGGAGGTATTTAAAAATAGGATATCATATTCCTTTACACTTGCAACCAAAGACTTCGTTGAAAATAGGAAATTCTATTGTCGTATCATTACACATGTATTTGTTTCCTACATTATCGACGTTTTCTTCTCTAACAAAAATCTAAAAATAATTATTATTATTTTGAAATATAAAAGAATTGCATATAACTTTTAATAATTATGAGATAATATAAAAAAAATTTGGATAAATTTGCTAACTAACCTTTTTAGAGTAAGCCCAACAACTCTTGTAAAAATTCTCTAAAATAGAGATCAAAACACCAAAATCTCTAAAAAAAATTATCCTCCAACTCCAACAGTTTCTCTATTATACAAATTTTGACATTTATTATATATTATAATAAATGCAGAATTACATAATATAATAAATGAATTTTTTTAACTTTAGATAGCTAGTATAGTTTTCGTACCTTGTACGAGATTTATCCCATAAAATAAATAAATTCGATTTATTTATTATTATAATTTATTTTGTTGAAAATATCAATGTCTTCATTTTATTATTTTTCATTTACTAATCGTATATGATTTTTAATGATGATAAAAACTTGATAAAATATCAACCTTTTATTTGATTTTTTTTATATAATTTCATACTATATACGAAGTAATATTTATGATATATATTAAATTATATAAGGAAATTATGAATCCAATAATGCTTTATATTTTGAATCCCATTTTAGTTTCATATATTATATAATATTTATAAGTCCAACTAAGATTTATATTTTAAATCTCATTTAAATCTTATTTATGACTTAAATGATTGGCATGGGGCTTGATGAAAACATTTAATTTTAGAGATTTTTCTATTCCTCTAAATATAGAGAAAGTTTTACTCTCTCTCCTCATTTCCCTATTTTACAAAACTATATAGAGGAGTTGTTGGACCATAAAATCTATATTTTTTTTGAAATTTTCCATTTTTCTCTATTTTGGAGCTTCTCTTCGGGATGCTCTTAGAAGACCTAATTTTTTAGAAGACCTAATTAGTTAATTAACCTCCTTACAAATTTTTTTTAGGTTGGTCGCTAACTCCCAAATTGAGGTCAATGGATAACATTGACTATTGACAAGTCAAAATTTGACCACTTTTTTATTTTTTTTTATAATATTTATGACACTTTTTTCTAATACTGATGCGTGACCATCCAAGACACCTTTGGATGATGTCCTTCTCAATAGGAAAAAGAAGGCTGCACCTTGGGAGAAGATCCAAATGTGCAAATAATGACATTTTAGACTCTCGTTCAGAATTTTGACAACTTTTCGACGTCTTTGTAAAATGAGTCGTACGGATTCAATATTTATCGGAGTAAGGCGTGCCATATCTTGTCGGAACAAGGACGAAGAGATCTACAACTTTGTTGTTGAAGGATTTTCCAGATTCGACCTAGAGCTTGGCTGAAATTCACATTCTTTGAGTTGTCGCTGGTTTTGACGGGATTTTTTTAAGTCTTGGAACATTATATTTATTTCCTATTTTAGTATTTCTTTTACTTAAATTATTTTAGGAAACTTTAGATGTTATTTTATTAATTTCTCAAGTTATTAGTTTTATTAATTCCTTTAGATAAATTGGCCCTTAGAGGCCTATATAATGCCGATTCCCCCTTTGTAAATCAGTTGGAACATAATGAATAGAATTAGTCTTCTCAAATTGTGTGAAACACATTGAGTGATTGTTGGATTATTAGAGTTGTGCTCATCATTCACGAATTGGTATCTATCTTAGCTTGGTTTGCTTTGTGTTCATCAACTTCGCAAGACTTGGTGATCCTAGTATCCACGAGCCCCCTCCTTGTGCCTCCAAGTTGTCCGCTTGGTTGTGTAGGGTTGTAGAGGCGGGTTATATAGTCATTAGTATTGGTTCCTACCCTCTTAGGAGGTCTGGGGTCTTTATCTTGTTCTATATAGATCGACTCATTCCTTATCGGTCGTGTCTTTCAATTCTTGCATTCAATTTCGAGTCTTTATCTATCTTTATCGAGTCTTTCTTTGTTCTTGCTTTGTCGACATCGAGTAACATTCTGTTCTTGGTGTTCTTGCTGCGTTTCTTTGATTTCTTGTTGAGTCTTGGTCGATTCTTGACTTCCTTGGTCGAGAATCTTGCTATCTTTATTCATTCTTGATTGTTCTTGCTTGTTTGCCAAAGATCGGTTCATCTCACGGCTAACCCCGTATCAATGACACTTTTTTATTTTATTTTGATGTCACTTTTCTAATGTAATGGGTTGATGCTAATTTTCTAATGCAATTTTCTATGACATTTTTTAACCCAAATGTTGATGCTTTTTTTTACCCCGGTAAATTCTATATTGATGACACTTTTTTTATGACATTGATATGATGATATATAATACTATATTGATGTTATGTTTTCATTGATTCCATTCTTTTATTCATTGATGACAAATTTGTGATTATATTTTACTGATCTCGATCGTGTATGATGGCATATGTGTACAATGATAATATTAATTTATTAATGACATTTTTATACATTTGATAATATTTTTTCTATATACATTAATGATACTTTATCAACACTAAGATTCATTGACATGACACTTGATTGATTCCACTTGTATTTATATATCGATGACACATTTGTGATTAAACCTAAATATTAAACATTAAAATGTGTTAATGGTGCACCTTGTGCTACCAAACAAAAATCCTAAAATATGCGAGCATAAACCCTAGAGATGGTTAGCTAAGCTGAGAAAATATGTGTTTAATATGGTGTAGGGTTAAGTATTTCACTCTCAAACTAAAACCATAGAACATTGGGCCATAAAATGTGGAATCAAAATATTATTACTTTATTGCACAAATAAAATTACATAAAAGGTCTATTAAAAAAATATGGCATCAATATTGGTTATATACATAAAAACATCTATTATAAGTTTATAGTGTGTTATCAAATATAAAAAAAATGTGGCATCATTGTAAGTAATATAATAGGTTATCGATGAAATCAATATAAGGTGAGTAATATAATGTATTATTCTACTCCCTAAAGGTGTGGTTAGCGAACTCGATAGAGCGTGCAAAACTTTCCTTTGGCTAGGTCAAAGTGTGGGCAGAAAAATCCTTAGTCCCTTAGGATGAGGTTACAAAACTGTACGAGGAGGAAGGACTTGTGGTTAAGGATACCATGATTTGGATCCAAAGCGCATTCTCAAAGCTAATTATTGATTTGGAGTTGGGTGTACCCTACCAAATATTTGGACACGCTAGGCCACTGTCAACCATCTCTAAGGGTTGTCTATTTAATTGAGAGGTACCGCATAAGGTTTATGACTCTTGACTTTGGAAGAATGGGATGGTTTACTAGATCATGGGGAAACACTCAAGAAACACTCAGATTCAAGGAGGAGAAAGAAAACTAAAACCTCTCAAAAACAGAATTTCATTGCTTTGCATGATGAATCAGACCAAGAGTTTGTTAGGCTACTTATAGCCGTTACAATTCACATTCTCCTAACTAATTACCCTCTTATTCTCTTATTTAAAAAAAGGATCCTTTATTTACACAATTAGCTCACAACACTCCTCCTCAAGATTGATGTTGCGAATTGATTTGTAACGCCTAACTTGCTCAGATTTTTGTCATACACTTCACTGCATACAGTCTTTGTAAAGATATCAGCAGGCTGATCTTTTGTGAAAATGTAACCCAATACAATTTATTTCTTCAAGGCCTTATTTCAAACAAGATGGCAGTCTCCCTCTATGTGCTTTGTTCTCTCGTGAAAGACATGATTCCTTGCTATGTGTAGAGCTGATTGATTATCACTTAGCAGCTTGACATTTTCTGCTTTGACTCCTATATAATGTAGCAACTTCACTAACCAAGTTTTCTCACGGCAAGTCACTGTCATAGCTCGATATTCAACTTCAGCAGTTGGCATAGCAACATAAGAATGCTTTTTTAATCTCTAGGAGATTACAGATGGTCCCAACATAATGCAAAAATCAGTGAGGGACTTTATAGTAATCGGGCAACTTTGCCAATCAGCATCACAAAATGCTCTAAGTTTTAAATTTGATTTCTTTGCAAGTAATAGCCCTTGTCCATGAGCATTTTTCAGATCCCCAAAACATGTTTGGCTGCTTTCCAATGATCATCAGTAGGAGTATGCATGAATTGGCTTAGAACATGCATTGCATAGTAATTATCTGGTCTAGTAATGGTGAGATAGATCAATCTCCCAACTAACCTTCTGTATGCTATTGAATCAACATTGGTCCTACTGCCTTCCATAGTGAGTTTACTCTTAGGATCCAGAGGTGTGGCCACATGCTTTGACTTTGACATTCCTGTCTCCTTGAGTAACTCTAGAGCATATTTCCTCTTATTCAGATAGAAGCCTTTCTGAGTTCTTTCTACTTCAATTCCTAGAAAGTACCTAAGTTCTCCCAGTTTTTTCATTTGAAAATTACTGCTAAGATGCTTCTTCATGCGCTGGATCTCTTCTTGATTGTTTCCAGGTATGACCATGTCATCCACATACACAAGTAGAGTTGTGTATGCTGTTTCTCTCTTTTTTACAAACAAAGAGTGATCAGCCTTAGATTGCACATATCCTGCACTTCTCACAACCTTAGAGAATTTTGCAAACTATTGCCTTGGAGCTTGCTTTAAGCCATACAATGGTTTCTTTAATCTGCACATTGTGTCTGACTTTGCATTCTTCATGGCTTTGCATTCTTCATGGATTTGCTCTCACTTGTACACTTCTCCTTAAAGAAAAGCTTGGATTTCTTGAGTTGATAGTAAGTAGTAAGCAATTCCATATAATGCTAGCAATAGCTAACAAGTGTTGTATAGTCCCCGCCTATCCCCTCCTTGGTGGGTGACTATTTAGATTTAGTTTCTAGGAGAGTGATTAGTCAGCTTATAGTTTTTCTTATCCAACCAAATCGGGATGCATTTACTTTTGATTCAAGCCTATGGTTTTGGATTTTAGGAGGTTTAAAGTTATCAGCCGGACGAGCGCTTTTACATTTATTGAATTTAGTGTTAGTTAAGCACACCAAATTTGGGTTTATGAGTGATATTATAGAATTTACTACATTATACTGCCTAGACGCCCGCCTAACTGCCTAGGCACCCGCCTAACCACCTAGGTGCTAGCTGGCCACCCACGCCTAGCGGCCGCCTAGCACCTTTTAGAACATTGCATGAATTATTAACTTTGGGAACACTACACACATAATCCTTGAGCCAAGAGGGACGATTTATAACTCTGGTAAAGTGCCTAAGAGGAGGCACATGAACATTATCAAATGTGGGAGGGACAAGAGAAGGAGAGTAATTTGCCAAGGATTCAGTAAGAGAAGGGGGATTCAAAGAAGGGGTCGGGATTCAGGTGGTGATTCAAGTGGGACAGGTTCAAACAAAGAGTAAGGAGTAAGATAATCTTCATCATTTGAATTAGATGAAGGTATAGGTGCAGAAGGTACAAAATTTTGAGAATTTGTGGCGAAAGGAAATTTATTTTCAATGAATGAAACATCTCTTCTAACACAACATTTGTGAGTCTTCAAATTGAACACTTTATACCCTTTGAATCTATATTGATATCCTAGAAACACACATGGATCAGCTTTGGGATCAAATTTCTTCTTGTCAGCACCAAAAGTAGATGCATAGCAGAGGCAACCAAACACCTTCAAATGAGAATACTCAAGAGGTTTATGAAAAAGAGTTTCATAAGGTATTTTTTGATTCAAAAGAGGGGAGGGTAATCTATTAATCAGATAGCTAGGTAGTAGTGAGAATGCAATCTCCCCAAAATTTGATGGGTAAAGAGGCATGAAAACGCAAGGCTCTAGTAGTTTCAAGTATATATCTGTGTTTCCTTTGCAAACGCTCGTTTTGTTGTGGGGTGGTAGTACAAGAACTTTCATGGACAATTTCTTTTGATGTGAGGAAGGTATGGACATCTGAATTGAAGAATTCAGTGCCTTGGTCAGTTCTAAGAGTTTTAACTTTGGCATCAAATTGGGTTTCAATTCTGGAGATAAAATTCTTTAGTTGGGTGGGTGTCTCGGTTTTGCTTGCCATAAGCAAAGCCCACACACTTCTGCTCTTGTCATCACCAATTGTAAGAAAATATTTGTGTCCCTTATAAGTAGGGGTTTCGTAGGGCCCTCAGAGATCACAATGAAGCAACTCAAAGTTGTGTTCAACAAGAGATGAACTGGAATGAAAGCTCTTTCGAATTTGCCAAAGGACAAATGGTACATGTAAACTCAGAACTTTTATTGATATCATTCTCAATACAAGGTACATTATAAATTCTCCCTGTAGGAGCATGACCAACCCTAAGGTGGCAGAAGGCACTTAGATCAGATTTACAAGAAGAAGAAGATTCAAAGAGAAATGGTAAAGAAGAAGGTACAGAATATGCATAAGACTGTGTGGATAGAAGATTGTTTTTCTCTGACTCATTGACAAGATAGTAGAGGCCCCCAATGTCTTTACCAACATTTATCACTCTCATCCTTGCATGGTCCTTAATAATGCAAAGATTATCTTGAAAGTTAATGTCAAAATTGTATTGAAGAATGAGAGAGCTGACAGACAGCAAGTTGAGTTTAAAGCTGGGAGTGTAAAGAACATTTGAAATGGTCAATTGAGGTAGGATAAGTTTAAGATTTTTATAACCATATATATTCAAGATTTTCATAACCGGTGCTTTAAGATTTTATAAATGCAAATTCAAGATTTTTTTTGTAGTCGTGGGTTCACGAATTTATAACGATAGCTTCTAAATATATAGGGGTGCTCTCTTGTAAAAGTCAAATGTTATATAATATAGAATAAAAATAGTCATATAAGTTATTGGTTCAAGATTTTATAGTGTGTACAATATTTTTTTTTTACTAACTATGGTTTTGCGATATTTTTATAACCACGAATTCAAAATTTTACAACTCTTTGTTCAAGACTTTTTGTAATTGTTGATTTGAGATTTTTTAGGAATTAGGGTTTAAGATTTTATTTTATATAACAGTGTGTTTGAGATTTTATTATGATGAGTTCAAGATTTTTATAATGATGAGTTTAAGATTTTTATAACGATAGTTCGATCTAAGTTCTCAATATTTTTTTAATAATGGTAGGTTTGATAAGTATATGTATGATTTTTTAAAGAAAAATGACCAAGAATAATACGTAGTATCAACTATCATCCGTGAATAAAAAATAATAGGAAAAATGACCAAGAATAATACAAACTATCACTCGTGAACCAAAAATAATACGAACTTTAAAATTTACTAATTGGTATACAAACTATCTCATATTAAACCAATATCAACACAATAGCTAAAATTTACCAACAAAAAAATAATCTGGACTTAAAATATAATTAACTAAAAGTTTGGGAGAAATTGTAAAACTAAAAGTACTCACTTCATCCATGGAGGCTGGAGAAAAGATGGCAAGGGAAACCTTAATCTGAAATTCGAAGGGTTTTTGTACGAGTTGGCTATGAGAATTGAAAATTTTGAAATTTCTATCCTAAAATCTGCAAAAGCCCTCCCCTAATTCGATATGGGATTTGTGTTTTTGAATTCAATTCAAGGGTTTGTGGTTTGAGAAATTTTGTGTTCTTTGTAGCGTCCATGGAGAGAGCAGAGCATTGAGCGAGCGCGGAGTGGAGCTGGCGAGGAGACGGTGCGCAGGCGTCGGCCTCGGAGAAGGGAGCGGCTGCGGAGAGGCGGTCGAAGAGAGTGGAGGACTCGCTGAGGTCGGGGACAATGTCGGCGGTGGGAGTCAGAGCCGAGGTTGTAGATCTGGAGAATGTTAGGGTGCGGGGAGAGGAGGAGGAGGAGGAGCTCGGGCTCGGCGTCGAGGGAGTCGTCGGCGAAGGAGGCTCCGGAGGATGCGGGAGAAGCAGCAGGGGATGGGAGGAAGATGATGATGAACAGTCACTATTCCCCTAATTTACAAAAAATTTCCAAACTTCTTTGTTAATTATGTTTTGAGTTTACATTGTTTTTCGTTTCTGAATTTTAGCCACGGTATCAAAATCGGTTTAATTGGACATAGTTTGTATACCAATTAGCAATTTTTAAAGTTCGTATTATTTTTGGTTCACGGATGATAGTTGGTATTATTCTTGGTCATTTTCCCAAAATAATACGAACTTTAAAAATTACTAATTAGTATACAAACTATCTTCAATTAATCCGATTTTGATACCATGACTAAAATTCATAAACGGAAAAACAATTTAGACTAAAAATATAATTAACAAAAAGTTTGGGGAAAATTTGTAAAATAGGGGGAAACTAGTGCCCTGTTCATCTTCTTCCTCCAGAGGCATTGTGGCGCTCGCGACGTGTGCCACTCGGCATGAACTTTGACCTCGGCTCTGCTTGAAAATTGCAAGGTGACAAGAGGGGAGGATATATCAAGATAGAGAAATCGAGATTGGCGCGACCGAAAAGTCACCATTAGGCTCGGGAGGGATCTTCGGTTCATCCATGGCTCCTCACGCCTCGCCTTCTCTAGCCGGCAGATCCCTCACGCATCTCGGATAGGCGGAGAAACCCCAACAACTTCCCTTCCCCCCTGCAACTGCAATTGCTCTCCCCTCCATGGACGTTATGAAGAACACAAAATTTCCCAAACCACAAACCCTTCAAATCATATATCGAATTAAGCAAGGGCTTTTACAGATTCTAGGATAGGAAATGCAAATTTGTCAACTTCATGGCTAATTCGGATGAAAACCCTTCAAATTTCAGATTTAGGGTTGCCGACAATCCTTGCTATATCCTCTGTTTTTTTATTATTAAGTAATAATTCAGATGGGAAAACCCTATCTGAAAGCATCATGTCGGATGAGGCCTAGAAGACCTGAATCAGTGTATAAATCTGCCCCCTGGTAGAGTAGCAAAGGTGTGCAACCTTATCCGCTACCCGGTTATAAATACGGGGAATATGAGATATACCAACATTATTTACTCCTTGGAGAAGGGCTCGGATATCGGACATAACCATTTCTATTTCCCAAGGGCATCCAACTTTTGTATTGAGGTAGTCCGTAATAATTTTTTAGTCTCCTTCTATTATTAGATCCAGTATATTTAATTCCAAAGCCTTTTCCACCACAAGACGAAGAGCTAGCGCTTCCGCCATGAGGGGGGATTGTCCACCAATAATAATACCGCTAATGCTAATAGGACTGCGCAGCCAGTCCCTAATTATGTGACCAAGTGAGTTGTTTGAATTCGACATAAATGATCCGTCAAAGTTTAATTTGTATTTTCCCTCAGGGGGTTTTCTCCAACGGTATACTTTTTTATTATTTTTGGCTTGGCCTTTTTCCCCATTCTGTTTAGCTAGATCCTCTTTATCAGTCTTGTTCCATCTATTGGCTCTTTTCCAATTTTCAATATTATCCATAATCATTTTCTTGAAACCCTCCGAAGAGGGGATGTTAACATTTCTAAAGATAGTTTGATTCCTAATAAACCAAATAGTCCACCATCTGATTGCTATATATTGTTTCCTTTCCATCGGAAGAGAGGAGCCTAAAATTTGTAAATTTTGATCCATGTCTCTATTCTCCGCTAGTAAAGAATTAATTCTTTGAGATATTTCCCTGGGAAATTGTTGTTGGAAATTGTTGACAGGGCATTCTATGAATAAGTGAATATCATCTTCCACACATTGGTTACAAAATATACATGCATTTGGCACCGCAACCCCATTTTGGGATAAACGTGTAGCCGTGGCAAGGCCTTTTTGTTTTATTTTCCATATAAAGTTTTTGACTTTTGGAGCAACATCCATTCTCCAAATCCAAGAAAATTCATCCGATGATCTTTGTGTTCTTGATGAGATTAAGTTGTAAGCACTTGACGTTGTGAACCAACCCTTTTGGCGGGCCACCAATACAATCTGTCTTCAAATGGGGTGGTAGGTAAGGGGATTTTCATAATTTCTTCTGTTAAAGAAACAGGAAGAACATAGAGGAGCTTCTCCCTCCACCATTGCTCTATCCTCTAGGTCTCCATAGATGAATGCCTTTTAATTTTACAACTTTTTCCAAACTTCTTATTAATTATATTTTAAGTTCAGATTATTTTTTCTTTTGTAAATTTTAACTGTTGTATTGATATTGGTTTAATATAAGATAGTTTGTATATAGATTAGTAATTTTTAAATTTC
This sequence comes from Persicaria tinctoria, assembly GCA_037127255.1. NCBI lineage: Eukaryota > Viridiplantae > Streptophyta > Magnoliopsida > Caryophyllales > Polygonaceae > Persicaria > Persicaria tinctoria. Next base: position 67,855,416 of record JBANSL010000003.1, read on the forward strand.
GTATTATTTTTGCTTCCCGACGGATATTTGGTATTATTTTTGATTATTTTTCCATTTTTTAATGAAGTAATTTGGTCAAAGGCGGCCTTTGGACCAATTCCTAAATATCCTAAAGACTTTTCTTTGCTAGTAAATGACCAAAATATTTTCATAATACCACATTTACCCTGCCTTTATATTCCTATCTCTCGCAAGGCTTTTTCATCCTCAGATCCCCACAAGCAGCCATGGCCGCCGTTTCGGGCATCGCCATCATCATATTCGCCCTCAAGCTCCAGAAAGCTCTCCCCGCCACTGCTTCCGCATCCGAACGCCCGATTCGAGCCCAGCAGCCCGCCTCCTCGCCCCTGCATCTCTGCGAGTCCTCGTTAGTTTCATGAAGATCTGAGAAATTGAGGTTTGTGGTTCGAATTGGAGTAAACGAATATGTGGACTCTTAATGGATCTGAGAAATTGAGGATTTTCTCCTCCAGCTCGGAAGCAAGTTGATCCGAGTCTCCATGGCCGCCACCGAAGCCCTCGCCGGAGAGTTGCGAACGAGGCGACGACGCGAGTTGACGCGTCATCCTTCCCGGAATCCTTTTCCAACGCGGAATCCGGTGGGGAGAAGGCCGGCGGAAAGGCAGGGAAGGCGGCGGATGAGGGGCAGGGAGATGTCGAAGGCCACCTTCAATGCGACGTCGGCCACCAGCAGGTCATCCTCCATGGCGTGAATTGAAGATGGAATTGAAGATGTACAGGGGTCATTTGATTTTGATGAATTTTGGGAATGTCGATCGGCATAATTTTGCTTGATTTTGAATTTGAAACATGAATTTCAGAATGGGAATGGAAGAAATCAAGCTGCTAAGATGCAGCAAAGAATTGAAAAAATGTTGCACACTATTGGTTCGAAGACTGTTTTTGTGGAAGAAATCAAGCTAATTGAGGTTCAATTCCATTTTGCTTCTGTTGCCCCATTTAATCATTTATTTTGGTTATATTGATTGTATATTGAAACATGTAGTGGTGACTTGTATATTGAAACATGTAGTGATTGTATATTGAAAGTGCCCCTCGAAAGTGATTGTATAGTGAAACATATAGTGGTGACCTTGTTTTTGGTATTTAGTGTCCTAGGTTTTCCCTTTGATTACAGTGTCATTGACGCTGTTTTTATTTTGGTTACAGTGTCTATGGTCTTGTTTTTCTTTGGTAACAATGTTTATTACCGTGTTTTTATTTGGATTACAACATCTATGATCTTTTTACCCATTCATTTATTAGAGAAGAACTGTCACCACATGTATTTTGGCTTCTCATTAGCCATTATAGGATTTGTGCTTCCCTTATCCTAAGGTTTTCCTTTTGTTACAATGTCTATGATCTTGTTTTTATAGTGGTGACAGTGGCCATGACCCTATTTGTATTTTGGTTACAGCTTCTATAGGGTTTTCCTTTGATTACAATGTCTATGACCCCTTTTTTTAATAGTGGTGACAGTGTTTATGACCCTGTTTTAACAGTGGTGACAACGTGTATGATCCTCTTACTCATTCATATATTGGAAGGGTTTTCATTTGTTTACAGTGTCTATTACTCTTTTTTTTTTAGTGGTGACATTGTTTATGAACTTGTTTTTATAGTGGTGACAGTGTCTATGACCATGTTTTTATTTTGATTACAGCGTCTATGATCCCCTTACCCATTAATTTATTAGAGGATAACTGTCACCACATGTATTTTGGCTTCTCATTAGCCCCTATAGGGTTTATGCCTCCCTTGTCGTAGCGTTTTCCTTTGATTACAGTGTCTTTGACCCTTTTTTCACAGTAGTAACAATGTCTATAAACCTGTTTTTATTTTGGTTACAACATCTATAGGGTTTCCTTTGATTACAGTGTCTATGACCTTTTTTTCATAGTGGTGACAGTGCCTACGACCCGGTTTTCATAGTGGTGACAGTGTCTATGACCTTGAAACCACATGTATTTTGAGTGAAAGTGTGTATGACCTTCGATTACAGTGTCTATGACCTTATTTTCATAGTGATGACAGTGTTTATGACTCTCTTACTCATTCATATATTGAAGGTGAACTGTCCACCTAATGTCTGTTGGCTTCTCATTAGCCCTTTTAGGGTTTGTGCTTACCTTGTCCTAGGGTTTTCCATTTGGTGACAACAATCATCTCTTAACAACGTACTGTACTTAACATTTTAGGGTTTAGGATTTAGGGTTTAGGGCGGCCCTAAACCATAAAGACTTAACCCTAAACCCTAAACCATATTGTACATCACATTTTCTTTTGGCTTCTCATTATCCCTTTTAGGGTTTGTGCTTCCCTTTTCCTAGGGTTTTCCTTTGATTACAGTGTCTATGAACCTTTTTTAATAGTGGTGACAGTGTCTACAAAGCTATTTTTATTTTTGTTACATCATCTATAGGGTTTTCCTTTTGATTACATTGTTTATGACTTTGTTTTTATAGTGGTGACAGTGGCTATGACACTGTTTTTATTTTGATTACAGTGTCTATGACCCTCTTAGCCATTCATGTATTACCCCGTTCATGTATTTTGACTTCTCATAGGTCCTAAAGGGTTTGTGTCTCCCTTTGTCCTAGAGTTTTCTTTTGATTACAGTGTCTATTATCCCGTTTTTATAGTGGTGACAGTGTCTATGACTCTGTTTTAATAATGGTGGCAACGTCTATATGATTTTTCTTTGGTTACAGTGTCTATGACCCTGTTTTTATAGTGGTGACAATGTCTTTGACCCTATTTTTATTTTGATTACAACGTCTGTGACCCTCTTACCCATTCATATATTAGAGCAGAACTGTCACCACATTTATTTTGTCTTCTCATTAGCCCTATAGGGGTTGTGCTTCCTTTATCATATGATTTCTCTTTAATTACAGTGTCTATGATAATGTTTTTATAGTGGTGACAATATCTATGACTTTATTTTTATTATGGTGACAACAGTAGTTACATTTTTTATTTTTTTTTTTAATTATGGTGACACTACTTTAAAAAAAATCTAGAAAACTAGAAATTAGAAATTAGAGAAGAACTTTCATCACATGTACTTTGACTTCTCATTAGCCCCTATGGGGTTTGTGCTTCCCATTTCCTTGGGTTTTCCTTTGATTACAGTGTCTATGAACCTTTTTTCTTAGTAGTGACAGTGTCTATAAAGCTGTTTTTATTTTGGTTACAACGTATATAGGGTTTTCTTTTTTATTACAGTGTCTATGACTCTCTTTTTATAGTGGTGTCAGTGGCTATGACACTGTTTTTATTTTGATTACATTGTCTATGACCCTCTTGCCCATTCGTGTAATAGATGAGAACTGTCACCACATTTATTTTGACTTCTCATTAGCCCCTATAAGATTTCCTTTTGATTACAGTGTCTATGACCACGTTTTTATAGTGGTGACAGTATCTTTGACTTTATTTTTATCATGGTGACAATAATAGTTACATTTTTAACTTTTTAACGGAGATTATGCAAGTTAGAACAACTTCTATAATTGCGGGATAATTTCTTAAATTTTAGAAATTAACACAGGGGCATATTTTATAAAAAACATAAAGTCTGGGAGGTTTGGCGTAATTCTTCTTCTTCTTCCCCATCTCGAGCAGCTTCAACAGTGATTTTCACCGATCTTCCGACGGCTCGTTCTCCTTACACAGAGCTCCGTTTGACGCGTATGACCTATTAAACTGACGAGTGCAATCTCTACTTCAGTCTCGTTGTGTTGATTTTGTCGAAGAATGATCTTACACACCGCAGCGAATGCTTGAACATGGGCTGCTAAGCGGGTGTTTCACGAAGCTCCAAGGTGTCCAACAATGGCGGTTAGCGATTTTGTATAAATTTGAGAGAGGTTTTTGCACGAAAACCATCATTGAGAGATGTAGAACGTGATTAAGCGGGTAGAAGGCTTGGATTTAGGGTCGAACGGAGAGGAGGTCAAGCGACGGCGGCGGATGCCAGAGGAGGAACATCGGCGATTGGTCGGAGCACTGGTTGGGGCCGACGGAGTGGGAGTGGTGGATCCTCGAGCGACGACCAAGGACCGACCGACAGCCACCCGAGACGAAGATGGTTGCTCGATTGATTTTAGAGAACCTGTCGAGCGTGAAATTTGGGGGAAATAGGGGCAGGGGTATAATTGGAAATTGTGGACATTTACCTAATATTGTAATCCTTGTGTCCTATGACTTAATATTTGTTTCCAAAATGGCCACTTAACAAAAAAAAAAAACTTTTTTTAATTATGCGTTCAAAATATTTGTAATATATAGTAGTTTCAAGATTATAGGCCCACCAAACAAAAGAAGAGCCCATCAAACATTTATTAGAGTTTGGCCCCAAAAAAAATTGTTTATTTCATATGCTAAAACGAATAAAAGTTTTTGGTTTGAAACGATCTGGCCCAATTTATTGGGGGCATCCATATATCAATATTTTCGTCGACACATCGTAAACTAACATACGGACATACAGTGCCAAAATGGAGAAATGTTTAAAATCGGACGGAGAACCTGCAATCGACACAAACTCATAAGTACGGATATGTCAACCTTACAACAGATCGAAGATCAACCGACATCTTCGATCTTTTGTAAGGTTTTCCCAATTCCGGCATGTAGGAGAATCTGCACTTGCACTTGCACCTTGGTCGATCAAAATCCCTCCCGTCGTCTCCCAGCCACATCCTAGCTGTTCCTCAATAAACTTTACCCAATCCAAATCGATAACATGATTCATTATACAAAAGTTAAGAAATCACCATCGAAATGTACAGTCCGTCCTTAATTATTACTGTACATCAAACCTCAGAGAGACCACGGGAAGTGGCCAAGGCCTTGTAGATCTCCAGCACAAGCCGGCTCTCGAATGCCTCCACACGTTTGTCCGGCATTCCCACTACTGTAGCCTCCGCGGACCTCTTACCATCTGACGGAATCCCTCCTCCGGCCTCGAGGGTTGCAGCTGTGCGCCCCGCCACCCTGAGCATCAAGTTGAAATAGCTTTCTTTGAACCGCTTCCAAAGCTTCTTCGGCGTCGCATTCATCAGCACCTTCGGAGCCTTCTTCACTCTCCAAAACCGCCTCTTTTTCGTCGTTGGTTCCGCCGCTCTGCCTCCGATCTTCACCGTCTGCATCCGCCGCCTTGCGACAGCTCCGTCCAGCAGCCCATACCCCTTGTTCTTCCAGTAGTTCTTCCCGCTGAAATGTCTGGTGGTTATCTCCATTCGTGGTTGATTTTTCGATCCCTAGAGTACGCCTGAGTTTCCGTGTGGGGTTTGATGGGAGATTTTAATTACAAATTTACAAGTTGTTTTTGTAATTTTTTGAGACAGTTGTGTGGTATGAATGTTATAGGAATTTGTAGATGCAGGTATAAGCAGATGAACGTGCAGGGTTAATTGTATATTAATTTCGAATGAGCCAGAAAAAGAATAAATGTATCACGATTCACGACCGATTACATAATATACTTACTGCTTTATTCAATGTATGGAGTTATTAGATGATACTCCATCTATTAATTAAAATTTGTCGTTTACTTTTCATTCACGCTTTTTTAAAATGATAAAAACTATATGAAATATTAACTTTTTTTTAAATTTGTTTTTATAAATTAATACTTAATAGTAACAAGTATGAAATTATTTAAAAAATATATATATAAAGTTAATATTTTATATAGTTTTTAACACCTCAAAAAGCGTACGTGAATAGTAAAACGTCAAGTTTTAATTAACGGATGGAGTATAATATAATTAACCTGCATGTATCATATTTCTTTACTTTTTCTATTACTAACTCAATTAATTAAAACAATACGTTTGATTTTTTTGCTCCGATAATACGAACTTTGAAAACTACCATTCATATACAAACTATTACACATTAAACCACAATCGATACAATTCAAGGTCCAAAATTCACAAACTATAAATTATTTTAGACTCAAATTATAATTACTTAAAAAATCTGGAAATTTTTTATAAAATTAATAGAAAAATGATATTCATCTAAAAAGGGTTTTTTTTCAGTAAAAAAAAAAAAACTCTAATCCGTTCTCCACCATCTTCTCCCATAAAGTCCTCAACAATCTCTCGTCATTTCGGTCCGGTTGATCCAGAATCTTCTTCCTCCAAACCTTCTTCGGTGTTCGGAGCCATTTATTCAGCAAGGGGTTCGGGCTCATCTCCCGTCTTGTGAAACCATGCCCCCATGCCAAGTCCAAATTTCGATCCAATCTCTCGCCATCTCCCCCAAAATTGAACCCTTCCTTGACTAAACCGGGTTGTTTTCAAGTCGTTCCGGGTCTTTCTTTGCCGATTTCGGCCCATCTGGGTGTCCTCCTGGGTGGGTCATTGTCTTTCATGGCGTTTCCGGTTTGGACGACCCAGTCAGTGCGTGGAGTTTCTTTTCGCTCGTCGCCTGACATTATTGTGGGGGTGGGGCTGTGCGATTGGTGGAGGTCCGGTCGCTCTTATGGTCTCGCTGTCGGTCGTTGCCGACCTCATGGCTCGTGTTGCAGACTTGCAGGGTCCGTCGTTGTCGCCGCCAACTGTTCTATACTTCGTGTAATCGTGTTCTACAGATGGGAGAAGGAGAATGAAATTCTAAATTTTACAATTTTGACCCCAATTTATTATTAATTATATATTGAGCCCAAATGAATATAGAGTTTGTGAATTTTGAACCCTATATCAATTTTTGTTTAATGTTTTATAGTTTGCACATGAATTTGTAATTTTGAAAGTTCGTATTATTTTTTTGTTCACCGTTGATAGTTCGTATTATTTTTGTTCATTTTTCCAAAAGTTTTTCATTCCTTACAAAATAAATTAAAAAGTTAAATGATATGTTTAATTAAAGGATGGAGTTTTTTTTGTATGCCAGATGAGAGTGTTCATGATTTGTTACTCTCTAGGGCCCCCTACCAATGATCAAGAGATCAACAAGTCGACTCTCTTTAATGACAAGGTGCAAGAATTATCTTGTCTTTCAAGATAATTTTCCTCATATGGGGATATAAAGGTGCAAGGGACTACCTTTGTATTAGATATATATTAATTTAATAGATAGAATTTGAAAAGGATTGTAAAGAATGAGAATATAAGGGGTTAGAATTATAATTACCAATGAAAGTGGGTATGGATGTATAAATAGTGATATCGAACACTCCTCTTATCCCTTCTAAAGGTTCGATAATGTATAACAAAGTAGAATAAAGATACTCTAGAAGGGGGGTTGAATAGAGTATGTCAACTTTTCGTTGTCAATATCAAGACTTTTGAAACGCCTGCCAAACCCTTTGAGAGTAAACTGAATTCTTTCGATTGGGATACCTGAATCACAACAAAGTTATACAATTCGAAACAAGTGCGGAAATAATGGTAAAGCGATAAGTAAAGAACACGACAAATTGATAACGAGGTTCGGCTCCTTTAAGCCTTAGTCCCCGCCTAGGGTTCTTCCACAACCCTAGGATTCAATAGGCTTTATTTATTCATAAAACTTAGGATCCTAATAGCTCACCGAGAAGCATCTCTCCTATACAATTGCAATCTAGTCAACTCACGTTCCCTTGGAGTCCTAGACCAATCTAGAAGAGCCCCACCTCTCTCAGCTATCTAGTACAATCCTCTTACACTCGTGAATCAATAACCTAATACACACTTCCTGAGTTATATATACTCTCGAGTATAACACTCTCTCAGAATATATCCTATAAGCTCACTGTGTAACTCTCAAATGCTTTGAAACAAAAGATAAGACTCTTAACACCTAGCAGAGAGTACACGTAGAAGAAAGATTGACTTGAGGGCTGAGTGTGCGTTGTAGTTCAATGATCGTCAGTGTTCAACTCATGTACCTCTTCTCTCTTCTTCACCTCCTTTTATACTCGATCAAATCGGCGCCATTTGAAACAAAAAATCTTCACCCAACGGCTACTTGAGATCATGGCTTAGGAAGGATCTTCGCAATCTTCTATTCCGGGAAACTGCGAAGCCACAATCCACCTGATTTGATCGTCATATCTTTCGGCTTTAAGGAAGGAGATTTCTTCGAAATCTTTGTTGTATGGTTAGTATAAAATATGTATAATAATATTCGGAAACCATACATAGATAATATATATAAGATAATAAATAAAATACAGGTTTTGAATTTCATCAATACAGATTTAGCTTCAAGACCTTTGACACAAGCTTTGTGTCAAAGCCTTTGAAACCATTTCCGATTTTCATCAAGGGAGTGGAGTTATCACCTTTTCTTCTTCTTCTCCCTTGTAGTCTATCTTCTTCCTCCGTCTTCTTCAACAACCCTTTATCTAAACAATCAGAGCTTCCATATCTTGACCCTACATATCCAAGGTCCTAAAAAATTGGTATTAGAGCTCAACAATCTCAACCATGGCCGAAGGTACATGGATGAAGACAATCGAATATAATCTCCACCGATCGGAAGTCCAATTGCAGCAGATGCAACAATTTTCCGCCTCAACCCAATAATCACTTCAAGAAACATCAAAGCGGCAAGATGAATTCCAAAATTCATTTGAGAGATTTCAGCCCAAGACAGAGGCACGGAGCAGAGATTCGATACATTGATGGCGCTGATCAAGAAGATGCTTCCACCGAATGAATGTCCTTCAATCTTGGAAGATCAAGCCTCAAGTCCTGAAGTGCAATTGATCGTCAGATCGGAAAAATCGCTGATGGCGGCAAGATTAATTCCAAAATTCATTTGGGAGGTATCCATTTACTCTGGAAATTCTCTCAACTACATAATGATGTCATAGAACTCATTTTTAGACAACGATGCATTACCTTCAAATTAAGATACAAATCTATGACATTGAACAAGCATTATGTTTTGCCTATGGACCACCGAACGAATTCGAAAAGAATGAATTTTGGCAATACCTTACAAGACACATAAACAGCTTGTAAATACCAATGCATCATAAGTAATCGGAATGAAATGCAATCGATGGGCGAAAAATAAGGAGGATGTGATCTGCATCCAAGTAGGTTTTATCGATCATGGAGTTTAAGATCTTGAATGATTTTAGAGATCCACCAACAGTGGGAAATAATTTCACATGGCATAAAAACAAAACAGACACAAACAATATTGATGAAAAACTTGATAGAGTGCTAGTCCAAATTCATATTGTTCTTTGGTTCCCAACAATTGTCACGACAAACCATGCACTCTCATCATCAGACCATTGTTCGATTTCACTTGAGCTACATAATGGAAACAACTACAAAGTAAAACCATTTAACTGTGAAAAAATATGGATGATTGGACCAGATTATAGAAACACCATCACACAGGTGTGGAGAACAAACAACAGAGGATCACACGTGTTCAATCTAATAAAAAAAACACAATTTCTTAAGTGACGGACAAAAGAATGTAACAAGATATCCTTTGGAAACATATCTAAGCAATTGAAAGAAGTAGGTGAAACACTTATACAAATTCAAAAGCAAAACACTACTGGGAAGGATGAACAAGAAAAAAGAAAGCAAAGACAATTACTAGTGAAAAAGGATAAATTGCTCGAAAATCATAAGTTATATTGGAACCAAAGAGAAAAAAAAACACCTTACACTTATTGATACAAATTTGGGTTACTTCCATAAAGTTGTGAACAGAGAAATGAAACAGAAAAACCATAAGAAAGATTAGAACAGAGGAAGGTATGGTGATCATAGGCGAAGAAAAAATAACGAAAGAAATAAAAAACGACTTTGAGAAAAGATTTAAGAAAGGAAACGTTAACATGCAATGACTCAGCGAGTACCTCCAACTCATTAACACTGAGATAACGAGTGTAAATAATGAAATCCTAGTGAAAGAATTAACCAATAATAAAATCAAACATGATATGTTCTCGATAGGGAAAAACAAGTCACCGGGACCTAACGGTATATATGAAAGTAGAGTTTTACCAAAAATACCGGAACGTAGTAGGACCTGATGTCATTCAAGCAGTTAAGGGTTTCTTTAGCTCTGGAAAAAAAAATACGTAGAAAGATTAACCACACTTTGATATCCCTCATACCAAAATTTGAAAACTCGTACACTTTTTTTTTTGGGTAAACAAACGGGCTAGGGCCCAGGGAGGATGGAAGCAGCACCCTACCCAATATTATTGCACACCCTGGGTTTAGAGACCTCGAGTGTGTCCTTGATTAGGATGCTGCTCGCACCCGAAGAAACCGAGTTCAAAGTAACAAAACCAACAGGAAAGGAAAAAGCAAAATCCGCAAGATAATTTGCAAGGCAGTTGCCTTCCCGGAAAGTGTGTCGGAGCTTGATATCCCAGCTCCTACTGATGAAGCCTTGGCAGAGATTAACCAGGCTGGCACAAGGGCGTGCCGGTTTAACCGTTCCCTTGAGAAGTCTTAGAGCATCTTCCGAGTCTGTCTCACATTCTATTCTGCGATGGCCAAGATTCCACGCAACTTCCAGCCCTTTGGCTAAAGCCCAGAGTTCGGCAGCAACCACCGAACAAACCCCAATGTTCATGGTGAACCCGGTGATCCAGTTGCCCCTCTCGTCCCTGATGACTCCGCCCGTAGCAGCACACCCCGAATTCTTCACAGCTCCGTCTGTATTGATCTTCGTCCAACCTGGGCTCGGAGGTACCCAACTAACGTCCACCGTTATCTCCTTCTTCTTCATCCTCCTATCTTCATCCTTGCAGCTCTTCCTGTAGTCCGAGGCGTGGCACCAGCAGGCGTCCGGGGTGAGGGGAGGTCCTTTCGAGCCATTGTCGAAGACCACCTCATTCCTTTTCCGCCATAGCCACCAGAGCACCACCGCAAAGGCTTGGCGAGAACGTTCGATCGAAGCCAAGCTGCAAAAGGAAGGGAAAAGAAGTCGGGCATCCTTCGGGTGTCTTCAACCTGCATCCAAAAGCTACGCACATGATCACGGTCCCTAAAGAGATGCAAATCACTCTCACGCTCACTTTGGCAGATGGGGCAAAGGACATTGTTACCTAAGTGACGACTTGCTCTTTCCACATTAGTTAGCACACCTCCCTTGCTTGTAAGCCAAAGGAAGGCCCAAACTCTCTCGTTAATCTTTATTTTCCAGATCGCTCTATAGAAAGGCCTATCTTCATGACGCAAATCTTCCAGATTCTCCAACGCACCATACCCAGACCTAACCGAGTACTCTCCGTCTCTGCTGCAGCTCCAACTCAATGAGTCCTCTCGGTTCGTAACCGCGGTAGCAGCGATCTCCATCAGCGTGGAGGCGGGAAAATCATTCGAGAATAACTCCCACTTCCAGCCATGTTCAGAGTCCCAAAAGTCAGCAACAAGAGGGTTCTCACCAGGCCGGGTAGCAGCGCCAGTTCTGGCCGAGGCAAGAGTGTTACTACCCAACCAAATATAGTCCCAGAAGCGCACCTTGCTACCGTCTCCGAGATTCCACTTCACCTTGGGTTTGATCACCAGATTAACAGCCTTCACTATACCTTTCCAAACGTGGGACGCGCCTCCAGATTGGCCTAGAGCGGAACTAGCATATTTGCTCGTGAGCACCTCACTCTAAATACCTTCCTCCTTCATTATAATTCTCCAACCAAGTTTAGCCACACATGCCAAGTTTGTCTCTTTCATCTTCCTGATCCCGAGACCTCCTAACTCTTTAGGCAGAGTTAGTTCGCTCCAAGCAACTTTGCTCATCCGGCGCTTCTCCCTAGTAGAGCCCCAAATGAAGCTTCTATACTCTTTCTCCATCTCCTTGCACAAGCCATGAGGCAACAATAGCGTAGACATAGAGTAGGTCGGGAGAGTGGACAGAACCGCTTTAGTGAGGGTAACCCGATCGGCAAAGCTGAGACATGAGACTTTCCACCCCGCAAGTTTAGAGGAAAAAGAGTCTAATATAGGGGAAAACAAACCTTCCAAGACTCTCTTATGAAGAATGGGGATACCCAAATACTTGCCTAGGTTATCAATGACTTCAATCCTGCTGTCCAAGAAGATTTTCTCTTTCAAATTAACCGTAACATTCTTGGAGACAAAAAAATCTAGACTTCTGGAGGCTCACATGCAACCCAGAAGCTTCGCAAAACCTATCCAAACAGTCTCGAATAACTTCGATCTTCTGTTTCGAGGCCTCGACAAAAAGCAGGATGTCATCCGCAAAGAAAAGATGCGATAATTTGGGCCCTCGTCTCGCAATAGTGATAGGCTTACACAACCCTTCTTCCACAGTCTCAAAGATCAAATGGTTCAACCTTTCCATGCATAGGATAAATATGTAAGGAGAGATAGGATCTCCTTGTCTAATTCCGCGTGAAGGTGTGAATTGTTCCGTGACCTCCCCATTCCAAAGAATCTGCATTCTAGGTGTTATGATGCATTCCATAATCCATCTCACCCACATATCCAGAAAGCCGGCACACCTAAGGGTCTCTTTGATAAAATTCCAACTTAGTCGATCATACGCTTTCTCAAGATCAAGCTTGAGACACATCCAACCTCTTTTCCCTTGCTTCCTTTTCATAGAGTGAACAACCTCTTGGGAAATAATGATGTTGTCCGAGATGTAGCGCCCTGGAACAAAACCCCCATCGGTCGGCCCAACAAGGCGACTCATTAGCGGCTGCAAACGAATGACAATTATCTTGGTGATCACTTTGTAAACAACGTTGCAAAGACTAATCGGGCGGAATTGTTGGATGGTCTCGGGTTTGCCTACCTTAGGGTGTAGAGTGATTAGAGTATCATTCACTCCTAAGGAAAGATTGGCATACCTCAAGAAATGATTAACAAATTCCAACAAAGAACCCCCCACAGTACTCCAGCATCTTTGGAAAAATATAGGATGAAACCTATCAATCCCAGGAGCCTTATACGCCCCCATGCTCCTGACTGCCTCCCAGATTTCATCCTCAGAAGCGCACGCCGAGATACCAACCCAAGGGTTATCATCAAGCTGAGGAAAACCATTTGTACAGACATCGCCAATTCCGCCAACATTCTCATCAGAAAACAAGTCTTTAAAATAGCTAAGGGTGAGCGCCTCTTTCTCCTTGCTATCCTCCTTCCAGGTCCCATCCTCTGTCATAAAACCCTCAACCATGTTTCTCTTTCTCCTGATAATAGTAGAGGCGTGGAAAAACCTCGTGTTCCTATCACCAAAAGTAAGCCATTTCTCTCTAGATTTTCGGAACCAAAGGATCTCTTCTTGTTCGAGAATAGTATCGAGCTCTTCGATCAGCCTAGCTTCTCGACCACGCCCGGCCTCCGTCGGATTCCTGGACAGCTTCTTCTGCACATTGTCCATCGCGTGGATGATATGAAACTTCCTAGCCTGAATATTGCAAAAAACTTCCACATTCCATTTAGAGAGGTCCATTTTGAAAGATTCTAGAGCCTCCGGGGTGGGGCAATCATTCTGTTGGGAATCCCTAGTACCATTAATGCTCTGCCTTTTTGCTTCTTGTTGAGGCTTCTTTGGTCGCCATACCCGGTTGACCGGTGGCTTACCCGTTCAACCACCAGGAGCCGCCGCCGGACCAGGAGCATCCTCATTGGTTTCCTTAGGGCGGCCCCGCCTAACCACCGTCATCCACGGCCCGTGATTACTGTTGCCATTCTGTGAAGCGTTATCCTTTTCCCCATTGACGGTTGTTGTCCTCCTCGAAGAATCACCTTCAGACGCCTCTGCATTAGCATCCACATGGACCCTTTCCGGGCACCCATTATTGTAGTGCCCTACTCTCCCACAAGCGAAGCAAATCTTCGGAATCCCTTCCTACTTGAGAAGGTACCTCACACCATTGTTAGTAATAGTGCCCTTCAAGGGCTCTTCTAAGTTCACCTCCACACAGGCTCTCGCGAAATTCCCTCTATTGGTGTACACCGTCCTGTGGTCGACCCTGATTGGTTTTCCAGACTTTCCGCTATCTTCATCAGAACATCTTCTTGGTACAGAACAATAGGTAAATCCACGATCCTGATCCATGCCGGCACAGTCTTTATGGCATCCGAAGGCTTGAACTCTGGGAACCAGACACCTAGGATGAGGCATCTGCCAAAAACTGCCCAGGGGCCCCCTGTGAGGGCTTTCACACAATTCTCCTTGTTTTCGAACCTAGCAAGAAAATTTCCGAACGGAAGATCCACAACCTAAAATCTTCCACAATCCTTCCATATCTCTCTCAGTTTTCTGTCCATGATGTGTAATGGGATCTTAGGACCCAGAAGCATAATCACCAAAGAATTCTCCCAAGTACCCGCCAAAGCGATCATCACTGTCGGAGCAATGGAGATTACCGGATCCCCCTTGGGGCCAAAAGAGATCTCAATTTTGCCTTTGAGGAAATCTCCATCCATCACAATCTGCGACTGACTAATACCTCTCATCATAACTTTGTCTCTCCAAGACGGGGATGCTGACGGCAGAGGGCCGTTGCTTCCTTTGGAGGTATCTGAGGAACAGGGTCAGTTAGCATCTCGTCGGGGCTTCCATTCTCTGGCTCCTTAGGAGCCTCCGATTTCCCAATTTCTCCATCCCCGAGACCAGGAACCTCCAATGAAGGTGTCTGTGGGTCTGAGTCCATTTGCATATCGTCGACGCCTCCATTCTCTGACTCTTTGGAAACCTTTGGTTTCCCGTTTTCTCCATTCTATCCTCTCTTCATTTGTGTATCTTCGCAAAAAAAAAAAAATTCCCAAAAAAGTTTTCCTAAAAAAAACTCATACACTACAAACCATTATAGGCCAGTTAGTCTTTGTTCAACAATTTACAAAGTAATAGCTAAGCTCATAGTTGATAGTAGGGGTGGGCATGGGACGGGACGGGATTGGGGTAATCCCGCGTCCCGTCCCTCGTATTTTTTGCAGGACGGGATCGGGACGGGATTAAAAAAAAAATTCTTGAATCCCGCCGGGTCTTATCCCTCACGGGACGGGACGGGATCGGGACGGGACGGGATTTGTCCCTCATAAAAAAAAAGATTAAAATACAATATAAAAAAAACAGTAAGTCTTTAAAAAAAATTAAATTCATACATAATTCTTAAATTCATGCATAGTTAATTCATGCAGATTAAAATGCAATCCGAGAGGTGCAAGCCTAAGTGCAGTAAGTCCTTTTTTTTTTCAAAAGGCCATTAGGCCAACAGTAGGTAAGTCACTAAAATCAAACGGTGTATTTTATACGTACGGAGTATATTTTTAATGTTTTTATTATTATTTTAAAATTTAGATTTAAATAAATGTTAAGGTATAATGTAAATATATTCTTATATATTTTAATTAATTATATAAAAAATATATTTAATTTTATATATATGCGGGACGGGACGAGATTTGCGGGATTCGAACACTTCGTCCCGCGTCCCGTCCCGCGTGATTTTTACGGGACGGGATTGAATTTTTTTTTTCTAAATCCCACCGGGATCGGGACGGGATGTGGGACGAGACGGGATTTGCGGGATTTGTGCCCACCCCTAGTTGATAGACTGGAAAAAGTTTTCTCAAAAATCATTCATCCACTACAAAGAGCATTTGTGCCAGACAGGATCATTCAAGACAATATTCTTATTGCACGTGAGATTTTTCACTTTTTCAAAGGAAGAAAAGGCAATGAAGGTTGGATGGTGATAAAACTTGATAAGGAAAAAGCATATGACAGAGTTGAGTTGAATGAGAATTCTTATTCCAAGTCTTGACCAAATTTGGAATATGTGGCTGCTTCATTTGTTGGATTGAAGAACGTGTGAGAACAATTTCCTACGTCCTAGTCAATAATGGCTAGCAAGATATCCAGACCTAAGAGAGGTCTTAGGTGACCTTATATCATTGCATCTCTTCATCCAAGGATGTTTGATGAATCAAATAAATCAATAGGAGGAACTAGAATTCTCATTCTTTCCTTTGCAAATGATGTTATGATATTTGCTAATGCGGATATTGAATCTTGTAATAATGTTAAAAATATCATTGATAACTACGGTGGAATATCAAGACAATTAACACAGTATTTGTTTATGTTTTCTACTTATTTATATTTTCATAGTTCTTTTTATTTATTAAATTTATTTTGGGTTTGTTTGAACTTTATGATTGTTAATTAATAAAGGAATTTTAATTTTATTTAAAAAATAATCTTTTGTGTCATTCATTTTTTTTTAATATTTAAAAAATATTATAAAATTTAGATTATATATTTTGTTTGTAGATAAATATACTTTATTATTTTTAATGTTAATATTACTTTATAATTAAACAGAAAATAAGTATTATAATATTATATACTCCCTCCGTTCGATAAAACATGTCACTTTACTATTCACGCACGTTTTTTATGAGATAAAAACTATATAAAATATCTAATTTTTTAAATATTTTTTTAGCAATTTCGTAGTTATTATTAATCAGCACAAACTTGTTAAAAAAATTATAAACAAAATGAATATTGTATATAGTTTTTAATATCATTCTAAAAAGCGTACGTGAATAGTAAACGACATGTTTTGCCGAATAGAGTGAGTAATATGTAACATTTGTACATTAATCCGTGCTTTTGCACGGGAGTAGATCTATATTTGAACGAAGAACAAAACGATGGAGTACTTTATAACAACAAACACATAAATACAACGAATTGAATATCCTAACGTACAATTTCAAAACTTGTGGGCTCCAGAACGTTACGTGACGAAATCGAAAATAGAAGCGGGCCTCATCGTCACAACTCGGAGATGCCGCGGGAAGTGGCGATGGCCTTGTAGATCTCCAGCACCAGCCGGTTCTCGAAATCCTCCATCCGTTTCTTGCGGGGAGCCTTCACCTTTCTGGCCCTGGGGATCCTCTTCCCCAAGAAGTCGGTCCCTCCATTCAGCCTCCCGACGTCGCCTGCAACCCTCAGCATCATGTTTATGTAGCCGTCCCTGAGACTCCCCCACAGCCTCACCGGAGACAGCCTCACCAGCACCTTCCGCGCCTTCCTTAGCCGCCAGAACGACCTCTTCCTCTTCTCCTTATCACCCCCTCCGCCGGCCCCTTTTCCGCTGATTTGCACCACCTCTATTTTCCGGTGGGAGGCGGCCGCCCCGTTCAGCAGCGTGTAGCCGTTCTTCTTCCAGTAGTTGCTCCCGTTGAACGGCCTCGATATTATTTCCATTGATCGTGGTTTGAATTTGGTCTGGTCGTGGGACTTAATTTGATTTGAAGCTATGGAGGCTGGGAACGGGATGAAGAATTGATGAATGCGAATGAGGGGAAAGGAGAGTATAAATGGGGAGAGGAGGAGCCGACGATCGAGAAGTTACTTGGGAAGAGGTATATGCGTAAACGTTGATGATTGACCGTTATTGGGTCAAAGATCAACATTGCCGGTTTGACCCTTTAGTTTACTTTTAATTATATTCTATGATTGTAGGTAGGAGTGTTAAATTTGTTATACTGAACTAGCTCGGTATATTTCATACACTTTGTTTCAAAATATATATTTATATAATTTTATTTATTCCCACCAAAAATATAATTTTATTTATTATTTTTAACATAAATATTTTAAGTATTACTAAGTAGTTAAAAGAATATTATCTAACATATTGAATAATAAAAAAATAAAACTGTAAAAAAATATTCTGTAACAATTTGATTGGTCAATATTTACTTTTAAAGAAAACACATGTGACATGTCTTATCGGACATCTTCTTATTTAATACTCCCTCCGTATCAAAATTTAAGTCATTTTAGCCTTATGCACATATTTTAATAAAAACACTCATCCATCAATCAACATCATCATTCCTCTAACTTTTTCATTAATTTTATTACCCACTACATTTTTTAACCAATCAAAACCTTTACAAAAGTCAACAACACACAAATCAATACAAATCATTACTATCCACTACCTAGAAAACCTAAAATGACATCTATTTTATTACAAAACCAAAGAGCTAAAACGACATCTATTTCGAGACGGAGGGAGTATTATGGATGTAATTGATTTATAAAATACATATTGAGGAAATCCAAGATATACCAAATATAAATTTGTATAAGTTAGAGACATCGAGCATAAATCTCAGGGAAATCTCGTATGTATATCAAAATTTCGATTAAGATCTCGATTCAAATTCTCTTTATATTAATACTTCATATTATTTAAATAATACCCCATCCAATCTAAAATGTTTGATATTTTAGACTCGGATACAAAAATTAAGAAATATTTCATTTACATTTAAATATCATATAAAATATGTTTCTTTCTCCAATCACATTTATTATACACAAATTTAATTTGTTAAAATAAAAACAAAAGTACAATTTAAGTTAAAAATAGTGAAAAAAGTATAAAATGTAATTATTACTTTGTACTTTTAAAACATCAAACATTATTGATAAAAAAAAAAGATTTCACCCAAAACATCAAACATTATTGATTAAAAAAAAAGATTTCACCCAAAACATCAAATATTTTAGATCGGAGAGAGTAGTTGATAGTTAAATGAATTGATAATT
The DNA here is from genome assembly GCA_037127255.1 of Persicaria tinctoria. Taxonomy (NCBI): domain Eukaryota; kingdom Viridiplantae; phylum Streptophyta; class Magnoliopsida; order Caryophyllales; family Polygonaceae; genus Persicaria; species Persicaria tinctoria. Next base: position 67,873,956 of record JBANSL010000003.1, read on the forward strand.
TAATGGTTGATTCACATCAACAACAAATATTCAAATTAAAATAACAAAAAAAATCATCACATTTACTCCCGACATTGTTGGAAGTGCAAATGCACACAACAATCCCAACATACAGCACGTAGCCAGGTGTTGTTAAATGTCTCATCAGGGGCTAGTGGAGGCTCTCATGGTCGGATTCATGCTCGTGCTTGTGTCGGTGCTCATGGTATTTGCAGGCCCTAAAGAGAGATTTAACAACACATCCAACTTCCTATTCATCCAATTAGTTCAATCAGCCCTAAAGGGATAAGTTTGCTACTTGGGTTAAGGTTCGCAATCAAGAATCTACAAAACCCTAGGAATTGAATTGATTCTAACTAGTTGGCCAGACAAGATAGAACAAAACAATAAAATCTATTTTCGTCTTCGGGGATATTATTTGTAAAGCTTCCATGTGATAAAGGTTTGTCTCCTTGCAAGTTGCACCAGAGAGTTGTCAAATCTATTTTCATCTTCGGGAATCTTATATGTAAAGCTTCCATATGATTTTTGCCTCGTCATCTTGTCAAATCCGGCCATTCAATATAAGTTGGCAATGTAGCCTTCGGGAAAAGGCACACCAAACACATTCCTCTCCAACTCCAAAAATGACTGGCTCCGACTCCAATTATTCAAACACAAACCCTTCCTTTCAAGCAATAGCTCTAATGAAGGAACAAACGAGCTACAAGCATGCTATGTTGAATGGGAAGCTGCAATTACTGCTAGACCTGTCAAACAGGTCGGGCGGGTCGAGTTTGGGTCGGGTCGTCTCGGGTTCGGGTCCATTCCGGGTCGGGTCATTTCGGGTTACGGGTCGTGAAATGCTCAACCCAGACCCATATTTAACGGGTTCGGGTCGACCCAACGGGTCAAGAGCGCTACTCATCCATAATTTTTTAAATGTCATTTACTATTTATACACGTTATTTTAAAATGATAAAATTATGTAAAATATCAATAAAAATTTATTACTTGTTATAATTTCATTCTTTTTAGTTTTTGAAGTATGAAATTATATATAATATATAAATGGATATTTTATATAATTATTATCATCCTTAAAACCATACATGAATAGTAAACAACATTTAAAAGTAAATAGATGTAGTATTTTTAATGACTATTTACATAGTTCCTAAATCTAAAATTGTTATATTATCCTAATAATAGTTATATTATTTGGGAAAAAAAAACAATTAATGTCGCTACAATAGTAATATGTAATTTAATATACATAACAAATTGTAATGTTAATTTATAAAGTAAAGTTGATGATGAAAAGTATAATATTCAATCCTAATTATTATTAGTAATAAATTTCAACATTAGGTTAAATTGTAATTTATTTATGTTTTTATTATCTTAAAGCTTAATCCAACGAGTGACCCACGGGTCGACCCAACCCGACCCAGAAATTTGTGGGTTGAACGGGTTCGGGTTGCTTCGGGTTTCGGGTTGAAATATTTGCGCCAAAACCCACGTTTTACGGGTCGGGTCGGGTCACGTTTTGACAGGTCTAATTACTGCCCTTCAACATGCCGACGGGTGTAAAACGGTCGTTGTTCCCTGTCAAAGATAATTCAAACCTACTAACTAGTATAGTTGGCAAGTCCGGAGTCGATCCACAAGGGGAATACCTTTTCCCGTGTACTTTAATTGCTCATAAAGGGTAACAAGATTAGAAGTGATTGTAGAGTAAAAATAAATAAGAATAATAAAAATTGCAATGATGATTGATTGATAACAATAGGGATGAAGTAGTTTCACCTACAAATTCTCAACAATGGTTGATTTATTTATCATTGACTCTCTTTCTAGTTATTCTAATTATTTGGATTAATCCGACTTTTGTTTAAATGGATTGTCATTCGTCGCAAAGATGACAATCTCTTACATTTATATGCAACCCTAACCCTGCAGGGTTTAACATACAAACAACACAAATTCCCAAAGTTTTACGCAAAATGGTCGCCCAAACTATCATTACCCTATACAATCAAGATCTTCCTCGCGGAATCACTTGCTTGTGGTTGCTATAAAAGTATAAAAGGCACAATTACTCTTGCGAATCAATTGAAACCCTAGCACGATGCAATTATATCAAGGTAGCTAATCAAAATAGAATTAACAACACAAAATCAACACAAGGATAATGAATTAATCATTGGAATCACATAGAATTCAAGCCTCACAAATCAATCAACCATATCTCTGAATTGTAGGCGAAAACCAAAAAGGTTTAGTGAATCATAATTCATACCGATGTAGAAAACCTTGATTCTCCCCTCCCAAGTTGTCTGATGAATGAATAATAATAAGAATAGTCTTTAAACGCTTAAAACCGCCCCTCAAAAACCCTGGTCGAAACAGATAAATGTTTCGTAAAATAAAATAAATCGAAAGACTTTGGACTTTCTAAATCTGCGACATCGGCGGGGGCCGTTCCACCCGCGGGAGCGTCTCCCATATGCCGCGATCGCGGCTCTCCTTTTCTAGACTTGTAGACCTCGTCGAGAGCTTTCCAACACATGGTTATAATAGGTAATCCGAGCTTACCAAAAAAATATGCAATCCGACATCCGAGGCCCTGGGAAATCGCGTTTTAAGTTCAGCTCATCGTGCGGACAACATTTGCGCCTCGCTGTTGTTTAAGCTCTTAGGCCTTGATTCTTTTCTCCATTGCTTTTTGTCTTGTCTTGTTCTTTAGCTTTTCCTAGCTCTAATTGCTTCACGATTTCTCCACCTTTCAAGTTTGGATCTTATGATCTACAAATAAGCACTAAAAAGTAAAAACAGTAGATTTCGAACTGCGAATACCAAATGATCAAGGATGCAAATTAGCTATTAAACATGCAATATGGACACTCTAATGCACCTAAGACTACCTATAATTCCTATCTAAAATATGCATTATCGTATGCCTACCAACAACCTGATATTTCTCGATGGAGATGTCATCACACCCATATTGAAAGAGGAAGAGAGAGAGGCTTTTCTCATTGTCCAATGATTACTTCTCAGAGGTGGAAACAACATACCCAAGTGAGGTCTTCTGCCAATGATTCCGAAGGCGTAAGGAGTTTTTAAAACTCGTTGTTCAACAAATAGAGTAAGAAATGGTGTGTTTTCCAAAATGACCATATTGCACGGGCCGGATGAGCATTTATGCTTTTCAGAAAATCACAAGTGCAATTCGCATTTGGCATATGGCCTTGCTGCCGATACTTGTGATGAGTACCTTCGTCCATCTGGGGCCATCGCCAGATTATGCCAGTCACATTTCGTTGAAAGAATCATCCACTGTTTTGGGAACCACTAGAAGGATCGATGTAAAATTCAAATTGGGAGCAAATGAAGGGGGAATTGAATGCTACCACCGCAGACGAGATGAAACCCACATAAATCCACACGCACCCCAGCCAGACAGAAGAAGATGGAGACCAGCCACCTCAGGAACGAGACGGCAAATAGCATGAGGAAACTTGTGGAAGAGCCCAAAACCAACAACTAGAAACTCAAAGTCGATGAAAGACAGGGCTAGGCCTACAGAACCGACGACGAGATTGGAGAGGACCTCTAAGCAATCAACGTCATGGAAGAGAAGGTCACCATTGAAGAAGACAACCAACGAGGAGAGGCGAAACTAGGAGAGAATTTTAAGGTTGAAACCTTCAATTTTCACAGAAATAGGATTCCACTAGTGGATTTGGGCAAAAACTTACTATGTTGGCATTGGGGTCTCTACCTTCTCTCTAAGAGTCTGCTTCCAATTAGACTAATTGAAAGAATGCAAACAAGAGTTAAAAATGTTATGAATTGGTATAAAATCTGTCTGGGCTTGGAACAAGTTTAAATGTAAATAAAAAAATAATTAAAACTACTTATAACACTTGTCAATAGCTAAATAGCCTACATGGTTTACATGTCCAATCTTAATTAATCACCCATCCACATGCTTGTCTACAAGCGAAAAAATAAATGATATTTTTTACGAGGGTTTATACAATTAGAATGAGATGTCCATATAAGAATTATTCAAGTCACATTGGGAGTTGAGTCGGGTCGGGTTGGGAGTTGAGTTGGGTCGGCTCAGGTTGGGTCAAAATGAGTTGAACTCAAGTTTGAGTTTGGAATGTGCATGACACTGGATTTTCGGATTTCGATCGAATCTAGATTCGGATAAGTTGTGTCGGGCTCTCGGGTCATATCTTGTCATACCAACTCTAACCCCAGCCAATTCCGCTGATGATAGGGATAAAAGTGGAAAAATGGACATAATATACTCGGGCGTCCCACTCCCGGGCAAATTTTATAAAATTCAAACCACTAACAAAACTGCAAAGAAAGCAAACCAAAGATTCCTCCCAACGCATACCCCGCCGGTTTCCCACCACCACCACCACCTCAGAGAATCATTCCGATCGAAGGCCGAAAGGAGAAACGATGTTGGAATTCCTTATCCCCGCAAACCGAATTTCAATTCCCATTTCCCCAAAATTAAAATTCGCCAGATCAATTCTTAAGGCGTCTGAAGGCAACTTTTTGGAGAGTTGGGTCCTCTTCGTCAGATTCCCTAATCCCCATCTCCCAACTTCCTTTCGATCGCTTTCCACAAGCCAAGAATCTCTCTGTATGTCTAAAAAAGGGGTTTTGATGATGCCCACTTTCTTCCTCCATCCCCTCTGTAGCTTAATTCCTCTACTGTTTACCCTTTATTTCGTCCTTCTCTCTCTGTGTCCTTTTCAACGCCGAGCTCCTCTCCTTTCAACCCTCCCTCCCAACCCAATTCCCTTCCATTTCCAGCCCTATCGAACCCAGCTTCTTCCATGGCTTCCTCTGGTATCACTTACATCTCTCAGCCTTGTATTTATGGTCAGTTCCCTTTTCGCCTCTTTTTGTCTAGTTTTAGTCTCTTCATGGGTTTCTTCCAATGATGCACTTCAGGTGTTTGATAAAATGTTTCAGTGGTTTATTCGCTCTCAATCTGTCATGTTTGCTTCAAGCTTGATTTAGCAGGCGGATTTTTTTGCAGTTAGAATAAACACCTGAAGCTCATTTTCAGCATCTTTAAGGAGGGAAAATGTCTGTTTACTTGATTTTCTCTTTTGCAAAAGAGATTCTTTTACAAGTTAAACCCTATATGAGAACACGTTGATCATGTGAATTAAACAGCTCCGTTTTTGGGGGGTTTATGTCATCGGGTTTAATTGATGGTCATAATAGAAAGCAAGATAATGCCTTCAATTCAATTTTGATACTATTAATGAACACAGTTCTGTTTTGAGATTTTTATGATAAGCAGGGAACTTGTTTTCTTCCACCACAGAGAGGAAGTCGCGCTTTATGAAATGGCTGAGTAAGATATTTAAGGGTGGTGGTGGTTCTACTTCGCGTAGATACACTGGTGGTGGGCATCATCAACAGTTCCTAGAGGATGAAAATACAGTTTGGCGTGCTCCCTCTAGATCAATGGTGATGTTTGTTCATTCCTCAGTTGTCATTTTCTTTGCCATTTTCCTCATTAATTTTTTGTAATTAAACTAGTATGATCTTGCATGACTCCCTACTAAATTGTGATTTTTTCCCTTGTGCACTTGTTTTTGATAACGTATTTGTAAGGGAAGTTTAGAATGTCTCTCCTATTTGTCATAGATAGATTCCTTTCTTGTTTTAATCATATTACTAGGTGGGTTGGACATAATATGGCCTAGTTGGAATATTTTAGAATTGTTCCCTCTATAAATACGTTTAATTTTCCATCGTACAAACTAAGTAGCTAAAAGGTCCTGATGTATGGCATACTTTTCAAGGGTAAATTCCATCTATGTTATTTAGAAAAATTTAGAAACGAGTTCTTGAAAGTACCTTTGTTCAATTGAACTCCTTGGACTTTTGGGAAAATCACAAATGGGTCCCTTAACTTATATGGTCAATCGAGGTCCTTGATCCATCAAATTTGGTAGTCATTGCCCAAAATAAATGACCATAAAAAGGTCCCATAGTTCATGAAATTTCAAGGACCTTGTTGAACATTCTCCAAAGTTCAAAAACCACGGATGTAATTTAACCTAATATTTATTGTAAACTATACAAGGTGAGCATTGTGATGTTAATATTTAACTTACTATGGAGTAATCTTTTTTTTTTTCCAATTGGTTAATGGGTAATGATTTGCTCTTAGATTACTTGTTAAAAGAAATAACTTCCTTTATGAATATTTTGTTCTTGGTATCCAAGAGGAAACATTATTTAATATATTAGGAGCCATGTTCAAGAATTGTTGTCAGAGGAGTAAGCAGCTCAGTAAATGATGCTTTCCATGGACATTGTTGAAAAAATTTGGAATAACTATCAAAAGGGAGATTGTAACCATTTTCTCCTTTTCTGTCTATCAAATTTTATCAGGATGGTCGGCGAAGGTCAAGAAGTGAGCAAGAAGAGGCAGACCACACATTGGCTCTATCACTAGCCGAGGATTTGAAGAGACCAAGTGGTAGAATGCCCAACAAAAGAGGTAATTTATACCTCTTTATGAGTTATCCACATTACTTTTGATACCCCCTTGCATCAGAGTAAAGTGTAAGAATTTATTATTTCTCGATTTTTTTTATCCCTTGAGCAATTTGTATACTACTAATCCAGGATGGCATGAAGACCAAGACGAATATTTTGAAAGAGAAGTGCCTCATGTGGGAACTATTCCTTCCTATCCGTCTTACCCACCTTCCTATCCTCCCTATTGTCCTGCCCCATATCATTCAACGGGCTACAGGTATTCTAACATCTCTTTCATTACCCTGGCTGCACATTGCATATTCATATATCCTATTTTGAGAACGAATCATTCCGTTCCCCATAGCTGATGTCTGATGATGTCCTGCGCAGATGCTAGTTTGGTCAAGAATTTCTGCATTCCATCAGTATTGAGCCAAATAAAATTGTTAGTTTTATCTGAAAATGATTAGATAGGGATTTAGTACCAAGATGACTGCCAAGATGATCTCTTTGTATCAAATAATGCAACTGAAACAGAAGTTACTCATATGTAAATGGAAAAAAGTTCAGCAAAAGAACCACTGTAAACCCTTCACTATCAGCAGTTTTCTTCCAAGTACTTCAGAATTAAAACTGAAGCTTAGAAATTCTTCTCCATCCAACAAACAGTCCTGCCCACATTAAACACTAACTATAAGACTGGTTCTGTTGAAAGTATACCTCAGATGCCTTTCATTGGATATGTAGACTATGTGGTGGCTGTAACCATGACATTGGATATGGAAACTATCTGGGGTGCATGGGGACGTACTTCCATCCAGAGTGCTTTCGGTGCCGTGGCTGTAGTTACCCGATCACTGAATATGAGGTAGTCCAAAACCTCAGATATCTTATTTCAGTTCTTATGCACATCACCAGCACTTTAGTACGGTTATTCAGTTATTATTGTCTTGATCTTTCTGTCAATCTACTCTTACTGCCATTTTTTGTTGATTCAAGTTCTCTTTGTCAGGGAGGGATCCGTACCACAAATCCTGTTTCAGAGAGTTGTCACACCCTAAATGTGAAGTGTGTCACCAATATGTAAGGAAATATTGCCTTTTATTTTTGCTATGCAATTGCGCTTGTATATTCTAAAACATGTTCTCGTCAATGAGTTTGTTATAATTAATTTCTACATTAACAGCTGGACATATTTTTATCCTTGGGTTTCAGATTCCAACAAATTCAGCCGGTTTGATTGAGTACAGATGCCATCCATTTTGGTCTCAGAAATATTGCCCTTCACATGAGTATGATAATACTGTTCGCTGCTGTAGCTGTGAGCGGCTGGAGGTACATGCTGAAGATTTATTACTTGCCGATGTTTTTAACCACTTTTACTGATTACATAATTTACATATGTGCCTCTGATTCTGTTTTGAACTTTTTATCTACCATCAAAGTCTAGGAACACTAAATACATATCTTTGGGAGATGGAAGGAACTTATGCTTAGAGTGCATGGAGTCTGCAATCATGGACACCGGGGATTGCCAGCCCCTTTACCATTCCATTAGGGATTTTTATGAAGGGATGAACATGAAACTGGATCAACAGATTCCCATGCTTCTTGTTGAACGACAAGCCCTTAACGAAGCCATTGTTGGTGAAAAACATGTAATCATCGTATACCATCCTTCTCTCTTTTTGCCCCTGGAATTTGATTTAACAAGCATTCTTTTTAATTCCAAAGAAAATATGATGCAGGGTTTCCATCACATGCCTGAGACAAGGGGTTTGTGCCTCTCCGAAGAACAGAGTATCACCAGTGTATGCATCAGTGAATTTGTTTCTTCACCTCCACATGAATTATTCTTGTTCTTATTTCATCTCTATTGGCTTCTCTCATTGTTTTTTGCGTTGATTTGATCAGATAAAGTCAAGGTCGAGAATCGGTGGTCAAAGACTAGGAGGAATGAGGACACAGAATCAGAAGCTGATTCGCAAGTGTGAAGTCACGGCCATACTTGTTCTCTATGGCCTCCCTAGGTCATTTCCTACAGTGACACTTTTTTTCTTTTCTCCATCTTTGCATTTTGGTTTCTTAGGTTTTGTATTCTTACACCTGCTAAATTCTTAGCGCTCTGTGCAGATTACTAACCGGTGCCATACTTGCTCATGAGTTGATGCACGGCTGGTTACGCCTTAAAGGTAAAAACACAAACATATATAAGATCTAAAGGTGGCCATTGTTAACATTTTTGTGTGGTTTTGGATTCATCTGACCTCTTTGATCTAAAGGTGGCCAACCTGAACTAGACCTGCATATGGTCAGCTTTTCATTGTTATTTTGTTTTTATGGAAACGTGGTTTCAGATGGAACCAGAATTATTCAAGTCCAGTTTTTGGTTTTTTATTTTCCCTAAGCTTTGGTTCCAGTTTAACAAAACTGATCTTCTACCTGTGGCTAGAGTAACTTAATCTTGGTATGAATGAACAGGGTACCGCAACCTTACTCTAGAGGTTGAGGAAGGCATCTGTCAAGTGCTGTCCTACATGTGGCTCGAGTCAGAGGTGATGCCCGGGTTCAGAAGCATGCCATCCACATCAATGGGCGCATCTACTTCATCATCGTCCTCATCCTCTTCATCTTCCAAGAAAGGCCAGAAATCTGATGTTGAGAAGAGACTTGGGGAGTTCTTCATGCACCAGATTGCCCACGACACCTCCCCTGCCTACGGAGGTGGCTTCAGGTCCGCCAATGCTGCTGTCAACAAGTATGGACTTCGTAGAACCTTGGATCATATACGTAGTACTGGAGAGTTCCCACTGTGAAACATAGACTGTGGCTACACTCTTGTAATCGCTGTGAAGTTCTTCTGAGTCTGAATCATATACCATATCACCCGTATGTACGGGGTGAAGTGCTCTGCTTCCATTCATTTGGATGAAGTCGCGCCCTTTGTTTTTAACGGGTCATTTGAAATTGTCAATAGGAAGAAGAGCGCGACGATTGCAAAAAAAATGTAATAAAATGCATAATTTCAGATTCAATGTAGAATTGCTGATTGCTTTTTCATCCTGAGCTTCTTGCATTGTTACTACTTACTCAGGAGAATGAAGCATTTCGAAGACTGCAGGGAAAGGCTGTGCAGGGAATAAGAGAATCTTTGGGCAAACCAAACTTGAAGAAACCATTCAGCAATTGCAGCCATGCCATTACAGCTTTAGTAAAAAGAGAAAAGAATAGTTCGCTTTGTGCTCACTGCGTCACTCTGTATGGCATTACAGCTTAAGCCTTAAAGCAACCAACAAACACATGGTTGAGGTTGAGACATCTAGATCTTGTTCACACGAGATTTGGCACTAACAATCGCTTCTAACGAAGACAAAACTCATCAGAAGAGAAACCAACCATAAATTCAATCCCAAGCTACCAATACACGAGCATGTTATGTATCGCCTTTTTCTTTTTTGGTGTATAAGCTGAGTTGAGCAAATCAACACAGGTCACAACAGTTGAATTTCAGATCCGAACAATGGAGAAAAATGAGAACATCCAAAATTACAAAGCAAGCAGCGAATTAATTTAAACAAGGTAAATTACAGCCACTACAGATGGAGATCTCAGTAGATGGAGTGGAAGCTCACAGCACCAGATTTGTGAAATTAGGGGATTTATACAAAATTGAAGATTAAAGAGGAGGAGGAGGGGAGAGAAATCACAGGAACCCTAGCGGGTGAAAGCGTAGAAAACAATGGAGACATAAATGAGAAGACCGAGGGGAACGAAGATGACAAGAGGAACAACAGCGGCGTAGGAGTGGGAGCTGCCGCAGGCGAGGGTGCCGAGCTTGATCTGGATGACATTAACGAGGGCCAGCATGAGGAAGGCGCAGCCGGCGACGGATCCGACGGCGGAGACGAGCATGCCGAGTCGGAGGCCAGATTTGTGGACGTAGGCGCGGTAAGAGGTGTAGAAGCGGGAGATGCGGATGGCCTGCTTGAGGCCTAGGGCGATCAGGCTGGAGAAGAGGAAGGAGCTGAAGGAGTAGACGTGGAAGGTGACCACAGACTCGGCTATGGCGGATGTGGCGGCGCAGGGGGAGGAGGAGGAGACCAGGGTGTTGGAGGGGTCGTTGGGGTTCCAGGACAGACCGATGAACACCGCCAGGGTGAAGAGCGAGTTGACGTTCACGATCCCGTCCAGCGCCGATATGTGGATGCAAGTCCCCACTCTGCGCCCCGCAGCTGCCGCCCCGTCCATAGCGGCACGAAGGTGAGTGAGAGTCGGTGAACGCCGGAAATAGAGATGCTCTCTCGCTCAGGTCGGAGCGTCCCACCACTTTCAACTGCCAATGGACGTCCTTTCCCAAATTCCCAATCCCTTGGTATATTAGACTATGGGTTCGTATGGGACGGAGTTAATAAACCGACTAAAATTATAAACAGGGTAAAACTTATAAACTGTTGGTAAAAAGTAGTTAAAAATTTATGAAAAAATATAAACTCCGTATGGGTTGAAAAACAGTTTATTTGTAAAAAGTGTAGGTTTATTTTGTTATTATTAGGGGTATTATGGTATTTTCAAATCAAATAAACCACATAAACTCCCAAAAAGCTATCAAAAATAGCTTATTAAATAAACCCCCAAATAAGCTAAAATCTCCTAATAAACCCCTCCCCATACAAGGTTAAAAATTTCAACCCCCAATTTTAGTAGTTTATTAACTACTAAAATTGCATCCATACACACCCTATGTGAAACAATGAGTTTTACTTATTTTAGTTATAGATCCTTGAAAGTAAAACTCTTAAGAGCTTGGAAGGTAGTACGGATCACCTGTTACACTTTTTGTATTACCCTCCCTATCACACTTGTTAAATTTGATCTAAATTATTAATCAGATTATGATATGACATCTTAGGTTTAAATATATATATAAATCCTAGGTGGTTAAAGCATAAAAAATATATTTTCCCTATATATTTTAATATTTTAGCTTCTTAGGGTTTATGCATTCATTCATAGGGTATCCTTTTTATAAGAGGCTAAAAAAATATAAAAATACATATTAAACATCAATTTTTTTTAATGCTTTAGCTTCTAGGGTTTATAGATTTAAACTTAAATATCTTTTTCCTCAATTTTATTTATAATTCATATCAATTTAAGAGAGGTAACACGAAGTGTAACATAAAAAGTGTAACAGGGGATCCATACCGGATAGAAGGAGTTATCTCTTTCTACTGGGTAACCTCTCCCACCATATGTGGTACCTATCCTTTTATTACTATATTTATTTGATGTATTAATTATTCAAATGTATTTATAATATATATTTATTATTAGTATTTTCATATAATAATTATACCATTAATTTTATTTTATTTTTCTCCACAATTTGAGTATAATTTTTTCCTATATATACTCATCTTAACCTATTATATTGTTTGCACTTCTTTTCATATTCCATTCTCATACACTAATGTAATTATTTTTGTTATCTTCTTATAATATAATGTTATTTTTTTTTCATCTAATGTAATAAAATTTTTTTAATACCAAGCACTTTTTAATTTTATTTATAAATAAAACTAATGAGATGGAAAAAGTGATGGAACAAGGTTACTCCATGGTTGTAAGGTAAACCTCTTAGGAAGAGGTAGAAAAAGTACAAAATTATTTAAAGAAAAAAATAAATGAAGTGTCAAATGATAATGAGTGGATAAAAATTTGAAAGAGAAATGGGTTACCTTATGGTTGCATATGCTCTTACTCCATCCGTTTCAAAATAAGTGTAGTTTGCCATTGTATACACTATACACGCATTTGTTTGGGAACCCTAAATTCTAGAGAGATTGACTCTACCCTCTCTCTAGAATTTTTGCTAAAAAACTCCAATCTCAATTCTATTTTGTCCCAAATTTTTCAGCGGAAATCCTATTGACTATCCTCCAATTTCTACTTTTATTGGCGGTATTCATCCTCGTCCTCGTCGTGGCCTTCGTTTGTCACCGTCATCCATCACTGTCAGGGTGGTGCCGCCACTAGTCATCTTCTATTCCGGGTCCTCACCGGCGGTGGTGGTGCTCCTCTCCACCTTTGGTCGGCTGGTGTGTCTCCTTTACCCCATCTTGATGTCCAATCCGCCTCCTTGCCGCTTCGTCCGGGTGAGGCTATTCCGCGTGTTCGCCTGGACTCTTGTGTTCTCCTCCGGCGCTGGTGGCTTCTCCTTATCGTTGGCTGTTGGTGTCTAGCGCCTAGCCAACCGCGGGTTCGGTGTTGACGGTTGGTGATCGCCGATTGGTGGCTTGGGTTTGGCTTCCTAGTCAGGGTCCGATTGCCTTCCTTTGGGCCCAAGGCTTTTGCCTTGAGCCCAAAGCAGCCCATTGGGAAAAAAAAAAGAGGAAATAATAGTGTGGATTTGCTAGGTTTGTCGAGTTGCTTGGTTGTATGGTTATTTGGCTTTGAGGCTAGCAATATAAAGCGGTGTTCTTCTCCTTTGTCGACGCGCGAGATGTCGTAGACGTGATCGAAACCTGAAGGCTCATCGGTAAAGTCCAAATTTGAGGTTTCCACTTAGGTCCCTAGGAGTTCCCTGCGTCGCCTCTACCAACGGACAAACGAGTTGTCACACTTGCTTCAGTTCTTTATGGGATAGTACTAGCCTGTGTCTGTAACTGTACGTATCCTTGTAATTCGGTTTTATCTGGTTTGGTGTTGCTTTTCATTTTACTTGTATTGATTGTTTATTCGTCGCCGATTTATTCGGCCTCTTGATCCACCGGGCTTGTCCGGTGCGTCGAATTCTTACCTAATAAAAAAATTGTGTACACGCATTTTAAAGAGATAACAAATTCTATAAAAAATTATTTTTATCAATTTTTTTTAATAATTTCATACTTGTTAGTGTTAAGTATGAAATTGTAAAAAAAAAACACGAAACCGAAAAGACACGATACGAAAATGACACGAACCACTAAAACACGAAATTAAATGGTTCGTGTTCAGATCGAACATACCCCCTTATCGAATACCCAACACGAACCGTTTAATATTTTTATTTTTAAACAGAAAAAGGTAATATTATCAATATGCTTTGCTAGATGACCGAAATGTTAAAATAACTTAAATGACAAGTGGATTCTTTTGCAAACATGGTAGATGGTCGAGGTTGGTAGTTTGACTCTCTAACCTTACGGTGTTTTTTCCTTCTTTAATTTTTTTAACTAAACCCTAAAACTCTACCTCTCTCGAGGTCAATCTTTTATTCAGTTTCCTTCTTCTTCAACCTATCTCAAATTCAAATCTAGCTACATCTCTCCGTCTCCGACGAGATTTATTTGGCCCTAACGCCAGATGCCCCGAAATCTCTCTAGTTGTAAAAAGATCTTCTCCTTCAACCCCTCCCAAATTCAAATTTGGCTAGATCTCTTCGTCTCCGGCGAGATTTCTTTGGCCCAAGCGCCAATCGCCACCAGATGTTTGTCGTCTCCTTCGCTAGCTACTCCACCACCGCCCAAACCTCCGCGAATTCGACAAATGCCTCTTCCTCTGCCTCCGCCCACACCCTTCCAGGTCGCCGAGGAGATTTTCAATTCTGATGCCTCTCCCTGTTTCTTCGATGGCTATTGTGTATTAGTATTGTGATCCAATAAATTTAGGAATTTTTTTAAAAAAAAAATCAACAAACGGTTCGTGTCGGATTACATGGGTATCTGACATAGAACCGTTTCGTATTTCGTGCCGGATACCCAGTATTAATCGTATCGTATCCGGATCGATGTTTTCGACGTTAACAGTCGGGTACTCCACATGGTTAACCGTGTCATGTCGGGTACCCGATTATACACAAACCTATCCTTAAAATGAGTGCCAAAAAGTAAGATGACTTTTATTATGCAATAGAGGGAGTACTTATTATTTTATTTTACTACTCCAATAAGCTTTTTTTTTTATGTTATAATATTATTATTGTAGGTCGATATACATGGAAAACTCTAATTTGGCTTGGGTCACCAAGCTAATTGTAATCCTTATAAATAGGGTTCATTAATAACTCTAATACACACTAGTTTCTCCTCTCATCTCTCTACCTCTTTCTCCTACTCTCTCTTTTCTTTCGATTTATCACAAGTTATCAGTACGAATTGTTCAAAGGAGAAAAAGATGTTGAATTCACAAGATTGAAGTTTATCACATTTGATGTTTTCGGAAGAAACTATCTAACATGAGTGTTAGATGTGGAACTCCAACTGGATAGCCAGAATTTGAAAAATACGATTAACGAAAAATCCAACTCATCCCCGTAGGGTAAGGTCAAGGCAATGAGTATGCTCCACCGCCATCTTTATGAGAGCTTGAATGCTCAATACTTGAATGTGAATAATCCCTCCAAGCTCTGGAAGAGTTTGAAGGATCGCTTTAATCATCAGAAAATGATAGTTTTGCCCAAGGCGAAACTATAACTCTGAAAATGTATCGAATTACTTCCACATTGAAACTTTGTGGAGAAACTATAACTGGTGATCAAATGCTATAGAAAACATAGTTGGTACTCCAGTAGTAGTACATGGATAAAGGGTACAAGACTTATCCAACACTCATAAGAGCTCAAAGATTTACACGTGATTATTGAACTTGTCCAGTAGATTGTGATACTTTCCATCATCTCCCTAAGAGCCTAAAGACTATATTGATGGATTTTTATCAAAATCCGGAAGAGTAAAGTATTTCATAAACTCCAAAACATTGAATGGTCCTAGCTTATAAATTCCAAAAGAGTATATGATCCTATTTTTATATATTTGAACTCATGAGAATGTGGGTTATATGACATATTCGGAACTAATCTATTTTGGTTGGTACAACCAATAAAAGTAACCACATAATACAATTCGGTTAACAAGGCCACTTCCTGACAATATAATCCTCTTAGCATAGCCTGAAGCATGCCCATCTAGTATAGGGCACCTATGAAAGAGGTTATGGTTAAGTGCAGAACCAATGTTATTGTTGTGGCTTATAGCTAGTTAATTGTTATACGGTTAATTCTAATGTCCTGAAGAATATTATGAATAAGAATAAAATGTGTTTAATACATACATGTTGGCCATTAGACTCATACATGTAGTATGACATCAATGAATGTTCTGAAAAATAACTATTTAATGACATGTAAATTAAATAAATGGGTCACCAATACATATTTCAATGGATTAGAATTTATGATTTTATATAGTGTCAAACAATATTTGAAAACCTGAAGTTTTCTCAAACAATCATGAATGGAAAAACTAGGATGAATACCATATAGTTCCAGAAGAGCGTTGATATCGCTACCTAAAGTAACAATGACACATATACATGAAAAAGCATGGTACTAACTTCTCATATGACTAGCCAGAATCAAGTCTTACATATATACATCCAGATTATTTGACACTCATCTATCACACTTAAACTTATCACTAATTAACCAGAAGTTAGTTGATGATAAAATACTTTTCTTTGTGGAATTCGGTCACTCATGTGAAATGATGATGGACGGGGTCATTTAAATTCACATGAACAAGCACTAAATAGGACTTGAAGATCTTAGGACCCAAAGGTCCTCAATAAGGGTGACCGTATATGTATGGTCTATATTTTTTTTTGGCAAATCAACAACGAGAACATCTATATTAAGAGTAAATGCAAACTCTTTAATGTCTCTTGAATGGATTCATTGAGACATCTACGGACATACAACATTGCCATATGAACCAGTGTCATTCCAATATTTTACAGATGCCTTAATACTTTGGTCATATGAAACAGAAGGTAGAGAATGTTATCAAACACATTGTTGAGCATAAGGTAGCTCACAACGACCTAGAAGAGTCATTATTCAAATGGGCTCATGCGATTTACATTTCGAATTTGACACAATAACTTCTCCCAAATTATCTCTAGAAGAGAGAAAGTTATTCAAATGTTTGAATAGGCAATATATGTTCTGAGGTCTCCTCCACAAAATGAAATAAAATTAGGCCACAAAGAAGTTTAATGATACATGAGATTTGGATCCCTATTACAGTACAAAAACCTATTAAAGGTTATATGAGAATGTATTCACCAAAAGTGAATATAATTTTGGCTCCAAATGTAAATGACGGACGTGGAAGATGCATACCCATATAAATGGAAAGGATCGATTGAAAATGTCTTAAACATTGTTATCAAAGTCCCGTCATATGCAATTGATTAAAGATCCTTATAACTTTATAACAGATAAAGTACCTATAATTGTGAAAATGGTGACATTATATTAGGTCCCGAATTGCCATACAAAGTTGTACTCTTTTTCTTATCTTGGTTTTAACTCACTAGGTTTTTCCAAGGTAAGGTTTTTATCGAGGTAACATATGCACTATTTAATACAACGTACAAATCTCCCTGATCAAATGAAAAACACACTAGGTCCTGAAGTACCATAACTTATGATTGTGCATCCAAAGAAGCTCAACACTAATACATGTAAGTCAAGCGCGGTTCAAAGTCAAATCATGAAGACATTCCAGCTTATACGTACACATCAAAGACAATGTTGAGATTCGACCATAAGATCATGAAGATAGCACCATTAAAAAGAATGAGAAACTTCAAGAAGGATGTTGAATTCGGGGGTAGTATACACTATACATGCACCAACTCTTTTTCAATTCGATCAGGTTTTGTCCTATAGATAATGTTTTTAATAAGGTAGTATTACCAAAGCGTGTCGAATGTCATTGGTATTTTTTTTTTCGTGGTCCTGGTTTTGGACCCATTGGGCTTTCTAGGGGAGGTTATTTTAATACGACAGTTTTGTAATATTAGTGATGTACATCCAAGGGGGGTGTAATAATATAATTATTGTAGGTGGATATACATGGGCAACCCTAGTTTGCCTTGAGCCCAAGGCTAATTGTAATCCCTATAAATATGGCACATTGGTAATCCTAATACACATCAATTTCTCCTCTCATCTCTCTACCTCTTTCTCCTACTCTCTCTTTTCTTTTGGTTTATCACACTTTAAATATGTTCATTTGTAATAAATCACCTCTTAAATTGATATTTTTAGAAAATCACCTTTTAAATGCTTTTCATCATCAATCAACTACTCTTAAATTATTCCGTCCAAATCTATGTTAAATTTGATAAATTACAATTTACCCCTTCTTTAATATAATATTCGGAAATTCCGCATAATGCCCTTCAGGTAGAGCCTTTTTCGTAGGGTATCCAAAAGTTTGGCATATTTCGCCAGATGCCCCTGAGTTTTTAATTTTTTCCGCCCCGTGCCCCTCCGTTAGCTTTAAAAAAAAAACATTAACGCTGTTAAATAAAGAAGAGAATGATACTGGTAGCGAACTAGCGATTACCCCGATTAGGAGGACAATTGCTGATAAGATCTCAAAGCCAGCGGTGGGCAAGATGTGAAGAGGGAGAAGGATGCCGCCGCCGACTGTACTAGAGGTAAGATCTCAATTTCAGGTTTGGGCATTTGGGGCTTTTGAGATTTAGGGATGCAGACATGATCGAGGCGACTCATATTGAAGACAAACTCGAGGGGAGATGAGTGCGACTGTCATGAGGTGGTCGGTGATATCAATGGTAGTCCAGGAAGGGCAAAGACGCCAGCAATGTCGGCCCCTATCGATTTGGTACAAATATCCCTCTCGTGTGTTTTCTTCATGCCTTTTCAAAGTTTAGGGTTTAGGGGTTGGATCTGGAATTTTGATTTAGGCATTTAGGATTAAAAATTAACAATTTGTTGACATAAACAGTAAGTTACTGGTGGTCTCATCTTATTTAGGGCTTGGAATTAATGGTTTGTGGGATTTAGGGATTGAATTTGAGGATTTTGACATATTGTGTTTCAATTTGGGTTTTATATCATGAACAACTCGCTACTACATTAGCTAGTTTAGAACAATGGTCTATCTTCATTATGGATTTGTTCAGTTGCTAAGTTTCCTAGATTACCACAGCTTATTCCTCTTGACAAAATCAAAATGGTCTGTTATTTTTTTATAACATGTTTCTTTGATATTTCAATGCATTTATTCATGAGTTGGTGTGTTCAAATGGCCTGATGAATAATGTCTCGACGTGTTTTTATCCTCTATCCTGATTCACAGGGCGAGCCCAAATTCAAGGCCTATTGATTCCTTTACTGAATCTCAAACCATTTGGATGTTTCTGTCATACTTGACAGATTTGTACTGAGATTTACTAGGAGTTGAGTTAGCTTTATTCAGGCGACTTTTCAAATTTAGTTGCAGTGGCTTATCCATCTGAAACACGAATCATATGTCATATGTGCTGTGATTTAATCATTTAGGATGAAATGGATTTTGTAATACTTGCAAGCCTATTAGCTCAAAAGGCAGAGCAGTGTGTTTATACACATGGATGAGGGTTCAAATCCCTCATAGGCTAGATTTTAGTAAGTAGCAACAATAAACGTTAATTTTTTACTATGAAGGAGAGGGTCAAAGGGCAAGAATATATATATTTGATTGTATAGGCAGATAAATATGTATTTTATTATGTAGGCAAAAATATGTGTAAAGGTCAGAAGGCAACCATTAGGAAAAGTGAAGATTAGGATGTATTAATTGTCAAATAAACAATTGTAGATATAGGAGAACATATCCTTTCTGAATCATTTTCATGGATAGGTGGATGATGCTACTTGGGCAACATAAAAGGCAATATCAAAAGCTGAATCAGATTGGAAGAAAGATATTGCTCTCATGGGACAACTCAAGCGCAAGCCTCAACTTGTCACTTTTAAAGCTTGGCTCCGGGTCTCTGCTATGGTGAGTCTGAAAATATTGAATTCAATTGGAATAGCTATGTCTTTACTGTTAGCACACGTGTTATGAGTTATGACTATATAGCACTCCAACTCATTGAATTTCGAAAGCCCTTGATTGAATTCAAGATACAAAAGCCGAATTATTTCATATAGGATTTGGACGATGAATTCATTTTAATTAGATAATTGTTTTTGTTTTTTTGCCAACATGCAAGTATGCAACTAACAATTTGCAAAGTTCAACAATGGAAATGGTTGTAGCCCATGTGGGAATTGAACCCACATCTATGCGTATTGAACACATCGCTCTCCCATTTGAGCTAACGGGCTAAAAAGTGAAATATCGTATTTTAGAAAATTTCATGAGGTTGTTCAAACAAAAATGAAAATGAAAGAACCTGTCAGAAAATTGAGGTTGTTTAGAGATTTCAGTTGAAGTGCTTAAAACTGAAAAATTTCGCTTCCAATTTATTGAGTAAATTGAGGTTGTTCAATCAGGAAAAACTTGGTCTTTAAAACCAGTGGGACAGGACAATGTTTGGGATTACATGATAGTTTAATTGAAATCTAAAATCTGTCATAGTTGAAATCTGAAATTTGTCAAACACTGGTTGAAATATGAAATCTGTCAATAAATTGAGGTTGTTCAACCCAAAAAAAAAAATTGAAATCTGTCATAAGGGGCAATAAATTGAGGTTGTTCAAACCAAAAAAAATTGAAATCTGTCATAACACTTACTCAGTTACAGCCCCAGAATCACACTTCGAGCATCACAACAAGAACATAAACAACTCCAAATCTCAAATCAAATGCAAATTCAGATCATGTAAACTAAAAAAACCCTAGAAACCCAGCAGAACTGAAAGAGGGGAAGAGCACACACAAAAATGTACAAAAAAAAACCTAGAAATTGTGTGGAAAGCTACGTCAGAGGGGAAGTGAAGTCAGTAGGGGAATCGAGAAAGACCGGCTTGTTGCACCCAATTTTGAAATCAAAGAAATGTCAAAATTGAGCGAGATTGGGGGCCAAATCCATCAGCAACGATGAGGACAACAAAAAATTGACCCCAAAGCAAAGATTTCCAAAGAACGAGAGGAGAGAGAGGGAAATAGATCATACCTCATTCACGAAGATGCTAGGTTGACAAAAATGGAGGCTTCTCCTTGCTCCGGTCGGGGTTCCTGATGTGGACGAAGACTCAATCCATGGAGGTAGCCTGGTAGGCCTTTTCCTTTTATTATTTGTTTTCATTTTTTTTAACGGAAATGTGAAGAGAGTAACGGAGGGGCACGGGGCGGAAAAAAATAAAAGCTCAGGGGCATTTGGTGAAATATGCCAAACTTCTGGATACCACGCGAAAAAGGCTTTACCTGAGGGGCACCACACGAAATTTCCGTATAATATTCTAACATAATTTTAACAATTATAAAAAAAGCAATAAGTAAGTATGAAATTGGGAGGAAACTATTGGCACAATTTTATGTTTTCAAATAACCGATAAAATGGTGACAACTTCTAAAAAATTGCTCTTCTTCCAATTGAATCGCTCGCTTTCCCTTTCCAAATCACTTTTAATTCTCCCTTAACTTCTACATATATTCAATTTAATTGGGAGAAAAAATAGTATCAGTTGTATCCTCTTAATTTAATTCTTACCGGCCTATTTCAAGCATATAATTAAACCAAAGGGTAAATTTGTAATTTAACAAGTTTAATCGAGATTTGACCAAATAATTTCAAGGGTGATTAATTGGTGACAAAAGTTATTTAAAAAGTAATTTCCTGAAAATATCAATTTAAAGGGTGGTTTATAGCAAATAGGTACATTTAAAGAATGATTTTTCTTCAATTTGACCTTTTTTTGTTCGACCCTAATGTTTACTTTTTTCGAAAATTAAAAATTATATTCATATTCTAAATGGCTAAAAATGTACAGTGGTCCAAACTCTAAAAGCCAAAAAAAGGAACGACGTTGTGAGCCCATCAACCCTAAAATCCACTATATTTGGCAAATCAACTAGCTTTTCAAAGCTTTTGATTTTGGTATTATATAATTTTAAATAAAATAAATACAAGGTTTTAGTTTAATTATCTTTTAAAATTGGAGCTAGCTTTTTAATAGCTACACACCCATGCTTTTCAAAGCTTTTGGTTTTCTGGACTTTTCAAAAGGGTACAAGAGAGCGAGAGAGCTCTCTCCTCTCTCTAGAAATCTAGAGAGAGGGAGCAACCCAAAATAGAAAAAAAAAAAAAAAGGTTCCAAGTTCCTAAACTGGAAGTGATAGTAGAACACAAAAATGGGGGATTTAGTTGCTGCTCTAATCTGGTAGCAACTTGGCTATGTTGTTTACTGGTTTTGATTGGCCTACGCTTTGGTAGATAAGATTTGAGAAACTGATGAATGGAGTTTATCAAGTGTAAGTGGCCATAAACGCCCCTTTGTGAGCTTTAAATACCCTCCTCCGGGAGCCCCAAATCTCCTCCGGGAGCTCTAAATCTCCTTCGGGAGCCCACACCCAATCCCTTAGGGGTTTTCGTATGCTTTCCGATTCGATTGGCCTTCTCTGCCTGCGAGTTTCTTGGTCTTTCGGCCTGGGTTCTCAACGGTTGTCCACAGTTTGTCGGCGGTCTATGCACCGCTCCATCACGGCCCTTGTCTGGCTGAGTTCGGTTGCCCGTCGTCGACCAATTGCAATCTCCTCTCCGACTTACCTTTTCCTAGTCCGGCGGAAGCTTTCGTCTGTCCGTCGCCACCCAAGTTCTTCATCTTCTTCCTCCTCTAATTTTTGTTTCAATAGAGTCTAAAATTACTTTGGGGCTTTTATTGATTTGTCTCTCCTTCCCCCGAAACTGCAATCGATTGGACTGTCCCGTCCCTCTTTCTTCCCCCTGGGTCGATTGTTCGGATGGTGTGCGCTCCGGTGCCGATCTGTTCAAACCTGCTGGACGGCTTCAGTCCCTGCGGCTCCGTTGGCCTCGCTCGCTGCCGGTGCGTGGGAGGTCTC